>CM061920.1:90707862-91055966 GCA_031002005.1 Vandiemenella viatica
ATGACCCGCCCTCTTATATTTCATAACATTCCTGTTCATGCTCCTTTATTCACTCTCCATTTATCATAAATTGTAGTCACACTTAATACAAAATATGATTTCTCCAACAACAACTTTTTTTTAGTAACTCTGTTACATATTTTTCTCTCTCTTAATCTGCCTCTTTTTAAATTTTTATGTCTTCATTTTGTTTATATTAATTACATGCTTAACATTTTCTTGAAGTCCTTGCAACTTTTGTATACACTTAGCCCATCCCTCATATACATAGTTAAGCTTCCTTTAATTTAGCACCTCTGGATATTATGAAATATATCTTACTGGTCCCATACGGTGAATCTAACCTGCTTTAAAGACAGTAAGTCAAAACTGAGTTCCGATAACGTCTTGTAGTTGAGCGGTGCACGATACGAATCGTAGCACTAATAATTTCTTTTACCTTCATGTGTTTACTTTAGCAGTGCTTGTCATATGCAACTAAAATAAAATTTAAAATATAAAAACATTTTAAATAATTCTATTTCGCAATTAAAATTGATTGCTCACGTGAATAAGAATTTCTCACTTACTTTTTTCACTTTGCTTTCACTTCATTTATTTATGTGATTAATAGCCTTACTTTGTGGCAACTTCATCTATTAGGTTTTAAAAAATTAAAAATTCAAATTTACCTTTACTGCCGAGAAACAAATCCTCTTATAACCTCAAATGGTACTGTGATTAGTACGGTTACCACGAGTTTGCATTCTCAAACTAATTATAAGTATCTCTGTCAAAATGTTCCAAACTTCCGCAGCAACGATTCTCCTCTTTGCTAATAACTTGTGCAAAGAGAGACCACGTCAGTCCCTCGATTCAATAACCAAAAATTTAATATTTATCTTACTTTAAAAAATTACTATCAGTGATTGTCTTTCACATATTAGTTAAGATGATTCTCATATGTCAGCTTAAAACGGGTAAATAGAAGGAAATATTAAGATTACTATTTGATTTCAGTAACATTCCATCATTTTACGACGTTAGTACAAAAGATATTCAAGCATTTTCATATAAAAATCGAGTATTTACAATATCTATATAAATGATATTCCGTTGGCGGAGAACGTCGAATTTTTCAACTTTGATGCAACGATTGCATCTGTATATCGAGAGGATATCTAATCCACAAGTACGGAAATTATGCCGGGAATATGCAATCATTTTAACTTGAGTAAATAACAAATAGCCAAGGGGATTTAATCAAACTCTGACGCTCTAGTTAATTCCATTGATCAAATATTGCATGAGATGAAAACAGAAAATACAGAAACGGCACGGATGAATTTCCTGAGTTGTCGGAGGGAAATAATGATAAACAGACGCAATAGGATGCAACTTTTTATCGATAGGCAATGAAAACTTCTTTTACGCCACGATAAATAACTGAAAAATCAGGTATTACGTTGGAAACGTATCTAAACATAGTTAAATCACTGTTCTTTATAGTGATTTATCGTTAGTTGTTCACCTCGAAAATCTAGATACTTACTTTTCAAGTTACACTCGTAATTTCAAGGTGCTAGAAACATTACAGGTTAGTCATTTGGAGACGAAATGTAAGAACTTTATGGCATATGTCGGAAAACCGCTGAAAACATGTGCTACTGAATCAAATCAGTGCTGCATACTTTTCGATGGTTAAAATCATTCCTAAATTTTTAGATTGTACCAATTTTAATCATCTGTTTGTAAAATTATTATTATTTTATATATATCATCTTTCATTTTTACTTTTATTGCTGCTTCTTTACATTAACCAATACAATTATACTTTCATCCAAACTTCGCCGTTGTACATACCATCTCTGCTTCTCATCTGTTCACTATCGTTCAAAGATCTTCCTCCTCCTGTACTGTCCAGAGATTTTCATGTACTTTTCATCTGGTAATAACGCTGCTTGGAGCTCTTTGATACAATACTCAAGACACAATAACAACCCGATATAAAACACTTCCCATTGAAACAATATAAAACAAACATTAATTATCAATTATTCAAAACTAAGAGGCTGTGTATTCTTACACATCCCCTCGGCCAATTTGTCACCAAAAATTTGTCAAATTTTTGGTGATTTATCATCATACCACTCACCCATACATACATTTTCAGCCATAGTTACATTCATTCACACCCCCGGTATAAGTTCAGATCACATTTTTTTTTCTAATCCTAACAATTCCTCTGCTTCAATATTCTCATGTGTCACTCCCTCTTCATTTTCACTTTTCCCTTCGTTGCTTCTTTTTCCTTGTCCTCTCCGCCATCCTTCTTCTTTTCGAATTTTATAAGGTTGCGGCCTTCATTATATACGAGGCGTATTCCAAAAGTAAGGTCCGTTTGATCATAATAAAAACATCGTTCAGGATACAAGGTTTTTATTAACGTCAGTATGTAACTACATATCTAGTTCACTTTTCCACATAATCGCCGTTCATATCTATACACTTTCTGTAACGCTGTACCAGTTTCTTTAAACCCTCGGCATAAAAGTCTGCCGCCTGGGACCTGAACCAATTGGTAACGCTCGTCTTGAGTTCTTCATCGGTTTGAAATCGTTGTCCACCAAGCCACCGTTTCAAATGCAGGAAGAGAAAATAGTCGCTTGGTGCAAGATCTGGACTGTAAGCAGGGTGGTCTAGGATTTCCAAACGAAACTTTTGAATCTTCTCTTTGGTTTTGGAAGCGGTATGCGGGCGTGCGTTGTCGTGCAGGAGGATGATGCCAGACGACAGTTTCCCGCGGCGTCGATTTTGGATGGCACGTCTCAGTTTGGTGAGCGTTGCACAGTACACGTCAGCTGTAATGGTTGTCCCACAGTCCATGAATTCGATCAAAAGGACGCCCTTTTCGGCCCAAAACACGGAAGCCATCATTTTGCGATTCGTGTACGGCGATTGCTTACACTTTTTTGGTTTGGGTGAACCGGAATGGCGCTACTGCGTTGATTGTTGTTTTGATTCTGCGTTGGTGTACGCTATCCACGTCTCGTCTCCCGTAACAATTTGGGAAAACAAACTGTCTCCATCTTGTCTATAGCGCTCCAAAAATTGTCGTGCGCTATGCATTCGTTGCTCTTTGTGCTGAGCGGTGAGCTGTTTTGGCACCCACCGCGCACAAAGCTTCCGATGTCCAAGCTCTTCAGTGACAATCCTGTAAATTGAGGTTCTAGCAACATTTGGGAATTCCATAGCCAGACCACTAATCGTCAAACGCCGATCACTTCGCAGTTTTTGGTTAACTTGCTCGACGATGTCGTCGGTCCGAATACTGGGCCTGCCACTCCGCTGTTGATCGTGCACATCTGTGCGACCACTTTGAAATTCTCGACACCAGTGTCGAACTTGTTTCTCACTCATTATGTTTGGTCCATACACTACACACAATTCGCGATGGATGTCCGCAGCTGACGATCCTTTTGCCAACCAAAATCTAATCACACCGCGCACTTCACAACTGGCAGGAGCTACGATTGTCGCGGCCATTTCGAACTGCTCTCAACAATAGATATACGGCTACTGCGGCACGCCAACAATACTGCATATTTACCAGGAGTTGGTAGATGGCGCTGCAGGTGGGAAACGTCATTCAGGCCTATCATCTGTGACATCTTGTACCCCGGACCTTACTTTTGGAATACGCCTCGTATATCAAGCCCTCTCTTCTTCTTCACTTTGCCTCTCGTTGATTCTTCTTCACTAACTTCATCACACTTCTTCCTTATTAAGAAACATCTCACCTCGTATTCATCTTCTCTTGCCTCCTTGTCAGCTACAAGTGTACAGTACTCCTCCTCTTCTTCTTCTTCTAACTCTTCTTCGGTATCTTCATAACTCTTCTCGTCTTCAATTTCTTCGTCCTCTTCAGTTCCCAAACCATAATTTCTGTCATCATTTCTAGTGGAAACAATAATCGTTTCATCTTTCCTTTCCATCTCTTCTCCTGTATTTTCCACGTTACTGTCCCACTGAACCATTCTCGCCAGGCCAATCACTTGATCTGATGCTATGTCATCTTTCTTAGTATCTCTAACTTTGTCTTTTTCCTCTATCTGTTCTAGACATTCCCACCATTTCACTGGTCCACTATTCTCACACATTGTATTGTTTTCTTCATCGTCATCTCGCCGATTTTCTCCGTTTTCTTCTCTCTCATCCTCCTCAATTTTCATTCCTAACTTGTCTTCGCACGCCCTTCTTACTTCTTTAATCCAGTGATCAGTTTTGTCTTCTGTTCCTTTGTCAATCGCTCCTTCAGAATTTCCAACAGGATGATCGGCTTGATTGTTATTATCTTTAATCAACTTCTCTTGACACTTTCTTCTCGTAAAGTCTTCATCAAAATATGCCGTTACTTCTTCCAAGATTACTTTTTTGTGTCTATCACTAGTAACGGACATTTTAACTTCACCACCAATATCTTTCCCCGTATATCCATCTACGTTATTATAGTCATAATCTGGCTTATCATCCTCACGTTCAACGCTTAACTGTACATCTTTTCTATTTTTCCAATATTCCATTAATTTACGACTCATAAACCGTATTTCATTATCGATTTCGTATATGGCAGAAGTGATTTTTGACATATCCAATCTGCCACAGTAATTCTCCATACTGTCTTGATACTTATCCAACTCTAACCCTACTTTGTTTCTACACAGTTCTATATTTTTCACCATACCATACTTCCTTAACTTTTCAGAGTATAATAAATTCACTTCACACTCCCAATTAAAATATGCAATCATCCTCTCAATATTATTTACGTCAACATCAAACTTTTCCACTTCTTTCACATTACATCTCAGAGAAACTATTTTATCCATCCACTGTTTCGTCCTCCCAAACAAATCACATACCTCTATTATTTCCATGTTCAAATGACAATTTTAACCTCTTCTAGCTTCAATCCGAAGATTACAGGATTCTTCTATTACGAGCTAAATAATTAGCTCTGTGTCCGGTCACAGTCGCCACATGTAAAATTATTATTATTTTTATATATCATCTTTCATTTTTTACTTTTATTGCTGCTTCTTTACATTAACCAATACAATTATACTTTCATCCAAACTTCGCCGTTGTACATACCATCTCTGCTTCTCATCTGTTCACTATCGTTCAAAGATCTTCCTCCTCCTGTACTGTCCAGAGATTTTCATGTACTTTTCATCTGGTAATAACGCTGCTTGGAGCTCTTTGATACAATACTCAAGACACAATAACAACCCGATATAAAACACTTCCCATTGAAACAATATAAAACAAACATTAATTATCAATTATTCAAAACTAAGAGGCTGTGTATTCTTACATGTTTCACCATGTTTACTCTGAGATAAAGAATCATTTGCACTCAAAAGAAATGAAAATGGACCGGCGAACGCAAAGACGGGAGGAACGTTTCGTTAACACGGCCTACACCGTACAGCACTTCACGTTAAAGTACTCTTACCGCAGTGCAGTCTTGATTGTTACATAAACTTTATAACTGATTATGAGAAATTTGAATCATGATGTAATTGTTATGTACTGATAACAGTAGTAAATCACCCGTGCAACAGCAGCAGCCTACACCAGTTCCCTTCTGCCAGGAGAACTACGCTGAAGAGCCAAAGAAACTGGTATAGGCATGCGTTTGGAAACACAGAGATGTGTAAACACTCAGAGTATGGCGCTGCGGTCCACAACGCCTACATAAGACAACAGGTGTCTGGCGCAGGCGTTATATCGGTTACTCCTGCTACAATGGCACGTTATCACGATTTAAGTGACTCTGAACGTGGTGTTATAGTTGGCGCACGAGAAATGGGACACAGCATCATCGAGATAGCGATGAGGTGGGGATTTTCCCGTACGACCATTTCACGAGTGCGCCGTGAATATCGGGAATCCGGTAAAACATCAAATCTCCGACATCGCTGCGGCCAGAAAAAGATCCTGCAAGAACGGGACCAACGATGACTGAAGAGAATCGTTCAACGTGACAGAAGTGCAACCTTTCCGCAAATTGCTGCGGATTTCAATGCTGGGCCATCAACAAGTGTCAGAGTGCGAACCATTCAACGAAAGATTATCGATATGGGCTTTCGGAGTCGAAGGCCCACTCATGTTCTCTTGCTGACTGCACGACACCTGGGCCTGTCAACACCGACATTGTACTGTGGATGGTTGGAATCACGTTGCCTGGTCTGACGAGTCTCGTTTCCAATTGTATCGAGAGGATGGACGTGTACGGGTATGGAGACAATTCATTGATCCTGCACGTCAGCAAGGGACTGTTCAACCTGGTGGAGGCTCTGTAATGGTGTGGGGCGTGTGCAGTTGGCGTGACATGGGACCCCTGATACGTCTAGATACGACTCTGACACGTGACACGTATGTCCGCATCCTGGCTGATCACCTGCATCCATTCATCTCTATTGTGCATTCCGACGGACTTGGGTAATTCCAGGAGGACAATGCGATACCCCACACGTCCAGAGTTGCTACAGAGTGGCTCCAGGAACACTCTTCTGAGTTTAAACTCTTGCGCTGGCCACCAAACTCCCCAGACATGAACATTATTGATCATATCTGGGATGCCTTGCAACGTGTCGTTAAGAGGAGATCTCCACCCCCACGTACTCTTACAGATTTATGGACAGCCCTGCAGGATGCATGGTGTCAATTCCCTCTAGCACTACTTCAGACATTAGTCAAGTCCCTACCAAATCTTGTTGCGGCACTTCTGCGTGTTAGCGGGGGCCCTACACGATATTATGCTGGTGTACCAGTTTCTTTGGCTCTTCAGTGTATATTAGTGACGGTTTTTGCAGCATTCACCAGTCATTCAGTGGTCTCAGATGCTGTCTCAAGCCCAGACACGTGCACAGTCTTGATAGCGAGTAGTAGGAGGAACTACTAGTGGAAACAACTGTAGTGTCGGAAGCTACGGAGCTACCACGATGGAGAGAGGCCTTGAGGTCCTGCGCCTGCTACATTGGTGATCAAAGCAAATGCGTACATAGCGCGCTGAACATTGATTCGTTAATCTTCTCTGCTGACGTTTGGACCCGATTTTTCTCAGTTGGTGTTGGACTTGGCCATAAATGTTGATATTTTAACATTATGTGGTATACGAAATAAATACAAATGTTGATCGTATACTTGACTTCTGAATTTAGTGGACGCCAACATGCGGAAACAGTAGATTGGCGACCAGTTTGAACTACTAGAAAGTTTAGGAGCAGCGTCACAACAAATTTGAGATGATGCATATGGAGGCGTACTGCGAAATCATCGTCACGCCAAAGTTAAGATGAGAGTATATCGACGCGTGGAGTAGAATGAGCATACAACCAGCAAAGAAAAAGTCTGGAACAGTGCAGCATCGAAGTCAGTCACATGGAAGCTGAATAGTTGTAGTGACATAAAAGTTACATAATGGCAAACAAGGACACCGTCGAGGCTTTAAAGCAAACAGTGTTGACATTAAAATAATGAGTTCGTAGGATGCAGTGTTTCAGCTACATCAGTCAGAATAATATAGGCAGCAGAGAATGCTACAACAAGTACTGATGGAATAAATCAAAGTGGTTCAGTAGACTCAAAAACATGCCCCACTTCTACCGATCAACAAATCCGCAAGTGATATAGAACAATGGCAAGATGATTTATCTGGATTGGGAAATATTTATTAACAAAAACGCATTTCTTTTTTGATAATGTAGGATCAAAGACTTGCAGTCTGTTGCAAAAGCTTAGTCCGAAAGCGATAGTAAGGAAATACTGTTTGCTGAGTTGTTAAAAAAAGCGACAAGACAGTGTTACCTGAAGGCAACACACGATGTCATCGAGTTGACATAAAATCAAATGTCCTAATCGTGAAGGTACGCCAATTGATAACAATATGGAAGGAATCTGGAGAGTGGACATGTTGAAGGAGTCCGTACCTATACAACTGATTGGACAAAGCAGGTCGAGTTGTAAGTCATGCAGGCGCTGTGGTGGCTCGACAGATGTGAATAATACCATTTTAGAAAGACACATTGTTTTCAATACGGAAACGTTGGGCATATCTGAGAAGTGTGTCTAGGAGAACGTAAAAGTAAGATAAATAACACGTAGAAAAGAGGAAAATCAATATAATTCTTAAACACGGAGTTGGGAGTAAGTTTTGGTAAATTAGTTAGCAGGCAAGCGAGAAGTTCATTTTCACCAAGACAAAACGTTTACTAAGCCTTAGAAGTTAGACTTATTACGTTTCCAAGTAGAACGGCGAGCATTTTCGATTTTGACAGGAAAAAATAAAAACCAATGGCAAGTGAAAGTATCCCTAGTGAAAATGGTGTGACAAATTTGGAGAACATTTGGATTGGGGATGGAACTATTATTACAAATTCAAGGAAACGTTAAAATATTTCTGGAGAAATGGTATTGCAAAAGGTAGTCGACTGTATTGATAAATGACCCAAATGGTGTATTGGTTACAATAACCTTTCTGGTCTCTTAATCTAACGATATCACCTTAATATTAACTAGTTTGGTTTCATTGTCCAAGACTCAGTACAGTAGCTCTCGAAGAAGAATCGTGGAACTGATGTGTGCAGAGATTAATCTGTAGTTACGAAGACGTAGTCACATAAGGCCTGGGAGAAGCAAGGAGCTATCAGTCTCCCTTAAAACAGAGAAGAAACCCACGTAAAATTTATGTAAAGGGTAAGGCTGATACCCTTTGCTTTACATTACGAGGTTAACGCAGACTGACTGTAGAAGAAGTGAATTCACCAATGAGATGCAGAGAAAGTGCAACATTACTAATGATAATTATAAAAGTGAATAGAAAATTACGTTTTTTTGGTGATTTTAATTTGACAGTGAACACACATCGTCCAGTACCTCTTTCCACGTGCTGAGGAGTTAGACCACAAAAAATTGTGTAGACAGAGAATCAGCAGATCTATATTAACGAGGATTATTTGCAGTAACCGCTAGTCAAGAGGCAAGAAAAGTTATTGTTGTCAAAACACTTTAGGGCCTTTACGAATACAATCGCCTACCTTTTGACATAGCATTGTCAGTAAGAATATTTTAATAGTTACTTGAAAGCATAACAACAAAATTAATAAATTGGATGTAAAGTACAAATCACGTACCTTGAGCACAAACTAATTAACCAAAAGTCGTCTCATCCAAACTGTTAAATGTACGCCAGAACCGAAATACATAAACCAACCAAATTCATTTTTGGGAAAGATAAATTCATGCGAAATTTTTGTCGAAGCAGCTACACTTAATAAGTTAAACAAGACTGGAGTCGAGTAGTTGGGACGAAACAATGTCAAAGGGCATTCCAGGAGTTAAAATGCAGTTTGCTGAAGATTGTTAGACTGGATGCGTTCGCTCCAGAGTAACGTAAACTACAAAACACGTATCGGATTGCTGTGTAAGGGCGGTGCTATCACAAAATGTTGAAAATTGCATTTAACACTCAGCTTCATTTGCGTAGAAATATGCCCAAATTCAAAAAGAAGTATTAGCGATGATTGATGACATTAAGAAGTTTCACGAATACTATATGCCTGGCAAAACATTTTACTTAATTACCGATCATGAACCTCTGATTGAGTTGTTTGATCCTGGTTATAAGAAGACTAAAAAAATTACAGCGCTGGACAATATTTGTGGCAGATTATAACTAGCGAATACATTACAGGTCGTCGTTCCAACACGCCAACGAGGACGTACTTTGCAGGCTGCCCGGTGGCCCATATCCAGATCCCGACACAGACGGAGCAGCATGCCTGACAGTGAATCTACAGGATGACCAACGCCTGGAAGATCACCCAATTGACGCCAGGAAAATTGCATCGGCCACGGTTCACGACGTGTCCCTAAATAGGTTAAGGGACTGAATCAGACAAGGATGGCCAAAGGGTAAGAATCATATTAAAAATATACGTGTTTGGCCCATGTTAAACTACAGGCTGGTAGTTACAGAGGTGGTAGTCGTTTTGCAGTTTTAAACCACATGCGGATAGTAGTTCCAGATTAAGAACAAAAGTTCTGGTATTGTTAAATGAATATATTTTAGGTATAGTAGACACTATTTAGTTGCCCCGGAAGCATTGTTACTGCCCAGGTTTGGATGTACAGATACAGAAAATGGCCAGAAAATGTTAACCCCGTCAGCTATATCAGAGATCTCCACGAAAGGATTTGTCCTGTTGGTCCGATACGGAAGAACCATGGAAAAAAACACTCGCAGTTCTTGCAGGACTCTACTGGAAGATAAGTGTGGACAAGCAAAAGAAGTATCCTTACGCTGTCGACATGAGAAATACGATGAGAAAAGCTAGGTTCCATAATATGGGGAAAAAGCCACTGAAAGGATCTCGAGAGTTATAGGAAGAATATATGGTCGCCAGTTTGTATGGCACATGAGCCAGCCATTCCGTATAGCAAGCAACGGCCTCGCCATTTCATTCGCAATCCTGCTGTGAGGCAGAGTGGCAAGTCAACCACGTGATGAGAAAGCACGAGAGGTGAGTGCTTGAAAACAAACAGCATTGCTGCGGATACTGGTTTCATATAGGATACTCCTTGGCCGGGACCGAAAAAAACAACCTTCATTGTTATACGATTGTCAGTCAAGTACATTGCTTTCTCGTCTTCAACCATGCGAAGTTGACTCCAGAAAACCTGAAGATCGTTTTAGGATACGCCAGAAAGTTTTCATTTAAACCTTTAAAATACAGCCGAGATGAATTTCGACAGGGTTCACAAAGGATAAAGGAAACAAAATCTCCAGTATTCGCACAGAGTCTGCAGGAATTTCGTACACCAGGATTGGTAGACCACAAAACAAGATATTATTAGTCACAACGGGTTAAGTTGTAGACCATCCACATAATAACTGAATAGAAAAGAATTTGTTTCAGGCAAAGAAAAAAAGGGCTACAAACACGCGGACCAGGTTGCGCATTCCGAGCAGCTTCTAGTTTCCTTGGAAGGTTGGAGCAGTAGCGAAAGATCCTCTATTTAAGGGACGAGGTGTTCTGGTTGGCTCATTAGGATACGAACTCCGGTGCTGGCTTCTGCAGCACTCGTCAGTCAGAGTGGAATCAGATGCTGTCTCAAGCACTGTCTTGACGTCGAGTAGGATTAGGAACCTGTGGAGAGCTTCCAGACTGAGAGAGACTACCAGATCCGGCAACAGCTGCATCGCGGCCACGGCAGACACTTAGTGCACAGAACATTGTTTAGTTAATCTGCGCTGGTGAAGTCTGGACTCTCATTTCTTAGTTGGTATTGAACTTGGAAGTGGATGTCGATGTATTCACGTTTGTACTATAAAGAATAAACTCATATGTTGATTTTATTCTCGATCAGTGGATTTTGTACGCCGCCTGTAAGGAAGCAGAAGACTGGATACGAGCAGAAGGTAAACCTATAACAATAGTGGTTATGATTCTATCACGAATCTGTACGAGCTGAGGTGCAAGCGTAAACAAGGATAGTAACATCCTGTATCTTAAACCATTAATTTTTGGACAGTATGTGAACAAAACGGAAATATCAGAGGTACATATGTGTCTGAGAGAGTATTTTTTATATGTGTATCTTTTATTATCGACCTGATTTGTTGTATCTGTTAACAGGGGATGTTTAAGCATGCTTCCGGTTCAGAGTAAGTTAGGAATTAAATAACAATTATTATGCTCACATTACTGAAACTCAAACTAGAAATTTTTTAATAACTGTTCAAAACTGCGGGTGTGTTTTTGGCTAAATTACAGAATACACAGCTCAAATAATAAGTAACCATTGTCCGCAAGCGCTTTAGTTGCGAATGTTCTCGGTTATCATATGCTCTAACTTTATTAAACTTTGTTCGAGTAATTGTTATTGCTGACTAATAACTGGACCATCGAAGATGATCTTGTTCCAGTTTTTCAAAATGCAATGTAAATTCCTTTAAAGTGTCAACAAGGTTACATTATAATGTCGTCAATGTTTACTTAACCAACCCAAAGATATTAATGTCATTATTTTTGAACATGAAGTGACTTTAAAAAGTTTCGTTATCAATCACAGTGTATAGTACGGAAGATGCTAATAGTTAGAGAATAATGTTATTAGGTAGCAAATAAAGCTGGTGAACTTTGCAGTCATTATGATATCTGCTAACATTTAACGAACTCAACCAGCAAATTGCATCAAACAGGAGAAACGGTATGTGATAGATTTTTAACGGGGGACGGTGTCCATGAGCTAAAATTCATCAGTGTATCGAGCGTGGAGGCAGGACTCTCTCTCTGTGATACGAGGCGGCTGCAATGTTGCTAATGACGGGTCGAGTGTGACCGACACAAAGCGATTGGGCGTTCCGTCACACAGCCGCTGCCACACAGCATGAAGAATGAAGCTGGTTCAGCCCTCTAACAGTTCATTATATTTCCAACGCGAACGAAAAAGATATTCATTCGACGATTATGTGTAACATGTATCAAAGTGGCTGCGTGATCAAGCGAAGTTTCTCCCGTAATCAATACAACGCAAAAACTAACGAACCCAGCTAGATGGTGTTTTCACAATTTGTTATATTACTATCATCTAGCTTAAAAGCTGCGGTAAATATTGTCACTGTAAGTAACAGGAGGAGTGAGAAAAACTGATATGCTGCTTGTAACCTGGATAGATCACACTGCCTCTAAGATTAACACTGTTTTCTTAATCTTAAAAGATCTTTGGATTTTTTCTGACTATGTAACTTTAGTTATTTGTTTCTTCTGTATTGTGAAATATAGCACCTTAGAAAGTACAGAAAATGTAAATCAAATCAATACAACACCATAATACAAGTCAATATAATATAATATTTACTTTTCCATCATGCGTTCAAGTTGATATTTGGTTATTATAAGATCACAAATGCTAATTTAGAGCAAACGACAACCTGGAAAGAAATGTCCAGATAAACGGAAGAGAGAGCACTCCGAGAGGATGACGAGATTATGGGAAGAAAAGAGGAGAAACAGCTGAAGATTAAATCGTGATTTCAAGTTCAATCCCTCTCCTAAAGGGGAATAAACGCAAATAATAAAATTTACTTTACGGTAAAGACTACACTAAGTCAGATAGAATCCTAACAAAAGTTTCTGCTTAATACCATCGCAAAATTTGATCGTATTTTTATAAAAAAATTTCCATTCGCGTTTAAATGTCTCATATTCACGCCGAAATATAAACATCTGATAAGTTAATTTATTAATTTGCAATTTTCAGATTTTTTTTTATCATCACCAGAAACGGAAGATCTTTAACTTATTGAGTCAGGCAAACATATTAATTTTTGATATGTGTCTTTTTTTTAAGCTGATCTGCAACAAAAATACAATATTCGATTATAGAGTTGAAAAATGTAAGTAATAAATCATTAAAAATACAATTTTTGAAGCTCTATTAATTGTCTCATTGTCAAAAACTTACCGGCGATAGAATAATCAATAAAAAGACAAAATCATGATTTGGTTAATATAATTTGCCCAGAAAGATCGGAAACTGTAATTAATTGTAAAAACGTGGAAAACAAATTTTATTCGGACTAAATAAAAAAAGAACTCTTTACAAATCATCTCAGTATTTAAGATTGGCTAATGAAGAATGCATTTGTTTGTGGCTGAACTGTTCTATCGAATTACGCAAATCAGACGCTAAAATCAATTTAATTTCAACATAAGAAAAATGGAGAAAAAAAACGTTCGATATATTTGAAAAACCAATCAAGCAATATTGGTCTCACTCCATCGGTTGGTGATATGCTGGACACTCTACCAGCTCTCCCGTAATGCCGACGCAATCTTACATGTAGTTTGAGGAATGCGGGCCATGCATATTTACCTGGCACAGCTGGGGGAAGTTTTGTGTGATACAAAACTCCGAACTTAATCCTATCTGAGAGGTATTCTCTGCGTAAAGCCCCGGCGGACATGTTTCTTTCATGTCTGCTAAAAACAGAAGTTCACTCTTCTTTGGAGAAGACGCAAATCCTTCCGAAGACAGACTGCGGTATTCTCCATGGCATTAAAGGAAGAAACAAAGTTCGAAAATAATCGCAGAGGTTTTATGAGGCCTGCTGAATACTTATACTAAATCCATACAGATTGTACTAGTTCCCAGTAAATTTCCCTGTTATGATTCCTATAGCATCCAAGCAATATCTTGATTGCTATAGACCTAATGTTTCTCAGACATGCCGTAGGATATACGTCACAGTTAACTGAACATAATGTAATGAATTGCAAGTTTCAGTCTGACGTCTGTAAGGTGAATAAATTTTGTTAAAAGTTAATTAAATATTAGTCTTGCTTGTGTTGTGTATAGAAATGTGTTAAATTGGTATGTAAAAATGATAAAGATAAACGTATATTAAAGTGCAAGAATATCTATGGACAATGGTTATCTATGATAATGTATATCTTTGGACGAAAAGAAAAAAAATATGGCGAGGGTATGGATGAGGATATAAAATATATCTGGCAAGTCGTGGAATAAAAGGAATGTAAGAAGTGTGTTTTGTACCTTGTGAATATAAATAAAAGTGTTTTCGAGTGTTACTTCAAAGAATTCGCTGTCTAAATATTTATTATTTATTTGTTTCTGAACTGTGAATGGAAATAATCTGCCGGCTTCTGCAGCTTAGATTACGGCTTGAAGATGAGCAGATTACATATACCTAAACCTAAATACAGGAAGAGGGGATCTTACACGTCTCAGCGGCGAAATCTCAGAATGTGGGTGGATAACGAATTTTGGCGGCTAACAAATTGTCCATTAGTTCAGGAAAGAATTCCTTACAACACGTGAAGTACTTTAGAACTCTTCGTCATTTGGAAGTCCGTGTAAAATATTAGTTCCCTGTTAAGCAACAGGATGAACAGGTTAAGTTAAACGCAATATGTCACGAGCGTTGTTGGATTGCTAACGTGGTACGATAGAAAACGAATCTTTTTACGTTTTCCGCATCGTTTACTTCCATACAAACATCCGTAGCGGCAGATGTACGAGTACTCTGTTTCCCAAAATAACTTGCTTTTGCTTTGTCTTCTAGGCGTTTTTGGTAAGCTTTCCGACACTCGGTATTAATAATTTTTAGTTTTAAGGAGTCACAACAATCTGCCATACTCTGTTGTATGTGTTTCCAACTTCCTTAAACACGTTTAGCACTTGTAATGGTATATTGTACCCCTAATGAACCTATCATCCTTTTGGATTCATTACCAACATATACTTTCATCTTTAACAAAACAATTTGAGATTATACAGTATAATGAAGTGTCTCGTTTGAGTACTGAAGTTTGTTTTAGAAGTAATTAATTAACAGATTTTTGGCACGGTTTATAGCGTAATTTATAAGGTTTCTAATTGACTAATCATATGCCCTAAGACAGAATAGGAGTGAATGTAGGTCACGGCTTAAAAGTTAATTATTTTGTGATATAGGTAACATGTTTTGCAAATTTATCTTCAGTAGAAGAATTTCATGGAGTTTCGTTGTTTAGTATATCCAATACGCAACTATGCTAGAAATTACGCTAGTGCAGCCGAGGAGCGAAGTGTCACTAGTTGGTTCGAAGCTGCTGATGGACGAGCGAGTCATCCCGGGATAGTGTGCGTGTAAGGTGGTGCCCTCATCCTAAAAGTATTCTCAGTTGATCCCTCGGTTTACTGCAAAACTGTCAAGCTCATAGTTTACACAACTCAACATTTCCACCTCGCGCATATCCAAGTTTTAACGAATGAATGTTTCTGTTCAGTGTTGCAGTGGTCTCGGTTTTGATGCTTTCAGAAGTAGTAGTCCTGGAGTAGTGAGAAGACCGATTAGTTTTGTATGTTCTTCGACTATGTTTCTGGTGTTATTAACTATGAACAACTTATCTTATTTTGTTTCTAGTTTGAGTTATAAACTGTTAGGAAGGAGTATATTACGTCGGGACAGTCGGTATCAAACAAGAACTACTTCCTCGAACTGTATAATTTTGTTTCGTCTGGTAATACAACTCTAGTGAGTAAAGGGAATTATTTCTTAATTATCTAATCAATTGCTCTTATATGAGAGCCCAAGAGACACATAAAGCCACACACTCATATTCGGCGACATTACGTCCAAGCACACAATTTTCGCAATTATGATTCACTTACTTTTTCGGGATTCGCGCTGCTTTTTTCGATGTATTACTACCGACGTTTCGGCACCCAATCTGGGGCCTTTATCAGGACTGTATACAAGTGAAGTATCACTTGTGGGTGAAAACCGTCACAAGTGATACTTCACTGATGAAAGCCCCAGGTTGAGCGCCGACACGTCGTTAGTAAAACAGCGTAAAAAGCAACGCGAATCTCGAAAAAGTAAGTGGAATATTTCATTAATATGACGCCTGCTAAAAGCGTAAAATGTTGATCAGTTATGTTTCATTGCATAGACTTCAGCAGGCGTTGTCTGTTTCTGACGGTGGAGCCGAGACAACCTAACGTTTCAGCCATCGTACTGAGACTTTGATCAGGTGAGTGCAAGTCCTCTGATGTAAGCCTTAGCATGATGTCTGAAACGTTAGGTTTTAATAAAACGACGTGGATTCACCCAGAGAATCAAATTAATTCAATTATTGCTTCTTTTTTAAGAATATAGTTTGTTAGCGTGTACTAAATATGTAGTACTCGATAAGACGACGACATCTCACATCCATCACATCAGATACATACTAATTTAAGAATAGCGTTTAAAACACATCTATTTCTCTCCCCTATGTTCCCGCACTGCGCGATGCAATAGCGCTCTCATGTTATACTAGTAATGACCTTTGGTCCTTCGCTATCGAACTGTATATCATATAGGCGTGCGTGTTTTGTCGTTTGGAAAATATTTCAATTACAAAAATGATGCTCGAATTTCTGCTAGGCGAGGCTGTCCTGAAAGGTAAGGTAGCTGTAGCTGATTGCGTTGTTTGTTGTTGTTGCAGGTAAGTTGCCGTTGCCAGCCGTCTGGCTGAGCCCGCGAGTCGCGGCTGAATCGCTCGCCGCGCCACAGACAGTGCTGTGCCTTCACAGGAGCGTTCAAGCGTAAGTTCACCATCCACTGTGACTGCAAATAATTCCACTGTATAGAATACACTGTACAGAAGGCGGTACATGTTTGCGACACAGAATCTGATACTGGTCTTTTCCTACAAAATCCTTACGTTTCAGGACGATTTACCACTTATGGCCTGCGCGCGTTGACGAGCGATTCAGCGGAATCAGACACTTTGACACAGCGTCTTGCTCGGTGAAGTGTGTTTCCACACCTTACATCCCAGTTCTCTTTGATGCAGATCAGTTTGGTCCTTGAATTTAATGAAAGATATTATGATAGTGCAATCTTAGCGATGGGACGCTTATAAGCAAACTTTCATTTTCTTTGAAATCTGAAATAGAGAGATACTTTCACTATTCCATTTACTAACTGATCTTTCAACAATCCAATTCATTCCGGTCGTTTGCTTTATTGGCAAATTTTTTAGCGGCTCAAATCAAGTGCCAGTCAAACAAGGCGAGAAAACTATCAGTCATTCGTATTTTTCATCTACAATTTTAAATGTTTAAATCGAAAACCTTTGACCACTTACAAACTTACGATATTAATTTTAATACTTTTATAAATAAATAAAACAGCAAAAAATGGCATTTTCTGTTGGTTTAACGAGAAACTGCCTGAACTATAGAAAACTCACAATCACGAACGCCAATGCTGGAACCCACTTTGCAGTGCATATTCGTTCATTGCTATATGGATCACTGTAACTACATACTGCGGAAAATAAAATGTTTGGTCTGAGAGCTTTCTGCAGCTGCCTGATAATCAATGTCGTTTATAACAATATTAAAACAAGCACGCTACGTGAGCGATAAGTATTTCAGTTGTAAAGTAAAATAACCGCTCTCCTGAAGTATGTTAAGCATTTATAGGTGGAAACTAGGAAATCGATATGGGGTGTAGCAGCCTGAACCAGCATTTTCCGTTGATCTTACAAGGCATGAACTATAGAATACCTACTACCGGGATCAAAAATGCTAGAAACAAACTAGCACTTTGCAATGGATCCATGCTTATCATTATACTGTATGTACCACTCTACCTGCATTCGGTGAAAAGAAATAATAATAATGATTTGGTCTGACAGGGATATGCAACTGCCTGATAACCAATGTTGTTTTTAATAATAATGAAACAGAAATGCTATATGAGTTTTAGGCATTTCAGTTGAAAAGACAAATAGCCACTCTCATCACGAGTATTAGGCATTTAGGCTGTAGGGGGAAACAAGAGAAGCGACATGGCCTACACGCGAGCTCAGAGTATGAAGACTGAGTTAACGGATTAGAATTTTGGGTATGTTTATGCCAGAGAGAACAACTTCTTCGGCTAGCGTAAGGCAAATAGAGAACAACTTCTTCGGCTAGCGTAAGGCAAATCGGAGATGCAGCAACAACAAAGTTTTACACTAGCAATCTATTCCTTTGTGAGTAGTTGTAACATGGCCTTTCATTGTACCGCATGTATCAAGCCAGACATATATTGAGTAATCTCGTAAAGCGAACCGGGTCAAACTTACTTCGCCAATTTGCAAGTAAATTAGTAGGCCGAGAAGTGTACTGCATAGAGCGCACTGGCAGCGCTGTAAGAGAGATTTCGTTCCTAGATTTTATGTTTTATGGAAGGAAGTCGGTGGTCTCTGCAGTTTCACAGCGCGGCGCAATGAATAAATTACATATATAAACCCTGCGGTACGTACATCGAATGGAAATGCAGCGGTGACATTCCATTCATGTCGGAACAGAAGGGAAGCGAAATAAACCCGAGAGCTACTGTTTCATGAGCTTCCAAAGGGAACGGGAAAAAAGTAGGTCAGTTAACAGCGTAAGGTGGAGTTGAGCCATAACTCTGTTCGCAGTGACACTCACAAGAGTTGGACTCAATCTGCGCTGCATTTACTCCCATTTAGCTGTCGTTTATACGCAGGCATAAATTTCTGGTAATTCCTTGAGACAATGTTACATACCATGATGGGTGATAGGTGCTGTCTGAACCTGCCATTCGGTACTTCCAAGAATCCATTCCCGGACCGACAGTTTTAGTTTTCCACGATTTTTCCACAATCACCGAATAGGAATATCACTACATATAAATGAATGCAATTTTTCTCGGCGTTGTTTATTTATAAACGTTTCTCGGGAAACAAACCGAGCAATATTATTATTGATGCACAATATTCCGTCGCCATCTTCAGGTGTAGTTGTAAGTCTTGAAGTCTGCCTTGAAGTCAGCCTTGAGCGTGTTGTTTGTAAATTGGCATGGCAACGACAGACGTTGTTATGTTGCCTAGCAGCATCTCAGACGTCATTAGACGCCGGCGGAACACAAAAAGCAGAGCGTTGGTGACGAGCAGCCTCAATAACAGGAATCCTTGAATCACTTATCTGGAACCCACAATCCCTGTTAACGAAATCAGACGCGAGGCGAATTTCAAACGCTTCTTTAATGACGCTGTCCCAGAAGCCTCTCGCATGTGTTAACACCTTAGTCGCTTCGAAATCGAAACCATGTCCTTCTGCCAAACTACGTTCCGCCACTGCTGATTTCTCTTTTTGCCCCAGGCGAACATGACACGCATGTTCAAAACATCGTTGTTGTACACACCGTATCGTCTGGCCGGTGTATTTCTTTCCACATTCACACGGGATGTAATAAACTCCTGGTGTACGAAGCGCAAGGTCATCTTTTGGAGAGCGCAACAAAATGTTTCTCAATTTTGGCGGTGGTAGGAAAATGGTCTTAATGCCATTTCTTGCCAGGACCCTTCCGATCCTAGATGTTGTGGCGCCAGAGTACGGCAAGAAGGCTAATTTATCGTGTAGGACCATTATGGTATTAGGCTTGCTTTTCATTTCCCGGAATGCCAACTATATCTGATGTTCATTGTACCCATTCTTTCTGAAGGTATCACGTAGATGTTTTAACTCACTAGGAAGGCTGTATTTATCTACATATTGCCCGCGCTCTGTGGACAAGAGTAGTTAGTACTGTCTTGCGCTGTGCCGGGTGATGATGACTGTGTGCGTTTAGGTATAGGTCCGTGTGCGTTGGCTTTCTATACACCGTGCGTCCTAAAGTTCCATCGGCTTTCTTTATAATAAGAATGTCCATAAAGGGCAGGCTGGTCCTTCCTTTTCAACCTCCATCGTGAACTGGATGTTTTTGTTGACACTGTTTAAGTGAAGGAGAAACTTATCTAGGTTGTCTCTGCCATGAGGCCAAACAACAAATGTGTCATCCACGTACCGAAAGAAGACACTGGGCTTCATGGGGGCACTTTCCAACGCTTTCTCTTCAAAATGTTCCATGAAGAAATTAGCTATAACAGGTGACAGGGGACTGCCTCATTGCAACTCCCTCGATCTGTTCATAGTAGTGCCCGTCATACAAGAAGTACGATGATTGTAATGTGTGGCGGAACAGCTCAACTAACCTGGGCTCGAAGTGCTGTTGTAGTAGAGCCAGCGTATCAGCCAGAGGAACCCTTAGTGAAGAGGGAAACCACATCGAAGCTCACCATCAAATGCTGTTGACGCAGGTGAAGTTCTTTAACAATATGAATACATTCCAGCCGAGTTTTTCACTTGGTGAACACATTTTCCCACAATTGGTGATAACAGCCCGGTCAAGTAAAGCCGGTGGATCGTTTCCTTCACGCCTCTTGTGCATCATCTTCAGCAGTTAGAAAAGTTCCGAATAAATATTTTTTAAAATCTTTTTATTAAAAAATTTAAATCAAATTCAGCACCCATACATAACTGTCAAACTTATAATATTTTCATAATTATGAAACTTAGGATTACATGGCTTCCAATAAATTTACAGTTGACACTTCTGGCACGCATGTCTCTGATTACTGGTTTTAACAAATTACCATAAATGCCTTTTAATACTGGTATAACAAATTATCAAGTTTAATTTAAAACTTATAAATTGATATCCACATTATCTGAATTCATGGCAGTAGAGACTGTGCCTACCCTTTTCTCGAAGCGATTCGAACAATTTTTGTTCCTCAATTTCTTATGTCGAATTGATGCTACATGTCTCAAATTTCTGTTATATATAGATATTTATCAGCAATCTTAGCAAACATGCTAAGTTTTATTTCGTTACTGTTCTTAGTTCCAATGTTATTAATATACATATTTCAGTGATTTTGTCACTCACTCACTGATGATCATCAAAATTCTAAGATACTTCCAGTAGTCGTAGAAAGCTGAAATTTGGTACAGAGATAACATTGTTCCCACATATTATAAGAAAAGTCTGAAACTCGTAAATTTCCTTACTTACCCCTAATGCAAATCAATTTCTACCCTAATAACTTTATCCACCTCAGATTTTTATTATAGAGTGAGCTTACTAAGTTTAAGTAATGTGTTAAATTTTATTTCTTTCCTTCTCATACCTTGGAAGTTACTGAAATTAATTATTTCGACCACAACACCCGACATCAAAATTCCACTATACTTCCTGTAATCCACAAATAAGCGCGATCTGTATGTTATTTCGGAATGGTGCCGTAAATGGTAGCTACACTTAACTGCAATAAAGTGTAAGGCATTGCAAATAAGTAATAAAAAGGACCCCGTTTGCTCACGAAGTACAAAGTTAACAATTCAGTTGTTGACTCGGTAGATTCCCTGAAGTGTCTAGGCGTAACAGTACAAAGCGACATGAAATGGAACTTGCACATAACTTCCGTCGTAGGCAAAGCTAATTGTAAACTACAATCCATAGGTCGTATTTTGAGTAGTTGTAATGCTCATACAAAGGAAATAGCGTACAAAATACTAGTGCGTCCGCATTTGGAATACTGTTGTGGAATTTGGGATCCGTATCGCAAGGGATTGATTGACACGTTAGAGAAAGTACAGAGGAGAACCGCTCGATTCGTGACCGCTAGTTACAGTCCTTATGTAAGTGTCACAGAGCTGATACGTGGGTTGGGCTGGGATTATTTGGCGGACAGACGACGTCATTTTCGTTTGAATTTGTTGGAGAATATGCTAAAATCTCTAATTTACGAGTGCAACGAAATACTTCTTCCGCCAACCTATTTAGGTCGCAATGACAGGAGTGATAAGATTCGAGAAATAAGATGCCGTACTGATACATTTATGTATTCCTTTTTCCTCGTTCTGTTCGGGATTGGAATGCACTGAAGTAGGATTGATACTTAGCACCCTCTGCCACCCACATTATTTGTGAATTGCAGAGTATAGATGTAGATGTAGATAAGTAATTTGGTATACATACTCGGTTTCATCCCTAAAACATAAGAAACATAAAAAATTCTGGCACATTTTTTTGTGATAATTGCTATGCTCCGGATGAAGCTATATACCTGAGGTTTCTTTAATGCATAGAGATCAGCTAGTTTAACTAACATATTAAATTTTACTTCGTTCCTATACTTATAATATTTGGAAGTTACTCGTTATTTACTTATGATGGTTTCAACTTAAAAAAAGACATGAGATACCATAAAAACAATTCTTGTAAAAATAGGTCAAATATTAGCAGATAGTAGCGGACATTCCTAAAGTTAGTTAAGATGAAAACTTTATGCTGTAATAAATGACCCAGAAAAACAATTCTCGGGAGGATTGGGAAGTCTCGTGCTCGTGTAGTGACAAAAAGTTATGAGATCTTCTTCTGAGCAAAGTCTGCACTTTACAGTATGTATTCTCTTCACTTTGTAAAACAGATGGTTTCTCTCGGTGTTATAGAATCTAATTAGAACAAAAAAATGGTGACTTGGCTATTATACATGTCATAATTTTTACTGAAATGGAAAGCATAATATATACTTATCAAATTCGATAACTGCGAGGGAAATATTTGCATTTGTGTATTTGTAAGTTTGATAAAGCAATGCATTTATATAGGTTTACTGAAACATGCACAATGGTCAATTACCATAATTTTTGTTATTCTAAATAAAATCTATAACACCGAGAGAAACCATCCTGTTTAACTAAGTGAATACACACTGTAAAGTGTACACTTGGCTCAGATGAAGATCACATAAGTTTTTGTCACTACACGAACACGAGACTTGCCAATCTTTACGAGAATTGTTTTTCTGGGTTATTTATTACAGCATAAAGTTTTCATCTTAACTAACTTTAGGAATGTCCGCTAATATCTTCTAATATTTTTTTTTAAAGAACTGGCCGAGTTTCATGAAATTTTGGAAAACTGAACTGGCGAACTTGATACTAACATAGAAGTAATGAGTCCATAATTTCTTTTGTGAATCTTGAAACATATGGTTAGTATGTTTAGGTAAAAGTAAGGTGAATGATGGACTGAACGAGGGATTGATTTTTATAATTTAAGTCTGAATGTGCAATTAAAAACGTAACATAATGGTGAAAATTTTATATATTTATCTGTTCTGACTTTGTTGGGAGTTAAGTTCAATATTAACATGAAATATAAATTTTCTGGTACTTTATGCTTTAATTTTTGCCCTAGAATGCAAAAGGGGTTGTTGAACTTGAATAACTTATACTTCTGTAAAAAAGGCAAACGTTACTGATTTTGTTTTTCCTTTCTATTTGTCAGGCAAAATTTATTTTCCAACAGCCATGTATTTTGTAGATCTGAACCCCCTTCGGGCTAAACACGTCGTCGACGCGAGATGTTTAGAGGCGGGATCAAGAAAGGGAAGGAAATCAGTATCCTTTTGCAGAAACCATCACAGCATTTCCCTATAGCGATTTCGAGAAACTGTAAAAACAGAGATTTTGTTGTCCTGACGGGGATTTGAACCTGCATCCTCCCCAATGACAGGACCTAGCGTTACCGCTCACACTCGGGGTGTAGTATCTTTTTTTAAATTGTATTGTTTAAATAGACGTTTTGAGAAATGTAATATGTGGCTTTACTATTTTGTAATTTTAAGACTATCATAACTATCTAGTAGCAGGTCAGTAATCACTTCTCCAGACGAATGGCGAAATGGTTCCTACAAAAAGACATGATAGAATTACTGTTCTTTTCCTTCAGTTTTATACCATCGCTAATGACTTCGACATCGACGAGATGTAAAACTATAAAAAATAATCACTGACAAAAAAAAAAAAAAAATGTAGCACGCGGCTTCATGTGACCTTACATCCTTATACAAGCTTTTATTTTCTAACGGTAAGTGCGTTTGTCAGCAAACGACCTGGACTTACTGTTTGTTATATATTGGGGTTGTGATGACCCAAAAGGTAATCATCATATCATTACTAGTAGTTTTCCCCCCTCAATACTGCTACGTCGACAATGTTAACACTACTAGAGTTTTAAATGATGCATTAACTTTCGTGTCAGTGAAACCAGTAGCCAGTGCACATTATTCGTTTTGAGAGTTAGTCGTCTGTGACCGGCGGACAGACATCGATGCAAGGACGATAGGGTTCAGTATCTCTTCTTGATCGGAACCCTCAGAACCAATGAGTGCGTTCGTAAACAATGAAATTTTTGAGCGTGTATCAATTGTCTGATATCCTGTGACTGGATTATTATTTTTTCTAGCACATATTTATAGAGAAGGTTTTCGAAATGACTGCTTCCTCATTACAACAGTCGTATGTTTTATTAGAAAAATACATTTTTAGAGATAATTAACAAAATTTAGATGAATATTTCAATGAATGATTCCACATTATTTCGATAACGTGCGAGGGATAGGATGGGTAAATGATTTTCAGAACAATTAATTATTAGTTACTATTTTACACTAACGCAGAAAATCCAAAAATATTAAATACACTGAAAACATTTTTACGGAAAAAGAGAGATAACCCTCAACACGACACTATATTTTACTGAAAATAACCATAAACAAGATTTTCGGCATCTCGAGGGAATCACGCGAAAGAATTTTTGAAATGATGCTGGGATAAATTGGATAAAACATGGAAACAGAGTTAAAAATAAAAATTTGAATCTAAATTTTGATCACAATCTGATTAACATTAAAAAATAGCTTGATAAAATAACTTTTTGTGTATTGAAGTCAGCTAGTAAATAGTTTACTATTAGCTAAAAAATATGTGTCCGTTATGCGGAAACAGCATTCACGTTCTGCTCATGGTTGGCGAAATCTCGACTCAAGCATTGTATAACGTGATAGCAGTAGGTTTCGTAATCATTGGTGTAAAATACAGTATGTTATCAATATTTGAAGCAACCAGAAATTAAACATTGAATATTCGGTTATTCCATAGTTCAGAATTTAATACATTCCTTCAGTATTGTCAAAATCATTTATTATTTGTATTAGACTGTACTGAAATTATCGTATATTTACATAACGTGTTGACAGTAATAATTAACTTGGTCACACTCCTTACTGAATAACCCTTAGCTGACAAATTCAACAGGTAGCCCGTAAACACTGACTTTTCCGCCTTTGGCTGTAAGGATATAAACCGGCCTGGCGAAAATAATGTTCCATTGGTCCACATTTCTGAGCACCCACTCTCGGAACGCTACACGTCTGCCATCTGGTGTCGACCGCTGAAACGTCAGCGCGCACGTGCTGCTGTTTTCGACGAGGAACCTCTTGTTGCTCAGGAGAACTTGTCAACAGAAATTATCGTAATTATGAAAAGTTTCCATTTATCTTCCCTATGTGTAGTCACCACTTGATTAGTTTGGAAATTTGTGTTTTTGTCTTCAAACCGTTTGCTTAGGCTTTCCTGCTTATCATTCTGTTCAGCCATTGCTGCTTCCCAGTGACATCCAATTAGGATCCTTTATGATATCAGATACAAAGAGGTTACTAGGGTAATAATTTTGATCGTCCAATCTAGCTGCCTACCTGCATGTCCTCTGCATCTCTTGCATTTTGTACCCATATTGTGGATCCCAAACTATCCCAAGTCAAGGGCCTTATTTCAAAACTCAGTACCCTAATTCCGCGATACAGCCCTCTCTAATATATACAGGAATTAATCGTTACCCTAAGCACTTCCAAATAAACCCTGCTGAATGAAAACATTATGGAATGACATTACAAAATACTTGCATTTTACTACTTCTATCAACTATTAGGCCTAATATATAAACCTCGCGGCACGATGTTTGTCCCAGATAAACGTCGAAACTACTTAACCGATTTTGCTGAAATTTGGCTTTGCTGTGTGTAATTTGGTCCAACTTAAAAGATAGGATAGTTTTTATCTCGATGATTGACCTCGATATTGTTATTATTTAATCGTTGAGGCCAACTAGGACTACGTTAAGCCTTTGTGCTTTGGCAGCGAGTTTCATCTTTTTTGGGCCCAGAACTCCTTCATTCCTTTTGAATACGCCTGTTTGCGCTCCTCTGTCCAGAGTGTTCCGCGTCTTCTGTTAGAGTGTTCGTCTCGGTTTGTTCCGACTTGTCATTAACTTCTTTCGAAATATATCTCAGTCCTCAATATTTATTATTGCGAATTAAATGTTCATTAATGTGTGTCATAGGACAATGGTTTGTAGTTATTTGTATATTCCGTAAGTTTGAGTGCTCTGGTGGCTCAGTGGTTAAGGCGACTGACTAGAAATCAAAAGGTCCCCGGTTCGAATCTCTGTCTCGGTGGGTATTTTCGTCGACACTTAGTCCAGCCTTCACCTCTGGCGTAACTTGCTGTGTCATGTGTAGTACGCTAGGACGGTCCGTGCTTCCAATTCCACCTTAAACTGTAGGTCCCCTGTACCCTGGCAGGATTGGCGAGCTTGTTTAAGGCGGCTACTATGGAGGCGGAATGCGCAGACAATAGTAACCCTGTCACCAGGTGATTACGACAACATGAAATTATTATTACAGTTCCATAAGTTTCAAACGGAAGGCGATGTGTTAATTTATTGACACAACACTTGGTTATCTAGGTTGGGTAGAGGTCTGGTAGCTCAGTGGTTAAAGCACTTGCTTACTGTTGTTTGTAACGGAGTCTTCGATTCAAATCCTCGTGGATGCAAAGATTTTTGAAAATTGTTTTTGATCGTATGAATCATGCCTAGACCGTCGATTGTTCGGATTGCATGTTAAACTGTAAATATCACAAATTTAGGAGTGCCTTGCGAGGAAAATCGTAGGTAGTCTTGCAATCCTGTAGGTGTACACTTTTTTATATTGATCTCTCAAGGGTTGTTACTCTCTCAGTCAGTATGTGTGTGATCTGCACTAATAACACTATAAATGGTAATTTAGTGTTATTGTTTTTTGTTTCATATGTAGTCTGTGATGTTGGAATTCATGTCTTTCCATGTTATGGTTTTAGTGTTAGTCTGTAAGGTTTTTTATTTGGTGTTATTGTTTCTGTGTTTTGTTTTTGTGTTAGACTGTATTACTTGTAGGTATTACTGATACTGTGAAAATTGTGGTAGTTTGTAATTTTGCGAATCTTGTAATGTAATGGTAACATTGCTAAATACCAGAAAAAAGCACCAGGTGCGGGAAAAAATAATAATAAAAAAATAATAACAACATATATATATATATATATATATATATATATATATATATATATATATATATAATAAAGAATAAAAAGAAATATATACATAAAAAAGAATTGTAATGATAAACATAAAAAAAGAATTGTAATGATAGACATAAAAAAAAGAATTGTGATGATATACTACAAATGTTAAGTTGTTATTACCTTTGCATAAATGTAATATTAAACCCAAAATTCTTATTAGCTATAAGACCAAAAATGTAAGAAAAAGGGGCAAATGTCACAGCAAGAGTGACAGGCACCTCTACCCATATACAACTAATCCCACAAAGGGCATTAGCAGAAATTTCATGCGCTCTCTGTATTTTTGTTACGTTCTGACGACTAAATGGCTACACCGATATTGATGGAATTTGACAAGTAAATCCTTCGTATCTGTAGGAAGGGCACAGGACATTGTTTTTTTTCGGTGTGAATAACAATTTTGAGAACTTATCGAATGGTGACAGAGAGACGGATGTGTGTGTTAGTCTGTAATATTACGTCGGTTGCTCAAGCTGTGCTTCTCGCGCAGTATCTTAGTGTATGATTTGTTAATAAACTTCGTTTGGAAACAAAACGTATTATTTAGTATATATGTTGGTTTTCTCTGTACTATTACTTTGTGTCTGCTTAAATGTTTCTGGCACCAGATTATTTTGCTTTCTTTTTTGATATGCCTTGCGGGCGTAAACTGGCCTAAGGTATAGCACCAGCAGATCATGAGCAGCTAAAATCATTAGAACCCAAGAATCTGATGCTCATGCTGAAGAAAGAAGAAAAAATCCAATTTGAAACATATCAGTTTTGCTTCTCTTTATACGATAAAATGTAAGAGTAATAGTTTTATATTTGCTGTGATGGTTTATCTCGTTGTTTCAATAAATGTGCCTTATTGCTCAGAATAAAACGTTATTATTTAATAAAAAAAAAGTCATTGCTAGTGTCAAGGCTTATTTTTCAGATAAAAAAATGCATTTTGTTGTAACAGAATCATTTTAAAAAAACCAAAAAAACTTGTCAGAGTATCTTATACAAACAAATTTTGATTGAATGTTCTGCTTAAACACCCACATTTTAAATTTCTTCAGATTTCTCAGGGCCACTTTTTTTTAATGGTACCATCTGTTAAATATATGGGGCGAGAAACTCGTTTTTCTTAGTAACTGTACTCAGAAGTGGTTTGCGTTTAATAAAACACGTGTAGAAATGATACAAAGATGGCGGAATGACAGGTCCGTGACATACCGACATTATGATATTATAACAGTTACGTTTCTTCTAATTTGATTAAAAGGTAATCGCAGAGCATAAATCCGTACCATATTAGTTATTTTAACGTTGATCTTATGTGGGCGGGTAGTCTTCCTGCCTACCTACAACGGAACAGAAGATCAGGTGCACCAATCAGTGTCAAGATCTTTATAAGTCATAACATTTGTTTATGGATCCCAGCATTTGCATTCAGATTTTATTTTTGTTAACAGTATCTACATAAAATTATTCTTTGTTTCACTGTCTTCCAAAAAAGTCTGTAACAAGTATGAAATGTTCGTTAAGAGATTAAATTGACTACATAAGTCTTATTATTCAAACGTCTACTGAGGATCCCCGGGCCAGCCTTCCTTATTTTGATTTTCTGTTGTTTCCAAGCAACTCCAAATTCCTTCAAAACATCGTTGCCAATGTTCTACCAGTTTCTGTCCCAAAATCAATTTCCGGTTCTAACGACCATGACGTCTACTAACAGTAAAGTCCTAGTAAATCAGTGAAAAATTCAAAATATTAACGCAGCTCTTAACACGAAAGGAAATTCGGTCTTTGCTGTATGTAGTGTCTCGGCGTTGCAATTAAAAAAAGAGTCTTTAAGATTTTAATTTATGCTCCAGTTCTAGAGTCTTCTAATTACCGTTCCTAAATAAAGTAAGATCGAAGAAACCAAATTCATTCTGAAATTTCTTTTTTCTTCAACTCACGTACTTGAACGTAATTTCCGCTCGTGCAAGATGGCCGAAACTCTGCCTTATTTCCGCGGCTAGTCAGCAAAAAACTGCAGACGCGCTGCCATGGCGCAGAGGAGTTAGAGAAATGAGAGCGAGCTGTTTCCCATTTCTGACTTTTAACCATGCGACTAATTGCCTCAGTCCGCTCAAGGGAAAAAAAAAACCTCTACATGATTATTTTTAGTACACAGAGTGAAACCTAAGTTTCTATTAGTGTTCACAGTTAGGTTAGAGACTAATATGTCTAACTGAAAGTGGACTGGGGGCTCAGTGGTTACGGCGTCTGATTGTAGATTGATAGGTCTTCGGTTTGAACCCCAGTGTCCACTGGAATCTTCATAGACCCTTAGCCCAAGCTTCACCTCTGGCTCAGATTGCTGCGTAATGTGAAGCAGGCCAGGACGCTTCCGTGGTTCGTATTCTACGTTAAACTATAGGTCCCCACTACCCGGTAGGATTACAGGGGTTAATTAGTTAGCCACTACGAGAGGCTCATTGCGCGGCGAATTGACAACTCTATCACTTAGTGGCCGAGCAATCCTTCTGGATCTCCCGCTAAACATTATTAAACGGTAATTCAATTTTTTTTATATCACACTGACACTCAATTCTCTTATCATGACATGACACAAGCTGACAATACTGCAGTGGAGACCTTAAAATGAAACGTTCAAATGCTACCTATATTAGACAATGAATGTGGATTTTTGGAAGAGCCAAGGTAGATACTATCAAGAACTGACGCAAGTAAATCATAAAAAAATATTTAAAGTATATCTTGCAAAGAAAATAACGAGATTTCCTTATTAAAGATTGATTGATAACAGCAACACGCATAAGCTACATTTTGTATATTTTAGGATGCTGCAATAGCAGGAAGGTTAAAAAAAATTACTCTGTCAGTCACGAAACTCGTATAATGAAGGCTGTACAATACGCATTAAAAGTTTCTCTCACCAGCTATGTATCCAGGCAGACATTGTTCTGCGCTCAACACGCGACATGTTAATCAGTCAACCTTATTTTCAACGTTTATCTTAGATCCTCGGATAGCTCACACGCTGATCGTTGAGTCTTTTAATTTTCAACAAGTTTTATTGTTCTTAAAGTTAAAATTATTTTAGGATTTTTCTCTGTTTCAAATTTTATCTGCTAAATCGGAATAACTATACCTTGTGTTTTATTCCTTCCTATTCACGAGTTTTTAATTTTACTAATATAAATATTTCTCACATGTTAAATTCCTAAAAAAGTTATGGTCGTATACTCTTTTTGCAGCCAGACTTCAATTATTCTTCATGTTTCCTCCTTTATAAATGTTTGGAAACAGCATTTGTCGTCTTGGTTAGGTAATACGACGATTGTAAACACGTTTCATACAGGCTAGTAAAATTTCTGATTACTAAGTGTTTTCCTTCAGAAAACAACGCAAAGGATTAAAAAAAATCCTTTTAGACTGATACATTTCAGTGTGTTTTAAAAATTATCTTATTGTTTTAAAGGAGCCTTAAATAGTATATACACACAAATGTAAGAAAATCCAATTTCTAGTGAAGGGACACTTAGCTATGAAAAGTGTATTATTTCGCACTTAGACAGAACTACGAAAAGCTAAAAGAAAAACTCAACGATCACAGGAAGAGAAAGCAGGAAAAAGCTGCATTCCTGAATATTAGTTCAAGTAACAATAATTCAGAATTGGTAAGTAATGTGGGTGATTTGTTATTGAAAAGCATCGGTTGGCTACTACAACATTGGAAACAGAGGTCAGATTTTGTTTTAGCTGAAGATTCGTAGCATAACAGCCATGGCTTTATGTTAATAAACAGAAATTACATACGATCGACGTTGCAGTGGATTATGTAGAGATGAAAAAATTATATAAGAGGACAAGGATAGGTGAATTAAGGAATCAAATCAGTGCAGAAATAGAAACACACCAACCACATTTACATACACTTCATTTTCTAAGATGCCTGCAACTGTACTTTTTTTTTTACATATGGCTTTACGCCTCGTCGACGTCGAGGTCATTAGAGGCGGGATGGGACTGCAGACAAGCAACTGGAAGGAATCCGTACATGGCCTTTTGAAAGAAGCATCCCGGCATTCACCTGGAGTGATTTGGGGAAACCATGGAAAACCCAGATCTGGATGCCCGGACGAGGATTCAAACCGGCTTCCTCCCGAGTGCATTAACCACTCACCAACCATGCTCGGTGACTGAAACTGCAATTTAACCAAACAAGCAGCTAATAAGAGATTGACAAACGAGTCTTTAATATCTCCTTACTTTTCCACAAAAGTCCGAATAAATTTCCAACAAATAGAATACAGTTAAAATATCGGCAAGGGTTTTGAGATATCTGGTTGTTCACGAAACTAACGAACCCAATTAACTAAACTATTGTTGTGTACTGTTCCCAGATTTAATAAGGCTTTCCTGTTAGTTCGAACTCTAAACAGCCAGCAGGCAGTCGCTTTGCTGTTTTGGTGGCATATTGTCATAATGGGCACTGATGATTAACTAATGCTATAAAGGTAAGATAGTTGCTGTTAAACAGACTGTTTCGAATGCAGAGGAAGACGTGTGGTTTGATTTGGAGGAGACAGCTGGCGGGCTGGGCGTGGCGAGTCGAGAGAATCGATATGGGAGTGTGGAGGTTCGGCCTGAGCGACCCGCAGTCGATCGAGGGATCGCAGCGCTGGGACCACATTCACCTGGTCTTCTTTTCGATCGAATTAATTTTTCAGAATCTTTACAGATTATTCACAAGTCAATGTTACTTTTTGTTAGAAAATCAGTCGCAGTTATATATGATCCTGCTTCATATATTCTGTTGTTAACAAACAAGGGAAAATTTTCCTAGACGTTTCCTAACATCGTCAGGTAACCAATACCAATGAGCATCAATATGACATGCCTTTGCAAAATTTTCTATTGCGAACTCACTGAGAAACTGGTAAGATTTGAAAACGATTTAGGAGAGCTGACGATTCCAATTAATGCTACTGTTCGAGAGAATACAGTACTGATCTTCCATGGAGTACTATACATGAGATAGAAGATACATTGTAGTATTTATTGTTTATCAGTCTGTTTGCTACATTTAACAGTCCTTATGCTGAAATATGAAAATGAATGCTACAATATAGTTCATTTTTAATTAAAGAAATTCTTGAAAATGGGACTTTGATAAAATATCCGTACTTAAAGCTCAGAATCATTGACCGAGCCTACTTATGAGCGGTAATGCTGCGTCCTGGCATTAGCGGGAACGCTGCTTCAAATTCCCGTTTAGCCCATTCATTTTCTAAAACTACTCCAGAGGAAGTCGGAATTGTTCCATGAAGAGACATTACTACCCATTACTTGTCGTTAGTTCTTTCCCGCCTCCAATTAATTCGAAGTCAATGAGGCACAAAATTGCAAAAAAAAAAAAAAAAAAAAAAAAAAAAAAAAAAAAAAAAAAAAAAAAAAAAGTTCAGTACAACATTGAGAATGTACACCCAATGCAGACTGAAAATAGACCCCTGGGATCCTGAAAGTCGTTTGAATCTTCATCGTGAGGATGGATCCAATTTATACAAAACAACATTAATAATAATAATGAGGTTACTATGTCGATCAGGCAATGAAAACTTACCATGCGACGGATAAAACCACCCACCAACCTCTCTGATGGAATACTGGTCCAGTTGTGCATGATAACAGGTACTCGGCTTTTCCATCCATTCCGTCACCCCACTGGATAATATCAGTTGTTATAATTGTCGCCGATGCTCGTTCGTTATCTCTACACAGCCAGGCAGCCCACTTCTGCTTTCCACTAGTGTCACGCTGGCTGAGCCTAGGCTTAGTTAAGTACTCTACCGGGAGAGTTCACTGCGTACTGCAGTCTGATTAAGCCTGTAATAGAGTACGCAGCGCGTGGTCTCCTGAGAAGGCCGCAGGTGCGACATAACTGAGGACTGAAGCGGGGCCTGCACTAGTCCAGTGACGCAGAGGATGATGCTTTGGTTATATGCAAATACCAAAACGCTCGTGACCAGAAAGTACTGCACAGCACTTCGCCTACCCACTGGTCAGTCATTTCGGCTGCTACTAATCAGCTGGCAACCGCCAAAAGAGACAAATGTGCTGATGTAGTCCTAGATAGAACGACAACTACGCCAAGGAGATGGCAAAGGAAACGTGAAATTATGTAACTCCACAATGACCGTCGGATGAAATTTCTTAGGACAGTAGCCCCCTATTTGAGGTTATGGGTGTGTACTATAACAACGAAATTGTTGGTAGCGAAGGATACTGTGTCAAACATAAAAAGTTATTTGTCAGTGTCGATTGGACAGCATCGCGTGACTAAATTAGTTTGGTTTCATTTTTTTCGCCGTGTCTCGACTAGTAGTTTCTTGAAAAAAAATCATCATTAGGACTTAATTTTTTTAAAAAAAAAAGTACACATGCAAACATTTTAAATAACGGTGTTTATCCCATAAGTAGTGACAGATATTTCAGTTATACGGTTATTCATCTTCTTGATGTCCTCCACAACAAATTTCTGTAACAAGATATTTGAAATGCGAGTACGTAGGCTGTATGACAATAATGATCGAGGCTTTTATGCTCGTAGAGGTATATGTTAAGGTCAATTGAGTCTGGAGAGAACGGGAAATAATAAACGAGAAGGAAATCGGCCATGGTCTTTTGAAGGAATGAACCGGACATTTACCTCAAATGATTTCGGGAAAATTATGAGAAATCGAAATCTGGATGACCAGACGAGGATTTCAAACCATGTCCTAAGCGAATGCTAGATTCAAGTGTTACCCCTCAGTATTCTCTTTACTATGTTTCAGAGTGAGATCGAAAACTAATCGTAAATACAAAGTTAATATGTTTCGTACCCTAGACGTGTATGTCTTCAGATAGAAGTTAAAATAGTATTCAGCACAAGGAATCATAGATTCTGAACACGAATGATTTAAAAACATGTGCACAATAAATGCAGATTTTCCAAAATAACAGTTTGCCTGGATGAAACATATTAATGAACTACTATAACATTCAGCGCTTACATGTAAACTCAACGAAAACGCATTTGTGTTAAGTGTCATATAAAATACTATACACTTGTGCGTCGACATGCACTGACCGACAAACATGTGAAGCGCCCAGAATGGTAGGAGGCAAAGAAATGAAAACTTACTGGTAGAGAGAGTTTTCGACGCTATTTCAGCGATTACAAAATCGAGCCAAATTTACAACCTGTACCTGAACATCGCGCTGGCAATTAATAGCGACACGTGCCGTGAGAATACGAGCATTGTCCTATTGAAAAGTGGAACCATGACACTGTCGCGTGAGAAGTAGCACATGATGACGCAGGATGTCCGTGACGTACCGTAATACCATCAAGGTTCCCTGATTCCCTACGAGCCAAGATCTAAAGTCATATCCCATGGCACCAGGAGTAACACCTCTGTGCCTTCCAAAACCTTTGGAAGAATGATTCCTCTCCCCAGGTCACCGCCATTCCAGCCGACGATGGTCATCCGAGGTAATGCAAAAACGCGAGTCATCTCTGAACGCAATGCGACGTCATTTTTAATAGTCCAATGCATAGCAGGTCTGCACTAGTAGGTCTAATAATAAGAAATAAATACACAACCTTTTATTCCACCTTGTTCTAAACAATGCAATTAAAACCTGGGAAAAAGAAGTAAAGGAATAGTCACTAGCAGACTACTCAAAAATAAACCTCATCTGTCGTGTTCAGCGCTTGCAAATTTCACTACAACAACAGTCAAGAAGCAATTCAGTTCATTGAAATACTCGATGAAATTTCATCTAAAACCAGTCTCCAAATCTTCTATTATCCCCCATTTTATGAAAAGATCCTCTTGGTAACAAAATGGACAATTTTTAATCTCTGGATTAGGCGATATTTTTCAAGTAACTAAAATCAATCACCTAGCTAAACCATTCGACCTGCAGGACTAAATCGCAAACAACGAGAGAAAATCCAAATTACACAAAGTTTATAAAGACACCTTAAACATATGTAAAAATACAAAGTAAAAACACAATAATCAAAACAGAGGTATATGTATTGGTAAATTTATCATTGGGAGCAGATAATTAACTAAAGATATTTAAAAACAAGAAATGAAAACTTTAAGGAACATCTTCGATCCAGTCATTTCAGTAGTAACCTTGCTGAAAAGCAAATCTAATGATTTGAGACGCGTTCACAAAAAGGCAAATGAAATTTTATGGAAACATTTTCATAATGAATAACAGACTGAGCAAGAGAATTACCTACCTTACCATCTCAGTAATAATAGAATTGGCTGGGTTATCCCTGAAGGGTTCGGCCGCCGGTTGACAAATTTTCCATTTGTTGTTCAAGCGCCTCCGTCATGGCGACTTTAACCTAATGCGGTAATGCTTCCGGATAAAGGGGGCCTGCAGTTTAACGTCGAATCCGAACATCGGAAGCGTTCTGGCGTACTTCACATTATACAGCAAGCTGTGCCAGAGGTTAAGGTCGGGTTAAGTGCCGTTGAAGCTCCCCGCCGAGACAGGGATTCGTACCGGAGACCTGTCAGTTTCCACTCAGATGCCTTTACCACCACCAGATCAGTCTTCCCATCTCAATTAAAATTAAACACAATTGGATAATTTAAATCGAAAGGGAGCTCTAGGATATTAGAATCACAGGCGATATCATACAGGGCAGAAGTAGATTCGGAACAATGATGAATAACCATAAATTTGCCAACAAACAGCATATTAGAAACAGGAACGGAATCAAGAATACCTGGATGGAGGAACGTAGGAAAGAGCTCACCGAGAGTAAGAAGTGATTTTGTGAAAACAAGAAAAACACATGCACTAAATAAGTTCAATGACGCTCCTCAGTTGGGCATAGTGACAGAAGAAGAAGAAAGAAAGAAGAAACCAGGTTAAATGGGGAGCTGTTTAGCCAGCCACCATTATGATCCGTGCCTTGAGATGCTACTTTTTATCTTAGTCACTGTCGACGAATCGATGCCTCCCAGCTGGGACGAGGAAGTTGCACGCCAAAATATTTTTTATCAAGTAATTTTCTTGCCAAAAATTACAACTATAAAGTAATAGCTTCATGTTACAGATACGTCAGGGTGTCCAAATTGAAACAACGCGGTTATTTATTAATAATTATTTGACAAGGTGATTAATTTATTCAAAATTTTAAATCCTAAAATTTCATAACAATTAAAATGATTAAGTTATTAATTAGTAATTTTCCAAAGCATTATAACTGACATAGGCGATTAATAACTGTGACTAAACGTAACTCTCTGATTCATGTAAGTAGTTGCTGTAAGTGTGTTCACTGCATGGTGGATCGCCAGTGGTCCGCTGATTCGTCGTGCTCCTGATGTCGTGAGGTCGGCTGCCGTACTGGTATTTGACATGTGAACAGCTGGTTACTTTCCACTTCCCAAAACAGTCGGAAAGTATCCAAGAATCGTCCAGTCAAACGACCTCGTTGGAGTCTTCTCTCCGAGAGAATTCTTAAGTGATGTCTTTCATCTGAAAGACACCGTAAAAGCTTTGCTCACTCCTCACTGGATAGTCGGAACAGAACTCAGTGATGTTACTTCCGAGGGACTGCACGTACGTGAGTGTTTTCTCTCACTCTAAATACTAAAACTACCGCTACCTCGCAGGAAAATTTGTCGCTAGTCGAGTGCTGAAGAGTGGACAGGTTACTGACTGAGAAGTCTTGTAGGAGTAGCATCGTCCTGATGCAAATAATCAGACACGTATAGAGACTCGAAAGCGACTTTAGACACATACTGGCGATATTTTCCTGTGATATAACTGAATATATAAGCAGTCTGCAGGTAGCCTAAACACGCTACTTGAGCAAAAAATAAAACGAGTCTGTTTTAAAGGCGGGTGTAAGCCTCACCTGCGTCCATTTCCCTGATGGCTGCTACTCGAGACTATCAATTGCGACTACTCAGATCTCACTCTGCCCTAGAAGGATGGGAGCGAGCGTGGTGGGCGAACGGTTAACGTTCTAGCCTCGCATTCGGGAGGACGCGGGTTCGAATCCCCGTCCGGGCATCCAGCATCCAGATTTGGGTTTTCCATGGTTTCCCCAAATCACTCCAGTTGAATGCCGGGATGTTTACTTAAAAAAGGCCATGACAGAATTCCTTCCCGTTCCTTGTCCCCATCCCGCCTCTAATGACCTTAGTCGTCGACGAGGTGTAAAACCATAAGTAAAAAAAAAGGTGGGGAGGGATTACACCCAATCAGTGGTTTTTTAGATTCGGTCATTACGATTGGTTGCGACATTTGACACTTGACATCGTATTATTCATCGCCTCAGCGTTAATATCCGGTTGTACTAGTTTGCTGTGCTCGATTTTAAACTACGAAATCTCTTTCTCAAAGGCTGGCACCCGCAGGTTACTACAAAGTCAGTTTGTCGGGGCGGGGTTTGGCCAAACACATTAATTACAACGTCGGCCATTCCTAGCAGACAGCATTTGCAGGTGACGTGCGACTTGTTTCAATGATTGTGTGCCATTACCACTCGTTTGCGCGATAATGACATGGGCAACGAGGCAGATGTAGACATTCCACCTCTCAGTACCGTACGTCCTCCTGTTAACCGTCTTTTAATGCGAGATATCAGCAGTGTTCTGATTGGAAGATTCCACGTCATGATGTCTGCTGCCGCCTCCTGCTATTTACACGTATGTGTGTGTGTGTGTGTGTAAAATCTTTCCGTCCTTCTAGCACTGTTAATTGTCCACGGAAAGCGCATATTTAGTGAATGAACACTATTTTATTTATTTATTTATGTATCTGTACATTCAGATAGTATGTTAACCAGAGTCTATAACGAACCGTTAATTCATAATAATGTAATCATATTTTCCAATTAGCAAATTTTTAAGATCAGAAACCCCATATACTACGTACATGGTGCAAATTAATATTCTATTACTACTGCTTACTGTAATTAACACAACCTATTACTAATACCGTTACCCAGTAAAACTTAGAACTAAATATTGATATTTCAGCAGTAAAGTTCATTTATCGCTGGTATTTGTTGAAGATTAGGCTTCAGTAAATTCCAGAATCCACACTTCCTGCATTAGGAATCCATTATTCATTATCAGCAATAGTCACTTTTTACAATATGGTTCTGACTTTTCCGTAATAACACAAAAGAATTTATAAGGACTGAAATATCACTAAAACTGTTTGTTGCCGAGTAATGTTTTATTATTATTTATTCGAGCCCACCGAGCCCACTAAAGGGCACTTATGACAAGCTCTTTTCGGATGCTTCCTTTCGTTCCCAATAATTTTTATTTTCCTATTATCTTAGAAATTTGAGACAAGTTTGTATTCAGAATAAGTTCCAAAGAGTCCGTGTACAACCCACAGTTATTTGTGAACTCTTCGTTTTCCATGAGGAGTCTTTGAAACAGAATATGGAAAGCAAACTGTAAATTGTAAATGAATGTGGAATTATACTCATTGAAAGTCAGCTCAGTTTAGATATTTTTCCCAAGAAAAATGGATTTAGCTATAAAATATTTCAGTAAAACATTGCGTTTCTTCTGATATAATCGTGTTTCAGCTGATTCAGAATGACTAACCGCCAAAATGCAAGGCACTGATTTTTACAGCCTCTTGGGAAGGAAACCGAAATCTGTCAATGCGGGGAAATCAGTCTGCCCATTACCCCACCAAGAGCACTTGACGCGCTACAAACGAGCATTTCGGTAAACTCGTCACAGCGCTGTTGTTGTCACTAATTATCTTCATAAGAGGCGCTGTAATGAGAGCTACCGCCGCGGGCTTGTTAGTTCCCGCACCAGCATAACGGTGGCAGCACGTGTCGGCATCCAGCAACGGGTTCGCTCCGTTACCGCTAGGTGTCCGCCCCAGTCCGAGCGGGATGCAATGCAGATCAATGAGCGACGGGGGCGTGGTCGAACTACCAAACACATGATCTGCCAGTAGCATTGGTCACGCAATTCTTTAAAATATATCTCAAACGAGGCCTAAAAAATGACAACAGTAAATAATACTCATAAAGTTATTCAGTATAAATTTACCACAATTCTATGTATTCCTGTTCAGTAGTAACACTATAATGGGGCAGCAGTTTTTCGTATGAAGATGCAATCATGGTGCCATAATTCTGCTTTGATCACAGCACTACACCGTGGTTACGAAACTCATTTTTAATTGTTTGTGTTATATAGTACTGATTATTTATTCTGTATGAAATAGCCGATAGACGTTCCTAAATTGAAGAATTTAAGGAATTTCAAAGACAGTTGTAACTTCCGTAAAGATAATTATCAACTTTCTTCATGTACCTAGACATCTATTGCTTACGTTACAAAAATATATGTAGACAGTAGATGTCTGTTGATGAGTTTTTACTTCAATAGCAATAACCAAGACGTTCTGCCTTCCTTTAAGGATGGCATGGTTAAACATTACTAAATTCAATTTAACTGCGCTGGAGCACTTGCTCTGCTGGCAGTTTTCTTAATCGTCTATTTACGCCTTTCTTATTATTTTTTATTGTTATTATCTTATGTATCTTGGGTGTTGAATTTCCCCACCAACTTTTGCACGTACGAATTTTAATCTTAAATTCCTCCAGTGTTTTTGGAAAATTATTCATCATTTTCCTTGGAAATATATTTAAATCCCTGACTCCCTTACCCACTACTTTATATATGAAATCGAATTCCGGCTTTTGCTCATGGCCATCGTTTCCTTCAATACACTATTCCTAATTCTTCGGCCAATATCATCCCAACCCTCATCACCAACATATCCCTTGTACACCCAAAGTACTCACTTCATCCTCTTCCTGTCTTCCAATGACGCCCAATCCAGCTCCTTTGTCATATCAGTTACTGAAAGGATTCTGCGGCAACTTACACGAACAAATCTAGCTACTCTCCTTTGCACGCTCTCGCAAACTCCTGTATTTGATACCCCTGGGTGTCGGAGATCAAGAGCTTATGTTTTATCTGTGGACTAGCATTTATGCATTATCTATGGACTCTGTTACGTTATTGTTAGTAAGAGAGATTAATAAAAAGTAAAAGCATGTTTGTTTATATGATTTAATACGCTATATTTTATGGTGCCGAAATCTCGGGTAAGAAGCTTATTGTTATACGAAGCCCGACATCCATATGCTTTCTTCTCTACGAAGAAATATTTTGAGAGGAAGTAAATTAAACATCAGCTTCTATGCGGTAACCTACGACACGTAAGTTCTAGACGCTATAGGAAGCTAAGTATAATACGTGCATTCAGTAATTTACTTGCAGCGCATACTTGAATTGGTTTCATTTTAAGAGACGCGTAACCCGCGACAGTAAAAATTTAACAAAGATAATTTGTTTTAAACTGGTAAAGACTAAGACGCCTACGCCTGTGACTATCTGCAGAATTTTTTAGGGCTTCTACGAAGTAAAGAGTTGTGCGCAATGATTGAAGGCACTCATTTACGTAATTTGAGGCGCAAACGGGAGACAGAAAGAAGTTTAATAACTAAATTCAGTTCTGCTTTTAATGATAAGACGACCACGAATACAATTTGACTTCAAGAAGCATTACTTTAACCGACACTACTCATGACAACATACACGATTAAGAACACTACGATGATGTCATACGATCTTAAGAGTACGTAGACATAGCTAAGAGAGCAATTCTCAAGACTAAAAGAAAGATTGAAGAAAAACTGCACGTTTCGCCAGCCGTATCTGCGACGCCTGCCCCAGTTCAACCTGCGACAGCGACTTAGATTACTCACACTGTCAAGCTACCGGCCATTCGATTGGAGCCATTCTCCGGCGACGTAGAAAAGTGGTTAAGGTTCTGGGAACAATTTCAGTCCCCTGTCGATAGTAACCCGTCAATCTCTACAAGTGACAAACATGTTTTCCTGCGCGGCTACTTAGAAGGTGAGCCTAAAAAGTTAGTCGAAGGCATACGAATGACCGCTGATGCCTACGAGGAGACAAAGAATATTCTTGTTTCACGCTACAGGAACAGGAATCGTATTATACAAGCCCATCTAGACTACCTTGAAGGGCTAAGGCCTGTGATACATGCATCCCCTGAATCATTGAATGTAACATATATTTAATGTCATTAAAGAATTCAAGGCTTGCGGGCCTTGGAAAAGAAGATGACAACTACTGGAGATTGTTAGCTCAAAAGATATTACGTGCCTTCCCTGCGGACGTCGTCCGACGCTGGATTATTTACTCCAGGAATCAAGGAGTTCCCGAAAGCATGGAATTTCTGAATGCCATGACAACTTACCAAATTAATGGTGACCACAGCAGGACAGGGGAGGAAGATGACCAAAAAAACGAGGAAGAAGACGGGGAAGAAAACCTACTGATTCGAGACTACGACCCTGCGGGAGATGTGTTGCGCAAACCGGCTAAGGATAAGCCACTGCTCCCACACATCCTTCGGCGGCGGTCTCCGACTGCGACGGCGATGAAGAAGAAGAAGATAAACGGTTGGGCGAGCAGACCACAAGAAGCCGCACCGAGAATATGGTGAGTCACGTACCTGTACGGCTACGCGAGTTCACATTCACTGACAATGACGCAAATTCACTACCGTTACAAGGAATTTGGACGGCTTATGATGAGAAATAAAAGCAGAAAATACTACGAGTGATACATACTTCATTAACCAAGAAAACCTTGCAGATAAAGTAATCGAGGGGCGTACAACGAAGCCAAACATGCTACAGACCATGGCCACGTTTTATGATCCACTTTGCTTAGCATCTTCGGTTAATGGCATAACTACAGTTCAGCTGGTTTGTTCCAAAAATAGACTTGCTCCTATGAAGATAGTGACGTTGACACGAATTGACATGAGCACTGAAAGATTTCTACAACCTCTGGAGAGATTCATTGCTATACATAGCCTACCACACGCGATTTACAGGGATGATGCTCTCGTATTTCATTTCACCAATAAGGAGCTGGCGGATGTCTGGGCAAAGGAAACTTATAAGCATCTCCCCCAGCAAGGAACCATGTGGAAATTTATTGCGCCACATGCGGCTTCGTGTGGAGGATTGTGGGAGCGAATAGTGGGCTGCACTAAATGCTACCTGCGAAATATACTTGGACGCTCCATGATGGAGATAGTAGGATTGCAGACGGTACTGCCTAGCATTGAAGCCGCACTTAACTGCAGACCCCAGGCGCAAGACGAGGAACACGGAGACGTACTTACTCCTTCTCACTTCCTGTTCGGAGGCTGACTCACATTACTACCCTCTGGACCAGAATCTGCAACTATCACGCCCCCAAAGGAATTTAAATTGCACCAGCAGCTGGCAAATTACTTTTGGAAACGGTGGAGCGAGGCGTACTTTTTGCTCCTTCAAATTTTCCACAAACTGGGAAATCATTTGAAGAAACCAGCAAACATTAAATTAGGAGATTCTGTTCTTCAAGAAGATGTGCGGCAACGTCACGTGGACGAAGAAAAGAATTCACGAGCTGAAGACCGGAAGAGACGGGGTTATACGAACGGCTGTGTGGTCCACATCAGAGGAAAGATTCATTACCAGATCTGTTCAGCTGATCATCCTCCTCGAGATTGACCAGGATGGGGAGGATGTCGGAGATTAAGAGCTTATGTTTTATCTGTGGACTAGCAGTTATGCATTATCTATGGACTCTGTTTCTAGTACTTACGTTGTTAGTCAGAGAGATTAAGAGAAAGTAAAGCACGCTTGTTTATATGATTTAATACCCTACACTGGTTGCGGCCTGATATAATAGTCTAGGACAGGGATGGCGAACCTTTATTGGTCAAGGAGCCATTTTTTCTAATTCTCGTTGAATGACGCGATGCCAAATAACTTATATTGGTTTCATTCTTTGTCACTTTTAGCAGAATGCAAGCTGAATTGGAGTCATCTGACACACGGTTTCGAAGCGAGTCTTTAAAGAAAAAATTTAAAGGAATTGGGTTACAAAACTTTGGTCAGACCATTGCTTGGATATAGTGGTGTAGTATGGGACCCACATTTTGTCTTCAAATACAGGAGTTGGAGAGGGTGCAAAGAAGGGCTACTAGATTTACCCCTGAATATTATCGCAGAACGCAGTCAGTCGCTGACATGATAAAAGAGCTCGAATGGAATTATTTGGAAGACAGGAGGAGGGTGAAAATGTATAAGGCGTATATTTGTGATGAGGCGTGGGAAGATATTGGTGTAAGAGTTAAAAGTAATGCACGGAAGGGAAGAGATGACCATGACCACAAACTGGCACTCGATTTCAGGCACAAGGGTGTGGGAAGACTTTCTTTTGTAAGTAATGAACCAGGGATTGGAATAAGTTACCAAGAAAATTGATGAATAATTTGCCAAAAACGTTAAATAATTTGAAGTTGAAATATGTAGACGGAAAAAGTAGTTGGGTACAGGAAGGGGGGAAAAATTGGGTGTGTATGCGTAATCGGTAAAAGAAGTCAACGATTAGTTCTCCTCACGTAGCTTGCGTTTGCTCACTCAGTCCGTTGGGTAAAAAATTCGCTTGAAATCAACTTTTGCACAAACTGTAGTTGTTCAGGCACTGGTAGCTTCGTTCACGATGAACTTTATTACCATGATCTTAAATTACGTAGACGAAAAAATAAATTACTTATATCGATTAGGGACCTACTTCATTAATGCCGTGCCCAAATTATTTGGTTGCGTGCCATCATTTGCACGCGTGCCATTGGTTCGCCATCCCTGGTCTAGGATATAGGTACCATAGGGTGCGAGCTCCCACTTATAGAGGCTCGAAGACATGTGACGGGGATGGAGGGGGGGGGGGGAAGCGCAGGGTGCAAGGTAGCTTCACCCCCGTGTGGGCGATACCCTAGCTCCACACTGTCGCAAGTACTATGTATACTTCACGGCTTCTAGGAGTTGAATACCTCACATATTTAGCGAGTTTCCTCTGAGATGTCATTTTTAGTACTGGGCAGTATAATTATGGCTGGATTGGAAGAGATAGGAGGGATGAGGGAACTTCTCTCTGGACCGAAGGGAGGCGTGGTAAGAAAAAGATTTCCAAACCATACTCTAGAAGAATGGTTTCGTCGCTAGTTTCCACCTAAAACATTCACATTATAATAAGGAAGTTCAAATTAGCATAGACCTTAACAGGTGGATGGCAGCCCTACGTTTGTTAAATGATTTTAATGACTACAACGGAGAAGTGAAGCTTCACCAAATAGCAAATCAAAAGGTTTTTTTTAGGGAATCGATAACTATTTACGATACAAATAAAGAGTAAAGATAGGTCAATACTTGCTGAATATATAAACGTTTCCTTTTAAAAATGTTTCTATACCTTAAGGAATATTTCATCTGCAATAACTATAAAAATGATAAAAAATCAATGTGAGCATGCACGAATAAATACTTGAATCAGATTTTCTACAGAAAATGAAGCTTATTTCATCGTAAATGTGGCTTCAAAAACTATTAAAAATTATGGTCCCCAGTTTACCAGTTCTCAGGTTTCTTGAGACCAAGTTTATATTTCAGTGTGTAATTCATGAGTATATGTTACGACACAACCTTTCTGGAAAGCTATTTAAAATAAGTAAAGTGATATAAAATTCTTTGATACCAAAATCAAATTTTTAGCAAATCAAAAAAGTTTTGTTTATAAAACGATAACTTCTACATCAAGCGTGGTAGGTGAGCAGTAACGCTCTGGCCTCTCATTCTGGACGACGTGGGTTCGAATCCCCTTACGGCCATCCAGATTTGGGTTTTCCGTGGTTTCTCCAAATCACTTCAGGCGAATGCCGGGCTGGTTATATCAAAATGCCATAGTCTATTTCCTTGCTCCGAGTACTTTCCCACCTCCGATTAAAAAAAAAACACACTTTTAATTGCCACGTGCCCAAAAAAAAAAAAAAAAAAAAAAAAAAAATGTTCATTGCTGGTACCTAAAAGTTTTGCACTTAGCTTTACAGGTATGGTATTACACTTTATTTTAATTACAAACTATAATTTCTTTCTTTTATGGTCGTAATCAGCTTTTTCTTCTCCTGACTATACACTTTAGTGTTGAGCCTTCTTCTTCACTGTAGCAGTTTTGTGATTCTGAAAGTTTCTGTAATACGTTACAACATGATAGAATTCCTTTTTTAAGGAATAATTTAAACACAGCTTATATTTTTACCGACTATGCTTTATAAATTACTAACAGTTATATAAGCATATCAGCTACGCATTTACCACAGTTCAAAATGGTCCTAGGAGATGTCTCTCAGAAAACGTATAGCGATGCAAAATAATTCTTCAGATATACAGCAGTGGCATCCAATTCTAGTGAATGATGTACAGAGTGGTTCCGTGATGATGTTACAAACTTTCAGAGATGATGGAGAAGGGTAAATATATCAGTTTTAGATAAGGGACCCTAGTCTGGAAACAACGAAGTCTAAAGTTATAGGCAATAATCTAATCAAGTTCTGTGTTAGCCTCGCGCAAGACTCAGCCTAACGGTCCCAACTTCCGAACTCCGTTACAGAATTCTCGCTGAATACTCCCCAGTACCCTCAGATAATCTTCCTGTTGATGGACTAGTAACGGCGCACGTAACTTGACGCCAGAGAGACACAAAATCCTAAGTCTGTGGTACAGTAATAATGAATTCCATTTACCTGCACAAGTTTCACAAGCTACTACATTTACAACAGATGTTCAAAATGGCGTCCCCCAGCGTTGCACTATGTTCTGTCATACCCGTTTTAATATTTTTGTTGTCGCTTGAACTGTGACTCAGACAGCCAGAATTCTTGCCAGAACTTACTCTTCTTTCTCGACAGGCGTCTCGTACATACGACTTTTTACTTGTCATTCCAAGAAGAAATCAAGGGGAATAAATCAGGTGAACGGCTGCCACGGAACAGGACCTCCTCTGCCTATCCACTTTTCATCAGTCGAGAGTGAGGTGGGGCTTCATCATGTTGGAACCACGTCCATTGACGAATAACAAGTGGTACGTGTTGCGGGAACCTCGGTAGTATGTCTCTGATAAACAATGTGTACTGTGTCCACTGGTGGTTTTAAGCGATACATATATTCCATTGTCAGAGGTATCAGAGTGATTTTCGCTCATAACTTTCGACTCGGTCGTTTCCAGACCAGGGTCCCATACGTCAAAGTGATGCATTTACCCTCCACTATCATCCCTGCAAGTTTGTAACATCATCACGGAATCACCCTCTGTACGCTTATCTGCTACATAGACCGACTCTGCCATCTATTAACTAAAATGAGGTCACTTGCTTGATGAAATTATTTATGTAACAGTGTTTTTGTCATTACTTGTGCCAAAGTTACCCGTAAGGGCAGTGTATCACATCGTTAGGGTACCTTAAAACAAGAAAAAGAAATTTTTTCACCGTTGCGTTTTGAAATGGTTAACAGCAAAGGCTACTGTGAAATCACGTAAACGCAGTGATTACTGTGAAACTTAGTTACATATGTTCTTATTTTCTAATCAGGTTATTTACCGTACATACCCCTGGTGGGAGTCAGCTTATTTTGATAGAAATGAGCCACTGCTGTTTATATTTAAACCGGCGTGTTTGTGTGCCATTCGGAAATTGTATTCAACCCGTGTAACCGTGGATACGTTGCAGTAAACAGCCCTTAATCTTGTCGGGGGACTCTTGGAACGAAACGATTCATAATTCTTTCTCTTGATATTATTCTCCGTTGACATTTTGAAAATATGTGCAATGGCGCATACTAAACGACCATGATTTGTTGGTTCTCCAGGTGGAACCACGTCAATTTTTTGAAACCAAACTTTCAGCTATCGTTTTGTGTCTTTCTCAGAGGACGTGGTTTCTCCCGGATAGGCATGGACACATTGACATCGACGGCAGTTTTCTAAGCAATGTCTAAACGTGAATTTATTTTAATGTGTTTTGTCTCGAAGATTTGAGCCTCGTCGACGTCGTGGTTATTACTTGCGGGAAAGGACTGAGGGAAAGGAATGGAACTGAATGAAGCCACGGCATTTTTAATGAAACCATTCCGGCATTTTCATCAAGTATTATGGAAACCATGGCAAAAACAGAAATCTGGATTGCCGGACGGGTATTCGAACCCACGTCCCCCATAACTGGAGGCCAGAGCGTTACCGCTCCCCCTACACGCTTGGTGCTTCAGTAATGGAAGTATACATGACGAAAAAGACCTATTTAGTTCCGTGGGTGTACTATTACTGCCCCTCCCACTCCCCCTCATCTCCTATCACAGTCAATCTTAAGAAAATAGATATTTAATACTATGATGGCACTCGCTTAATTTAACCCCACGTTTTAGCTTAAGGTGAGTGAATCCATTAGAGACGTTACCTTACACAGCTCCGTTAGTCACTTAAGCTGTTAATACCTAGCTTGGTTCTTGCAAAGTGTCCTAGGTCTCCTCGTTGAGTTATAGATCACCTTTAACCTGCTGAATTACAGGATTAGATTAAGGACGATAAAGGCGGAATACGCGACAAATCCAAATATTGTCACCAGGCCATTCAGGCCACACAAATTTTATTATGTTCTGCAGAATGTATTATCATAATTAGAAATCACAATTCATGTCGCCGTGGCTCAAATGAACCAGCAGGTAAAATCAATTTTCTCCCCTTCTTTTTTGGTTCTGGCTTTACTCCTCGTCGACGTCATTGAAGGAGAGGAAGGACTGGGGACAAGAAACAGGAAGGAATTCGGCCATGGTATTTAAAGGAACTATCTTGGCATTCGCCTAAAGTGATTTCGGAATTCAATGGAAAACCAAAATATGGGTAACTGGACGGGAACTCGAACCCGCGTCCTCCAGATACGAGGTCAGAGCTTTACCACTCTGCCACCACGTTCGGTAAAACCGAATAATCTTTGAACAAAAGTAATTACTTATCAGTTTTTATTCAAGTAACTAAACTCAGTCTCGTAGTTAATACAAATGATATTACACTGCAAACAATGTTTTAGCTATTAAAGAGTGATACTGATATTGATTATGGTGGAAACAAGATTTCAGAAAAATTACAATTTAATCCTTATTGGACACTGACTACGGATTAAATTGTTATTTTCCCTATGTCAAACACTTGTCTATAACTAATATTTAGTAAGAAACTACTACACGCGTGATCTTCCTGCAGTGATGCCATTCTGTCACACCCCAATTAATATTTCATTTGGATTCTTCCAATGATAATTCTTACGCGCAGTATTTCAATGTATCTATTGGTTCATTCCTTGATTTGTTTTACAATCGTAGTCCGTATTTTTTTGTTATATACTTCCGCAACAAAAGTGAAATTTATGGGTTATTTTTTTTGATTCATTTTTAATGTACTTGTATCAGATGTGTAAGTTTCCACTATTTGAGTAATTCCTCTTCCAGACACTTGTTAAATATAGCTGCCAGATATCTAAAACTGCTTTTAATTAAATCCTCTGTAGTTCGTAGACAGATTTTATGGAGCCATCCTTCAGGAACTCCCAAACAAATTATATACCTTCATATGGCGTACATTCCGTGTTAGCGACAGGTACAGGAAGATTACTAAAAAAATAAAGATCGCTAATATGTCATAGTGGGTCATTCAGAGCTCCGTGTTCCCACCTGATCTGCAGGTTGCCTCCTCAGAGAGTCTCCCCTTTAGTACTGGCATCCGAGGAGGGGCGCTCCAACGTTCACCTTCGTACCAACACACTCCACTTCATCGCAGACCGAGCCCCTGCCATCCAGCCCGTAATGACGCGCTACACCTACTGACTACGGGACCCAGGGGGGTTGGTGTCTCATTTCAAAACCAGATAATGGCTGCTACCGCATTCCGGCCAAACTCTCGCCGCCACCGATTTTAAGCCAAAAACCCTGCTTTTTAATTGCGTAATCAATGATTCTAACTGTCTTGTTTGTACTTCCCGTGAGTATTCATGCACGTCCTTATGTTTTTAAATACAAGTTCATGAAACTTAGTAATAAGCATTCGCTTAACACAGTTAGTTTCCATTATTATTTATACTATGTTCAGATAGGAAGGGCGGATGAAGGTCACTCTGCTCTATCCCCACTCCGCTGCCCCAGCCCCTACAGGCGAAGGGGAAACAGTTGCCGCGCATGCGCAATCACACAACGTATGGTACAATATGTTGCATCTAATTTGATGATTTCTTCAGTAAAATCAAGCATTTAAACTATTTGTCGTGAAGGAAATGAGTGAATCGTATATGAAAGAAATTTCGTGTTTACCAACTACAATTTCATATGTTGATAAAGAAAAAAAATTATTTACATATCAATGAATAAAACGTCCAGCTCCAAGTCATTATTCCTAGTTTTAAAAGTTGCGCAAGACATTTACAGGATTAAATCCAATTTTAAGATGTGTTTCCCAGTGGAAGTTTACTCTCAAAACACATCGTTTAAATTATGAAATGTAAGTGATATTGACTTTGAAGCGATAGTTTCTGTTTACAGAAATCGTTGACATAAACAATAGCCAGATTTCACACAACTGCATAATGTATGCAGTAAATATAGCTGAAGCAGAGTAACAAATGACTTACCAAGCAGGCACTTCACAGCACGCTGTCTTCATCTTCACTGTGGCTTTCACTGGAACTGTCATCGGTCTCCTCACGCAAATTTATTATAATTTTTTCGACACGTTCATCTCGTAGTCCATCCGTCACAAGTCTTCTTCTTGCAGACCTTCTGCATGACGAACACATTTCTTCCAGTCTTCTATTGTCACGTGGCTTATGGCATCCTCCAGTAATTTTCTGACATCTTTAATTTTAAAAGTAGAATTCTTATCGGCCACTTCTCCTTTTATTTGAGCCCATATAAGCTCAATCGGATTGTACTGGCAATGGTATGGTGGAAGCCGTACAACTTCGTATCCCATTTCTAAAGCCAATTCATCAAGCTCATATTTCCTGTAAAAACTGCTGTGCTGCTTAACCAAAGCAAGCAACTCTGTTACAGTATGCGATGGATAATGTGGTATGCCCTTTTCTTGAAGCCATGACACAATTTCAGCTTTTCTTGAGTTAGTGGTAGGAATTTTTTCTTTGTGTTTTGAATGGTAACTTGCATTATCCATTACGAGAACACACCCTTCTTCCAGACTCTTAAGCAAGTTACAAAACCATTCTCTGAACACTTCACTATTCATTTCTTGGTGATAGTCACCAGAACTCTTAGACTGAAACACTAAACCAACCCTTTCAATGAATCCATGAGTTGCTGACCCAGCATGACAAACGATTAATCGAGAGCCTTTACCTACAGGAACCCTGAGGCCACCATTGCGCTTAGAGTGTTGCCAAATAAACTTTCTTGCGTGATTTTGATTTACCCACGTCTCGTCAAGGTAGATGACAGGTCGACGAGGATGTTCCTTCCTTAAACCGTGCATTTTTCTTAAAAATGAGGCCCTTGCTGCAACAATGTCTGTCCTTTCCATCAGAAAACGTCTACCGTCATTACATTTTCTGTATTTGAAGTCGAGTGCTTTTAATAACTTATGCAGAAAAGTGATGCCTCCAGTGTAATTAATTTTCTCTTTCAGTACCTCAAGCAATTATCGTAAGGTAGGATATTCACCTCGATCATAAAATTCTAGAACGGAACGTCGAATTACATCTTTCTGAAAGTCATCAATCTCCGTGACCGGTTTTTCTCGGTGAATGTTTTTCTTTGGAGAAGAAAAGGATGGTCCTGGAACACTCAGCTGGGCTTCGCTACATACACGCTACACTGTTCGTAACGATACGCCACACGCCTCTGCCGTCATTTTTTGCGGTTCCCTAAAAAGTATATTAACTCTCTCTTCAGAGTTTTCTAACGTCTTAAAAAAATTATACACGTCAAAAATAATTGTTTTTGACTGTCGTCTAATGTAACAACGATCTGACGCCATTTCACTTACAGTTTTCTAACGGTGTTCGGAATAAACACGACAATACTGCGACAAACGACAATGCCTGTAGGCAGCGGTCTGCTCGGAGGGGAAGGGATCTGGAGGGGGGGTGAGGTGAGGTGTGGGGCGAGGGGCACATGACCCTGACGCGCCACTTGAGAGTGAATATAGTATAGTATGTTCTCTCTCTATAGTCTAGTACATTATATAGCAGTCTATAAGCGAAATCATCTAGAAGTATTATTTCTGTCCTTATGTTGATTGTTCGTTAGTTTGTCCACGGCTTTTGAAAATTGTGTTATACGAATTATGCTGTTTTCAATCACTATTTTTATTACCAGTTGAAAGATAACGCCAATGCAACTACTATTTACATTTGTTAATATGGTATGCAGCTGCGCATCTCCGTTTCCTTATATAAAGCATGTTTTGCCTGTATCATATTTACACTATTGTGCGTTCTCATCGTTCAGTAGTCTGTCGGAGTCAGCTGGTTTGTTTATGTCTTGTCTCTGGTGCGCTTTCGCGTCCTTCGGTTGTCTGCTGTGGCCATCTTGTTTGCATATGTCATGTCTCGTACCGATAGCGCGAGTTTTGAAAAGTGCGTGTATGCGTTATGGTCTTGTTAGTGTGTTTGATATATATATATGTGTGATGTGAGGTTTACTTGGTCGTTTAGTACCTGTTTGCCTTCATTTTTTGCTTTTTGAATATATATGTTTTCCTGTACAGTGAGTGTGTTGTGTCTGTGGTTGCTGATAGTGAGAATTTGCATATCTGTGTTTGTGTTTGTTGGTGAATGGTCATTTTCTATGAGGTGTTCAGCAAATGTGTAATGGTTACTGTATTTAATGCTCTCATGTGTTATTTGTATCTGATTTGGAACTGTCTTCGTGTTTGCCCCATGTACTGTATATTGCATCACATTTTTGACAGGTGAGTTGGTAAATGCCTGAATTGTGGTATTTGTTTGTGTCTGAATGGGGTCTAATTTGTCTTTGTAGTGAGTTGTCAGTTTGCAGTGCAATGCTGATGTCTTGTTTTTTGAAAATGTTTGCGATTCGGTGTGTGTATTTGTTAGAATATGTCATTGCATACCATTTCCTTTTGTTTTCATTGTCCTGTGTGGTTTGTGTGTTTGTTTGAACTGTGTGTGTTGCAGATGTTTTTTTTGTTTTTGTTTTTTTTGGGTGGGATCTGTGTAGTTGCAATTTGGTTGTGTTGTTTATTATTTGTTCTTTTTTCATTTGGTTAATTATTTTTCTGTTAATTGTGTGAACTATGTGTGGTTCATATCAATTTTTTGTTGCTATATCCTTTATTGTATTGAGTTCTATTTGTTAGTTGTTCTTTAGTTGCATTGGCGTTATCTTTCAACTGGTAATTAATTAAGCAACTGTGGAAAAATGGCCTGCAACAACAATGCAGTATTTTTATGTTTCGTAAGATCTTTAAACTCAATCATCAAACAAATCAATAACACTCTTATTAAAAAGTTCAGATAGTGGAGTCGTAGTGTATGTGAACACCTCTATGTGTCTCCCTCTTTTCTTTATTTTTGCTTCGATCTTTACGCCTCGTCAACATCGACATTATCAGAGCCGAGAGAATTAGGGACAATGAACGGAAACGAATTCAATTATTACCTTTTGAAGGAACCATCCCACCAGTCGTTCGGATTCTAAACCACGTCTTGTCGAATGCTAGGCCCACTGGGCTTGGTGTAAGTGAACAGATTTCTGTATTTTTGTTTCCTACCTGTGTGATATTTATCCATATATTCCATGGTAGTACATGGTTTTCGGGCTAATTTTTCCTTGCAGATTGTTTGCTGTATTTCAGATTTAACTAAGTTTTCTGTATAAAAATGGAGATTTTAATATTGATGATGTAGAAGATCTGTGTTACAGACTCAAATCAGACTTAAAATTCAATCAAAGTGACATGATAAAATTCGTCTCCACAGCTGAAATATCTAAAAGAAGAAGATGATTCCACATATATATTCGTAAAACCAAGGAACATATAAGCTAACAGAGAAGAAAATAAAACACAGTAACTTTGACTATACTTAGTTCAAAATAATTTTCTTGAATGGTACACAAAAGGACAAAAGTAAAGTGGGAAAGATATTTCGAGTGTCACATTAAAAATAATGAGCTACAAGTTTTTGCAAACCAAAATTAATGAGTGTAATAGAACCAACCGCAGATTTTTAATCTTAAACTGTATAGTATATTCAACTACTGTGATATCCTTGGCTTTTACAACGTAACTGCGGACATTAAATGCAATATGACCAATAGTTAGGTTTCGTCATTGAATTCTTGATTAATGAGGAAATGCTTGCTGCTAAGATTTTCCGCAGATTTCGTTGTCCTTCTGGAGATGTGAGCAAGGATGCTAGGAGTGTTTGGAACTGGACGAAGTATTTGACATAAGAAAACTCGAGCCTCAAAGAAAAGCCTTTGATAGTACGCAGAAAAATTTTCATACATGTCGCATATTAATTTTTTTCGGGGTTCCATGCTTAAGGACCAGTTATCAATTATTTTAAAGAAAATCCATCGTGCCAAGTTCTCTTCATTGATGATTATATGATGAGTATTGTGGCAGCTTACAAGAGATTGTTCTGCTACTGTGATACTAAAACAAACATCGGACGACAGAATTTTAATTTACCGACTAAAACAATTCCTGGAAAATTGAGTATGAACCGAAAAATTACCCGCATTTTCGAAATATTCCATTTTAACATTGCAGAAAAAAATCTCTCATATAATATTTATATATGTTTTTTTTCTCCTTGTTACATATATGAATTATATGAAAAATACAAAAAGAAAATTTTTTACTTCAACAATAAATCGAAACTTTAAAAAAAAAAAAAAAAAGAGAACCTTTTCACATCAAGTGCTGAGTAGAGTTTTCTTAATTTGTTTAGTTGACGTTATCATAACACGAAGGTATCACTGACAAACACACACACACACACACACACACACACACATATATATTTATATATCCTATATTAACTGGTGTATACATATTGCTACAGAATCGGATAAAAATAATAACATGTAGCATTATTGTTTTTCGTTAAAATTTAAATCGCATTCCAGCTCAGAAATATAACATGCAGTATTATCAACAGCATATGACTTATTACAATAATAATTTTCAATTTATTGTTTTTATGGGAAAAAACAGTGTGTCCTGAAGATGAAGAGACCTGATAAAGCTAATACTAGGCTAACATATTTATGCGAATTCTACGATAAATAAAAATTATATAGTAAAAAAGATGTACCTCTATATATGACGTAAATTATTAATGCAATATATAAGAATATATGTTTATAGAAATTTCGTATTGCATTATAATTGATGGTTATATTTCTAATTTTCTGGAAAATAAGTGAAAAAATCGTGTCACTTCGAAAAATTCTTTGCAGTATTAATAATTTTTGTAATGAACTGAACCGTTTGATCCAGAAGTAGAGGTGATCTTATAATATACCACCGCGATCTTATGGCAGCTTTGGAATATTCCAGGTAACTGTTTTATATTTCATCAATACAGGACTAGCAGCCTTTAAAATTAAGATTTTTCAATATTATAAATACCAGCTTTACGACGTCAATTTCATATACATTTTTATAAACTATGAAATTCTTATTAAAAATTACTTTCCAACGCAGACCTCTGTTCCTGCACTTCAGTTGTGTAATGAGATTTTTTTTTTTTTTATAATGGCATTCGGCAACTGGGCTATACAGCCAGCTCACTGTGATTTGTTGCTATCAAGTATTGACACAAGGACACTACAACACGGACAGGACATTCACAACACTAAACACCCATGCCCTCGGCCGGACTCGAACCGGCGACCTTCGGTACGCGGAGCTAGCACTCTAGCCCCTACGCTACCGAGGCCGGCGAATGAGATATTGCAGTACGTTCACATGGAAAACGTGAAACATTAGGTTTTGATCAACATTTTTTGAAGTAATAGGTGTGTTATTGTTTTGTTAACGTAATGGCATTACTATTTTTCAAGGCTGGATCTTTCCAGTAAATTACATCTGATGATGATGAAAACTTTCTGCGAGCAGCTCCATAACTATCTCCCGCTGTTCAGCTTTAATGACCCCTCCCCTCCACCTGGCCGATCGAGTTTGTGTGATGCTGAATTCAAACAACGCGGATGCGTTTTCGCTGCCATTGTTTTGCGCGCACTGTTTGTGCATACTCCATATTCATGGCTGATATTGCGCCTGCATTTCTGCGCGCGTGCCTGGCTGCGTTCATTAGAGACGCGACCGGCTCTGTAATCCGCACGAAATAACAAATTCTGTTTTACGCTTGTTTTATCACGGTTTTGAAATGCGTCAACACATTTGTGACATTTATAATAGCGTGGTTCTCTGGGCTATTGAGCGATTACCTCATGGGCTTATCCGAGTTAATCACGTTTGATTAACCTATAATGGCTCTTAAACTCGTATTTTTATAACATATGCTAAATAAATCAACCTATAATGCATATTGATGGTACGCAGTTGTTTTCAAATATTCTCACAGCTAGTGATAGTGTGCCTTCCTATTTAGGCACTTATTATTTAAAAAATAATGCGTTTTCAGCTGACCACAATAAAGTTCCAATCTCGGATCCTTCTTTTTTTATCATTATTTTTATGAGAAGTGCGTTGGAGCGATTTACTGGCTGAGATTTATGACAGTACGTTATGGCATGTAACTATGAAATCCACTTACGTGGTTGTTAATAATTGTCGCTTTTTATTAATTCCTTGATTGTTCCGCTTGTAGACTATGGACACCATTTTGCATACCAATGTCAGTGCATATTGAGCCACGCATAAGTTCCCCCCTTTTTTTTTTTTTTTTCTTTAAAAAAAAGAATTGTTGAATGTTAAGTAATATACACAAAAGAAAAACTACTATTCATTCACGCATAAAAGAAATAAAACTTCTTGGAAAAATTCAATTATTACTTCTTCAGAATCTCACATCAGCTATTTACTGATTCATTAATCACTTAAACCTTTCTTTTTCTGATATTATTTTTATTCATGTACATTCTGCTCTTTTCTCCATTACAGTTCTTTCAGTTACTGCTCTCCTGCAGGCTTTCTATCAAATTTTAACACGAGAGTGAAAAGAAACAACTAGTCTCCCCACAAAATTTCTGTGAAACGCCATATCTCATTCTTATTTTGACAGTGCATAGTAAACTTTCATCAGCTTACAACAAATACAGTAAACATGTGAAAGGGTAATCCAAAAAGCTCTGAATAAATTCATCAGGAGTTAAACAAAGAGCTTATTTACGTCGTAAATCTCGTATACCCTACAGATTCTAGGTAAAACTGTAGGTTCCCCTTACCCCGGCAGCGCTATGAGGTTGGGTTATAGGGCTTAGACAAAGGATTATTGTCCAACCGTTAGAAATCCTGTCAGAAGGTTAATGAGTACACACTGAATTATCTTATTGGATCGGATAGAAAAACATAAATGATATTTTGCCCAATTATTGGAATAACAAATAGTGTGGTATACTGTTCACTTTCCATGTTTTTAATTCCGAAATGGCTGAAGTTGTGATTTCTGCTGTTTGACAAGATCAATAAGATTTAACTTTGATTATCCCACCGGAGCAAGCAGATACTCGCTAGGTAGCTGTGTGTTGCCTTGCAATACAACTGCGATGACACTGAAAGTGAAATGATTTGGAGGATAAAAATAAGTAGTCTTAAGTGACGATGAATATTTGTTAAAAGAAACTAATGAAACCACGATACTTAGCGCAGAAACCATCTCATTATAATAACTAATTGTTTTGACTCTTTGCTAATAATCTGAAGAGGCAAATAACTGCATCTGCTTATTTATAGACAACTAATTGGCGATGCACTGTTCTTGATCACCAGCTTATACCGCAGCGCCCACGTCATAGCGTATAAACTGAAGTCTTGCTTCACTTCTGACAGTGATGGTGCCATAGGATTACTTCGGTTTTTTTTTTTCTATTTTTTAACTTATGGCTTTACGCCTCGTCGATGGCTAAGGTAATTAGAGGCGGGATGGGAATGGGGACAAGGAACGGGAAGGAATTCGGCCATGGTATTTTTGAAGGAAGCTTCTCGGCATTCGCCTGGAGTGAAACCTTGGAAAACCCAAATCTGGATGCCCGGACGGAGATTCGAACCCGCGTCCTCTAAAATGCGATGCCAGACGTTAACCGTTCACCCACCACGCTCGGTGATTCCTTCTTAAGATTACGCTTGGACCGACATAATTCGGATTTTACCCTTTCCTTTTCCATCTCTCATGAACAACAAATTATACTTGAGAAATGGGCACCACAATGTTTTGCTCCTGCAATAACAATAATAATACTAAGAATAGAACAGAAGACGACGGCAAGGCACCCTCGTCAATACATTCAAGTATCTTGCTTTGTGAGAGGCAACAGCTTCGCTAGTAATTACTTCACGTATCAGGTATGGCACAGAACTTAACCACAAAGAAATTCTATATTTCCCAGTTAATACTCACGATTTCCATCGGAATTCGTTTCTACCTTAACACGGTTATTTAAATTTGCAATCGTTTAATTTTTCCTCTAAACATTCTATTTGTTTAGTAGACTCAAAATTATTATTGGTCTAAACCAAATATGGGCAACCCCCGGCACCCGGGCCGGATCCGGCCCTCCACCAGATTTAATCCGGCGCGCAAGAGATTCAGTAATTTTAAATAACGCGAAAAAAAATCTGTATTTATTCAAATCACAAAGACTAAAATCGATAAATAATATTATTAAGCGTACGCAGTGGAAGGCCACAGATCAAGTGGTAAGTAAAAAAAAAGTGTGAATTTTTATCGCCTTTTATTCACTACTACCTACTTATTTGTTACCTACGGCCCGCGACCTGATTAAGTCCCGAAATTGCGCCATCAGCTAAGCAAATGTTGCCCATACCTAGTCTAAACCATATGACATAACATTAAATGACGGCACACAGACAACCATTCTTTCTTTACTTCATAACAAATGAACAGATGAAGAGGTTAGCACGAGATGGGAAGGGATGGAATATTGCATCAAACCAGTAGAGCGGCTGACGACAACAGGAAAAAAAAAGTACTGGAGATAACTTCGACTATACAACTGATGGAGTTGACCGCAATTATTTGTCATGCAGAAGATAATTTGTTTTGAACATTTAATGAGCAGTTACCCTCGAGTGTGGCTGCTAGCGTTAAAGCACCCCTCCTTCCCTCCTTCGCTCCCCCCTCCCCCCCACCACTAGATCCGGGAGGACTGCGGTTTTCCGCATTCACTAAGGCGAATACTGAGACCGTGCCCAAACTCCACCACATGAACTACTACACACATCACAAACAAACAACAACTTACCACACAAAGAACATGCGTTTCGCAAATGGAAGGCAACACGTCCGAATTTCCATTAAAACTCCTACAGACCTATACAGATGGAACTATGTTTCGAACATAAACACAGCCTAAGGAAGGGGGATAGCTCTAAAGATAATGATGAATGTTTTAGTAATCATCTGATAGTAGTCTGCTTGTATTTCCTATCTTATTTATTTTTTAAAAGAATTTGGAATTTTAGTAACTGTACAATTCAAAGATAGATGAATGAGATAGGCTCAGAACTTGGAAGTAAAAAGAGTCACATCATTAAAGCGTATCAACCTGTCATTCGCTATTTTTTTCCCACCAAATGTTATTGATGCTTTGACTCAAAACTTTTAAACCAACAAATAAACGCGCACACATACATATTATGCAGATAATGATTAATCACGAAGACATGTGTAAGGGTTTGTTTCGTTGTTAATTTTTGTTCCCCTTACTGTTCTGCACGTTGTGGGCCAAATAAATTCAGCAGTTCAGTCACGATTGATTACAGAGCATTAATTTAAATATTTACTTATGGTATTACCTGCTGAAAGCTGATTTTTAGGATTTTGTAACACGATGTTCGTAATTTTTAAGACTTCGTTTGCACTTTACAAGACATTTATTCACTCTAAACATATTAAATTGTTAGATACAGCATCTCAAAAAACTATCGTTATCAGACACTCTAAACATTGTCTCGACCATGTCAGGTCTGTCGGCTACAATCCCAGACTTTCTACTCCTCCCAACCCCCACACCTCGGGTGCGGCCACCAGCAACAGCTGCCCATACCCTTCCGAAATTTTAATTTATTTTTTAATTTAATTTTAATTGCAATGGAGCGCACGCTCCGGTGGCAATTTACCTACACACCCATCTCCCCCCCCCCCTTTTCCTGCATCCTCCTACATATGCCCTCTACAAATTTCAACTTTAAATTCTTTCAACGATTTCGGTAAATTGTTCTTCATTTCTCTTGGTAACTTATTCCAATCCCTGACACACTTATCTAAAAAAGAGAATCTGCCTACATCCTTGTGCTTGAAATCGAGTGCCAGCTTAGGGTCTTAGTCATCTTTTCCCTTCCATTACTTTTAATTCTTACACTAATATCTTTCCATGCCTCGTCACTAATGTACGCCTTGTACACTCCCACGACCCTCTTCACTCTCCTCCTGTCTTCCAATGAATCCTGAACCAGCTCTTTTATTATATCTATTACTGATTGGGTTCTGTGGTAATTTCCAGAAACAAATCTAGCAGCCCTTTTTTCGCACCCTCTGCAACTTCTGTATTTTGTGGCCTGCAATGAGCCCGCTCTGTTGCGTGACACTGGGACAGACAATATTAATACAAAAATAGACTAAACAATCTACTCCGATCGTGAAACCTCTGATATAGAAATACAGATAACTTTACAAAGACTTTTACATTATACATATACAGATACGTCACACATGCAAAAAGTATAAGTAAAAAGCATACTAAAGTACGTGGATGTGGTTCTATGAAGTTGCGTGAATATACTGAAAACAAAACAAATAAAAAAAACTGAATACAGAACGTTGTACGTTTGGAACGTAGCCACGCAGCGGAGTGCATCCAATCTGCAGAAAGTAGTCCCGCGTACCTAACAGCAATTCTCTGGAGCCAATCTCTTAAATAAGTTGTCTTTGGATGTGGCAGGAAGCCAGCAGAGCTGCAAAGACAAGAAACAGAGCCAGCTCGCCTGGCTCATCTCATCACTAGTACAGCCATCGCAGAGTTATTCGAAATGAAATTAAGAGAGCTGCGAACGTTTCACGCAGTGTTAATTCGTTACTCAGCTACGCAGTCGAGCTGCCGCAGTGGCGACACATTTCAGCAAAGAAGAGAACATTCAATTTTTTTAAACTGTTTCTAGTCTGCGTAACTCTTCACAACTTTGTTTTTTCCACCGGGAGTTTGGTTTCAAACCGAACGATAGAGATTTTTTGAGACGCATCTGTCTACCAGAAATAATCATTATTGTCAAAATTAAATGCAAATAATTGCTCCATTTGCTGAGTCACCTTTACCTAACATAATAAACAAAAACAATTTGGAATCTACTTGTACCCGTGAGAATTAACAGTTGTTAACAGAAATTGACCTTGCTGCAAACCCCTTTAATATTTTGCAGTCAACGCAAATCGTACCAACACCAAAAAACAATACGAGACGGAAGGAGATGAGAATTTCATAAAAAATTTATCCATCTAACAAATCCCTTTACACTTATTCTTTAAAGTAATGTATGGAGTACAAACTTAACCAGCACCGTAAATAACGATTTCTCATCTGTGGAAAATTTGAAAGAGAGAGTACAACATTAAAAACTTTAGCTGTTCCAGGTAAACGTACTTTCGTATTTTTTACATGACAGATACAACAATATTTATCACCGTAAAAACGGTGAAGAGGTCTCATAACGTCTCAAAACAGTGCATTCAGGACTGTTATTGCTCTGATTTTGTATGCTGTGTGAGCTGTGTTTCTCCTGTTGAAGGTGAAGAAAATCACCTGGAATAAATGCTGATATTGCCATTCTAACTACACAGAACCATATACTGTGTATAGAAAAATATACGTATCTTTTATTTCGGAAAAGAGATGGGGTAGCTCCGAAATTACTAGTTAGAGGTTACAGTTCAGTGCAGTGATCATCAAAGTTATAAATGCTCCACAAGAAGTTAAGCTCAGGAATTTAAAGCTTCTGCCATGTGTCAGTTTTCCATTAAACATCTTCTATCAACACTGATTTCTCTAAACTAATAATTTAATAATGGCACATGTTCACTCTTTTATTTATTTTTTGTGCCTTGGGAATGCAACGTTTCATCAAAGACCGTCCTATGCATGATCAGGTACTTAGAATTAAAATTGTAACATTAAGTTGTGGATAAAACTTTTTAAAAATATCAGATAGGTTGTAATGTGATTTACAGAACGGTCGTACTCGGTGTTTACTTGCGCAATGGTAAGAAAAGTTTATTGCAGCATTACGAAGGGTTAAAGTTTTTATGACCCAGAACGGTGAATGCATGAGAGTAGCCAAGGTATTAACATGAGACTTGTTCGTGGCAATTAAAAAATAATACAAAGACAAGGAAAAATATTGCTTTGTTCGAATATCTTCTTCTTCTTCTTAGAGGAAAGTTAAACACAGTATAGAGGTACAGAGTATACCTTAATTCGATTTCATGCATAAGGGAGTGGGAATTTTTTCTTTTGTGGTTAAGGATTTCAAGGATTGGAACAAATTACCAAGTGAAGTGATGAATAATTTACCAAAAATGCCGAAGGAACCTAAAATTAAAATTTGTAATTTGTAAAAGTAGATGGGGGAGAAAATTTAATACTCAAATTATATAAGATAATTAAAAATAAAATAAACAAGGGGTAGTTAGATTTCTAAAGAAACTGCCACTGGAGCAATTAAATTCATAATAATAATTTCCATAATCAAAGTTTTGTACCTGTACTATAAATGTTGTTTGCTTTGTAAAATCAAACACATACTATTCATGAAATATCTTACTTTTTTAAGGCGAACTCATTGTTTCACTTTTAATGTGAGACTAACTTTTTTGGTGCTATAGTAATAATGATTTAATCCAGAAGATCTAAACATTGTTCAATAATCAATAAATTTTCGTTTATTTTCGGAAAGACCTTTTTCTGTAATTAGTAACTAATATTTGAAACACACACAGTATGTCGTGCCTCTGGCATATGAGCACCGACATACTGATTGACGTCCAACTGTCTTTAGCAACTTTGTTGAGTAGTGATATCTGCAGTCGAACGGTCAAATAGCTGCACGTCGATGTCACGCAGGTTTAGGATACGACGGAGTTTATGAAAGATCTGAGTAATAGGATACTCGTTTACGTTTTAAAATTCTGAAAATGCTTAAGGTATATCTTGCGATACGAAGCTAGTCCCTCTATCAACACATCTGAGATGGAAGCTGAGATGAATTGTAATTTCTAACGGAAACATCTTAAATAGTCGAAACCATTCACTTCCACGACTTGGAGGAATTTCTCTTAATCAATTTATTCGAAAATTTACTGGTTCACTGTAAAATGCACGGTTGTAAATGTAAATTCTTTGTCATAATAAAGAAGTCTGCAGGCATTGCTAAGGGAGACGTCACAGGTCGAGAGATTTTTAAAAGAAAGTGAACTCATGGGAAGTTATTTCGGAGAGAAAAATAAAGGAAAGATATAAACACATCTGCACTGCCGAAGAGAAGAAAACTGTCAGTGAAAGAATGAAAAAATATTGGTCCGGCAAGAAGAACATCCCAAAGAAAACTTGAACACATCCAACCAAAATTGTTTATCGTTCTCCGTTATGGGGACATACGACAATAATAATAGTAAAGAAGAAAATAAGAAACCTTACAAATCTCTCAATTACAAAATAGAAAAAATAACAAAATTGGGGAACCTTACTTCACATTCTGTAGATTATAGTTTATTGTCGTGGAAAATATTATCACACGAAATACAAGGATTTTTCTTCTTATGGCTTTATGGTCTTTGACGTTTAGGTGATTAGAAGCGATAAAGGACTGGAGGCAAGGAACTGAAAGTAATTTGGCCATGGAACTTGAATATACGATCCATGCTTTCGGCTGGAATGATTTCGTAAAACCGTGGACAACCGAATTCTGAATGGCAAGACGGAGATTCGAACCCTGGTTTTTTCCGAATATGAGGCAGAACATTACAGGATTTTTTTTCTGTACACCGTCTATTGTTTTCACGTTTTACGTCACATTGAAAACGTCTATCCTGCAATCTAACACCAAAGAAGTTTCAGCTGTGTGAACATAGCAAATCATATGCCTAACCTCTTCCTCGTAATACACCAGAAACATCTCCCACCCTATAATATACTGGATGTTTCCATGTAATACAGTTGTTCCGGATCTAAATGTTCTTCTTCTTTTCCCGCTAATGCAGGATCTACTTTTTCCAGGTTGCGACATGCAGGGATTTACCAGGCTAGTTGCTGAACTCCAATCTATCTGCGAAACATTTAAATATGTTCAGTGTGCGCTAAGTGTGTTTTTTGTTTGTGTAATGTGTAGTTTATGAGGCGGAGATTGCAAACCATCCGGACATTCGCCTTGGTGATAACGGGAAATAAACTTAAAAACCGCAATGAGAACGGTGGGTGTGCGGGGACCAGGACTCGATCCAGTGTGCGATGTCTTAGTACACTGAGCTACAGCGGGTGTTCCTAAGCTAAACGCCGACGATATAGTCCCAGAAACACATACCGCAACGCGCCAACAATGATTACTCCAATTTTGCTATCAATTAAAAATTTAGTTCAGTTTCTCTTCCCCCTGCCTTTCCAAGTCATTTATCCGCAGTAACAACTAAAATTCAGTCTCTGCAACGAGTTCTCCCTTGGCTTTATCGGTTATCCATGTTGGAACTGCTCTCCGCCCGAGAGTAGAGCAACCCGCGTCGCACTGCCTGTGTCGCGCCGCTAATGACGTGTTTTCCGCGTCGCGACGTGGTTCCATTCGCCGTCACGCGCGGCGCTCTAATCGCCACTTGAGAGAGGACGAGAGCTCGATCGCGGAAGTACCTTGTCGCATCATTAATACCTGCAGACTTTCATATTCGGCGGATTGCAGTCAGAAGAGTTCTTCTGCACAGAAACATCGACCAAAAATAATAAATCCTACCGTAGCGGAGATCAGTGAGGCTACTCTACAGTCGAAATATAATACGAGCGTATTTTGTACAGCTAGACATTTTTTACGTTAGAGTCAGAATCCACATGATTGAAAGCAATTTCGTGGCTCTTTTTTTTCTTTAAAAAAAAAAAAAAAAATGCCGTAGTTTCATATTTGGTTCATGAAGCATTTCAATCACACTTTAATGAACATTGGGACCATTCTGTATAAATGTTCTTTACTTTCTCTAAGATCCGAATTCAGTAGATATTTTTCAATTACAAGAAGCGTTTCAGTTAAACATGAAGGAACTGTAACTCAAAATAGATCCTTCAACTACTGTACGCAGTATGAAATTAATAAGTTTGATAGTTTTACAACCAAAGAGGTAAATTTAAAAACCTGACATGTTGTTCGTAGAAATGTGAGATAAACGTTTACTTGTACGGCTCCAGTGAAACTTGCTACACTGCAGCAGTCAGTAATCTTACCGAATTGTGTGGAGACGGAGCTAATGTTCACGGTTTACTCCTAGCGGTCATTCTTTTTCCGCATGTTTTCCCTGGTCATCTTTAAGGCTGTCTGTGAAGTGACATTATTTCCATAGGACCACGCCATTTATTCGGTATTTTAGCTGATCAATTGTTTCTTAGAGCTGTCGTCAGTTCTCCAGTTTTGAGCTCAATCTAACCTTGCACGATCTGTAGTAGACCTAAAGAATTCCGATTACGGTTGTATTTGATGTTCTTACGTCCAAGTACATATTCAAGTCACTCAAATTATATTGCAAATTTTCTATTGAGTTTCTTCAATTGTGAAATGTTGCAGGTTTCTTGTGGGGCATTACTACGTCTGCTATGTGTGCTGTTGTACCTCAGACAATAAAGATAAATGGGTTTCCTATCTTATTTTTTTTAAATGAGAGTTTCGATATTAGCTTTTTTATTTGTGTATGTAGCATAAAATTAGTTTTAATTATATTTTCGTTAAATAATTGTTTGGCTGGTCACAAATACCTTATAGTGTCAGAAGATTATACACTCACTGTCTACCCTACCAAGATTACAAATAACTCTACAAAAGAACTAAAATAAGACGTTACTGAACTTTGAACCAAACTGATTGTTGCTAACTGTAAGCGAAAAATTGTCAGCGAAAATCTGTGGCGTAGCACTGAAAGTTGCTTAATGCCACCCATGAGAGAAGATTCGACAGAGATGTGAGACACTGAGGTAATCAAAGTTAGGCATTAATAGCGTTCAGGCTAATGAACATTCTCGGGTTCTCTTGAGTGTATTCAAACTACTGTTCAAACCAGACTGAACCAATTAATTCTCTCACTGTGACCATTTACTTTTACTAAATTTATGTACTTGGATTAATGTTTAAATAAGACTTCCAAAGCTGTAGACTAGTGTATCCGCCATCCCGCGTGGATTACTATGAGGATTTAAATGATGTTTTGATATTTACGCGCAACAGTAACTTTGTTAAATAAGTGGGTTTATTTAACTGACAAGCCCGGAAACTGATTTCAATTCTTGTTTATTGAAACTCGTCAGTTGTATAGCGCCGCAATAGAACAAATATTGTTCTGAAATACAAGTTCCGGAAGAAGCAAGCAGCTTACAAGAGAACATGTAACACAACAGGAATAGATTTGGATTAATGTAGGATATAATAATATTAATTTTCCATGACAAATTATATTTTGTAATTTGAACATGGATGCGGTTGAATAGCGATTGCTCTTAGAAGAAGAAGAAAAAAAGAATGTTTGGTTTACCATGGCGAGATAAAGCGAGTGTTGAACAGCGTATAACTGTACATGATTTGCTACTGGGAATATTGCAGTCACTGTCAGAAAAGAGGAGCAGGCATATTTGGAAACTTATCTCTATGTTGTAGTTCCATGGGGATATAAAACAAAAGGATGTTAATCGAGTCTTAACCTTTGTAAAAATATACATGCTTTATTTGGGGCAGTAAAGACTAAGGCAGATTAAACCAGATTTATTCCCTGGCGGGCGTAATTATTAAAACATCTAAAAGTTACAACACAGTCATATATAATAAACATTAAGTTATACGACAAATAATTCCGATAGTTGCTGCATAGACTAGCGATCGCTCTAAAAATATGGATGTTTTACGAATTTTTCAGCCAGACAGAATGCTTAATACATTGAATTATCTCAAATCGTGACATTTGTTATCTGATAGTTATAGCTAACCAGACCATCTTAACGAATATAGTCATTTATAGAATGATCTTAATGACAATTCAGCAATGAGAACTCATTTTAAAAATTATCTATAAAAATCGTTCGAGTAAATAATAATAAATTGACGTGGTTGTAGTTTTTTTGCAATGATTCGATACAGGGCTAGTAAGTCATTATCGTAGTTACAGCAAACATTGCTGTTAATGATTGGTAACGAAAACCTGGGAAGTATTACTGGTACCTGTACATAGTAGTGCAACAATGATCTCACTTCAGAAATGATTGCTAACCATTGTATAACTGCAAATAATTGAAGTTTTGCATAAAGTGGTGAAAACATTACGGAAAAGTAAATAAATTTGTAGAGATTAATAAAATCACCAGAAATAATTTTAATATACGCAAGACGACAGTCTCGCAACACTGTCATTCTTTCTATACGATTTTTTATTATTATTATTTTACGCTGTCAAAACGCCTTTAACGTGTACTGAAGGATCATTAATTAGAGTATCCCTGTAAGATATTCCATATCGAGAATTGCTGCGTAAATATAGATATTACATAACGTTATAAATTATTATCTGAAAAGTGCCGGTGTAACTACTTTTGAGGTCTTAACATTAATTGATAACTATTTACTACGATTACAAGAGACTGCGGAAAAAAAGGTGACACTGTTGCCTGGATCCTTTGTTTCCAATAGCGCATTAGAATTTATTTTATCGCCCACATATCTCATAATTTAGGAGTTGTAAAACAAGTAGTTCATCATTCTTATAAATGTTTTAGCCTTCAGATTTCTAATCCCATGTCCTGTATTCTCCTTCTACAAACATTATCTAAAGTAAACGCTGAAAGTAAAACGACACGCTTTCTTTAGACGCAGCAAGAATTAATATTTTTACTGATTTTAGAGTGGGTTTCACATTTTAACTGAAAGGGTACTGTGTGAACCAGTTAGCTCTTCTGATAGAAATGTGTCTGAAATAAGATTTTACCATGAATTTAAATAAAATCTTATCCTAATTTTTAACCCATTTCCAATATTGTCTTATCCTACAAAATTGTTGCTATATCGAACTTTGTGAACTTGCATTGTTTTATTTGCTTCATATTTCTGATAATCTTCCAATTTCTTCACACAAATTAAATGAATGTGTAAATAGCAGGAGTAATGCAATCCTCTTTATGCCACCTGATTGTCTGTTTTCACTTGTTTTACCGAGCCAGCCGAGTGAACGTAACGCCCGGGCCTATGCCCTTCCAACTTCTTCACACAAATTAAATAAATATGTAAATTATATGAGTAATACAATCAGATTTAAACAGGTCTATATTTCTTATCGATTTAGGTGAATGAGCAGTAAATCTCAGGCCTATGCGATAACGCATTTAGTGGTTATACAGAGTTTTGATTTTAGAAGAAAATGTTTTCAATCTATTTTATTCCTTCCACAAGTGCTTACATGTTTTAACTGACTCGTTGGTCATTATGATCACTAGCCTTGTTAAATCCATGTGTGTCCCTTTAATACCATTTTTTCTTATGAAAGAAATAATGCTATGATAGATCATGAGTTCACTTAGTTGTAGGTCAGTCTCGTCCACTTCTGCTTTTGCCTAGACTCCTACAAATTTAGAAATAGATATATATTATCTTTAGAATTAAGGCTAGTTTGAGATTTTTTCATTTTTATTTTCGAGTCACCTACGTTATACAAACATTATTGAAGTTCTCTATATCTTACCATTATAAACGCTTCTGGAATGAATATCATAATACTTAAAAGATTTCATTGGGTAGTGGCTTGCAAACAGACGGAAAATTTCCCAATATTTTACAGAAATCGAAGGTCACTGTAGTCCTGTATCCTGGAAAACTAAATTACTTACCACAAGATAAAAGGTCCACTGTCATCATGAGAGGGTGCCACAAGTTGCAAGAACCTATCAATTACAAAATAATTCAGCTTGAAATTTGTCCCACTGTCCCTACTGAACAAGCTGAGTCAGTTTGGTACTCTATCTCAAAAGTGAAATATCTGGCGTATTTATCCATCTCACGGCAGCTTCGATACTGAATTTTTAACTGCCGAATACAATACTTGCACAGCTTGTCTGTATAGTGTAAATACGAAATAATAATTGTTTACGTATGTAAATATACACCATACCATTAACGTAGATACATTAGGATTATATGCCATCTTCTTTTTTTCAAATTCTTTGCTGCTTTAAAATCTCAAATCTATGTGTTTCTTTCATGGTCTAACAAGTATAATATTTGCCCAATGTGACAACTGATTTAATACAACAGGTACCGGAAAGATACAATCATTCTCTTAAAAGATCCGAAACGATGGTGTGTAAACAATACAGTTGATGCAAGATAGCTCCTTGCACTAGAAATGATTCTGTTCAGTAACAATACAGATAAAATTGTGTTTGATTCATCTTTATCTCATCCCTCAATTTATTTAAGTAACTGATGGGAGCCAAAAAGTCTTCTATAGATATACTTTGCTTTTCGATATTGTTATGTCTGTATTTTATTGTATACTGTCGATTGAATAAAGGCATTTCTACTGTAAACTATTTATTGAATGGTCTCCGTTTATGATACTTAGAAAAATTTTCGTTTTATTATTCAATTAATTTCTGTTGTATGATTGCTCCTGACTGAACGTGCTATCTTGATAGTGAATTGTTTAAAAGAAAATGAAGCACAATGATTTTACTGCCCAAAAATGCGAAATGTCAAACAAATAAATTACTTGTAAAAAATGCAACATTAACATTTTTCGTACGAGGTGATTGTATTATTTCTTCCCTTTCGTTATTAATCCTTCTTACAGCACAGACTGCAACATTAAATAATCAATAAGCGATTTTCTTTTCTTTTTTGCCTTTTCTTTTGCGTCATGCGATCATCAACATGTGACCTAGTTCAGTTGTTTATGATCCCCTTGCAGCTTGAGGAGTCTAGTTAATAGCATACGCTAATTCAGCTACTCAGCATAGCTAAATCTTCTTTTATCATTAACACTGGATATACGAATACAGCAGCTATCGAAAGAGTTGGCAAAATTTATACAAACTGGACAAGAAGAGATTAATTTAACCGTGTACTGCAAACTGAATACTCGATACTTTCCTCCAACACAGTTATTTAGAGAATTGTTTGCAGCAGAAGAGCTCGAAATAAAAAGTATGAAAATGTAACCCAATAAACAACCTTAATTAGGGTGACAAGTCATAGCCAATATCCTTTTAGAGTATCACTATTCGATTTACACAGTTCATTACAACCAGTTTCCCCGAAACACAACCTGCAGAGAAGACACAGAATCTGATGACACATTTTGAAACTGGAGAATATATTAAAAACTACCAAAAAAATTGATTAATGTGAGATCGTGTGGTGTTTTTTCGGAAATATCGTCGAAAGAAAAGGTTTCAAATTCATAAATATAATAAAATAGTAATTGGGAAAAAGTCTCTGCATTTAAAACTATTTTTTAAAGAAAAAACTATAAATTTGGGACACTAATATTGAGAGAAAGAATTTTTCTAAAATTGTATCTGTCTGTTTAGGTGAACGGGATTAATGTAAAAACTACCTGTCGAATTTTGAGATGGTTTGGAATAATGTAAATTCCTTGGCCTCGGAGTTGAAATAGGGTCGAAAAGCTTGGAAACTAATATAAAAGTTCCCACTAATTAGTATACATTTTGGTAAAACCCAATTCGTACAAAAGTTGATGATCTGATTTTTATGAGATTTGAGCGAATGTACAGCCAATGGACCCAGGAATAAAATAAACGATGTTTCATTTGAGAAGGTATTCGCCTCTTTTAGGCTCTGTGGTACGGGGTGAGTGTCAAGCTGTAGGTCCGTGATACCTGATATGTTTTCGGGGTTAATTTAGATGGCTTTGACAGAAGAAGTAAGCCGCTAAATAACTACGACGCTAAGACATAAAGACCACGCTGAATTACTATTATTTTGCTATTGTTATGTTTAAAAGCTTACAGCCAACGCTAGAAGAAGGATAGGTAAATAATGTTGTTAAAAAGAAGTCAGATTTAGCAGCTGTTTCTATCAATGCTTTACTATGGTGTTGGTTTATTTAAACTATAACTTCAGGTCATCATCATCAATCATTTAATTCATTTCTGAGAGCCACGATTCTGTTGGATTTCTCACTGCATTTACGGAATATTTGGTTATTCGTTGACTGCATGTAGTGAGGTCAACATGTCTGTGTGCAACGTCGATAGGAGATGCAACTGCATTCGATAACCCTTTGTAAAATATAAACTTAAATGAACGAAGTTACGAGCAACAGTTATTTTTACAATAACATTGTTAATACCCATTGTTTCCACTAGTAACCCCTGGCCAATGTCTTGAGTGTTCCTGCGAAAATGCCGCGAATCAGTACCTTATCATCACTAGCCTTCCCCTTCCCTCAGGGCTCCTATCAACTCGACGCCGACAAAAGGTGAAACTAAAATCAAAAACAAAATCTCGAAACATCATATGAAGAAAAACAATTTTAATAGACTATTATTTCACCAGTGAAAATTCTGTGTAAATGTCAAAGACGTCAAAACTTTTTGTACAAAAACAGATTCATTATTGACTGAAGGAATTTGATGAATAATGTTGGGATACGAGTCTTGACAATGAGCCTAGCCAGAAGCTGCCTTCCCTGCCGTGTCGTGGCCCCCAGGGAACCGGCCTGTTGTATTATGCACCCCGTCTCTAGCCAATTATTAAACGCGCAGCTAGGTGAGCGAACAATGCCCTCCTGGATCCCTTGTTCTCCTCTTTTTCCTACACTTTACTATCCAAGTGGCATTCTACAGCGTTGGCTCCTTCTTCTTCAGAATGTGGTTCGGAGTAGCGTGTAGGGGTGAAAACAGCAATTAATATTGAACGAGTTGAGCAGACGGATGATAAAAACTAGCATTTCGACGCGGCTGCAGTGAGATAAGTCAGAGATGACAACAGACACAATACCCTGAAACGCGCAGTTTTAGGAAATCAATAATCTTATCGTCTAATAAACTGAAAATTAAGCCGAGATTCAAACTTTTCAGCTTCTTATAATTCGGCAAAGCGCCTATCTGATACATGTCGGGAAAGGAACTGGAAAGCAGCTGTAAATATAAGCACCTACGTCCGATCGGCATATATTGATGATAATCATATAAATCGCCTTGACTTCAATATAGATAAAAGCCCATTCCCACGGTGCGTGGTGGGCAGTACGCGCCTTTCATCTTTTACCGCCTGGCGGTGGGTCGAGGCGCGCCATACGTGCTAGTATATGTGGCAAAGATGAGAGGCGTTCCATAACACGCGACGAGGGACGCGCCGTGGGAACGTACCTTAAGAGTAGTCTTGAAAATTTCTCCACATTGTTTTTGGATCGGTGGATGTTGTAATGATAAACAGACTTACAGAATGTCATTTAACCTGTGTTTACTTGTGAACTCAAACTTATAATTTTCGCGTTTGTTCAGAATAATCGTCAAAGGCGTAAAAAAAATCATGAATTTTTCATATCATCTTCGTAAATGAGTCACTGATTAAAAATTACAAGTACAACACTTGGATCATTACACGATAAATAAACTTTTAGACTATTATGTTAATTTCTGGAGCTATTTTAAATGGTTTACTCTTAGTAAGTGAATTTTTGTTTCCAGGTGCCAGAAGTATCACTTAAAAGAATGTATTAGGAAACCAGTTAACCTTATTTTATTTTCTGTTATGTTAAAAACATTTATTTACATAAATTCATAACTGTTACAAGAATAAACCACTGCTCTAAGAGGAAATTGTTTTAGATGTCGTAGTATGTTAATATGCAGCTTTGGAGACGTATCAACCAGTCAATCATGTTACCGACGGTCAGAGTAACCATCATACTTCACTCTCCGTCATGTGCGTTACCATTCCATCCTACAATTATTTTTCTGTCGCCGTTGGTACTACTGTAAACCAGCCTCTATCGAGATAAATCACAAACACAATATAAGTATTGAATTTTTCTATCAGACAGTAATTGCATGTTGCAAAAATACATCAAATTGTATCTTGCTATTTATATCAGAAACCATACTAATCTCTGGTATGCTGATGAGCAAGATGCTGCCCATTTAAGATGATGTAAGCTGTATGTAAATTAGTACTTTGAATACAGTTGTAGGTATACAGTATACTACATCGAAGTTACTAACATGCGGCTGCTGCTACACGCCCGCCAACCTTGCTGCGTGTACACTTTTTATAAGACCAAAAATATAAATTTCATTTAAGAACCTGTCTTATTTTTGGCTATTACCATGAGATAGGTTTTCGTAATGGGCCTGAAAATTTTTTTGCTTATATTTTAACGTAATATAATTTGTGAAGTAAAAGAAATGAGGTAAATGAGCTCATGAAGCTACATGTGAACTTAACCATATTAATACGTTCAGTACATTCGTATTATCATTATTCATTTTAAACTAAAACCATAAGTTTTAGAACATTGAATCCCCATCCCATTTGGATTTGACGGTTTTATGTATCGTGTGTAATGTAGTATCTTAGTAACAGTTAACGGAAATGAAAGACAGTTTTCAAATACGAAAACAATTGAATTAATACTTTGGGGTTTAGTTGATTTTATCTTACTGTACTGGGCACAATACTACTCCTTTCGCATTGAGCATGACTTCAATACACATGACGCATTATTTGGGAACATTAAAGGGAAATTTAAAATGAGTTCACAATATTTATTTGACAAAGGATCAAAATAATTCATATTTATTGTTTCATTAAATTTGTCTTGTATTAACAAAAATATTTTGAAAGTACAGTAAAATGATTGGTCCGGCTTCTTTTTTTATTTTATTTTTTACTTACCTCTTTACGCCTTGTCGACGTCATTAAAGGCGGGATGAGACTGGAGTCAGGGAACGGGAATGAATTCGGCCGTGGACTTTTGAAGGAAGCATCCCGGCGTTCGCCTGGAATGATTTGGGGAAACCACGGAAAACCCAAATCTGGATGCCCGGACGGGGATTCAAACCAAATGCGAGGCCAGAACGTTAACCGCTCACCCATCACATTCAGTGGAAAGCATTTATGTGGAAAACATTTATGTGGGTTCTATGCATGGGTGGAGAATTATTGCAAATAGTTTTTCACTATTGAGTGTAGATTTACCGCTTTGTTTGTTGAACCGGCAGTGTTTCGAAACAACACACAACTCGTCCTGGGTGATGGCAGTCGACCGGCCTCGTCAGCTGTTCAACCTGAGCAGGTGTCTCGTAGTCAAAACACATCCAGCAACCAAGAAACTTCTCTCCGACTCTCGGGGATCGTCCTTCGGTGCTCGAACACCAATCAGTCCTTTCAGTAAATAATCTTCTCCTCTGCTCCTGTTAACATTTGTAACCAACAACAGTATCTGGAAATAAAATTATCTTAATGACTGTTCGAATAGTACCTCTTTTTACCATGCATTGAAATACTGGGAATTTTAGTTGGAAGGTGGATGGGTGGAAGTCTGAATACATCAGACACCATCGGTATGGGTAATAAAGTCAATCATCTTGGGCCGTTTTTAGCTTAAAAGCTTTCGGAGGCCACCGCGCAGACTTTTTTTTTCTTCGGCAAAAACTTTCTTGCCCACAGTCGCAGAACACAATAAAAGGCGGCACTACTAAATCGCGCTGCCAGTGAATACGTCCCTTTCGCCACAATAACGTATTATGTGAGTGCAATAAAAAAAAAAAAAAGTCTACTAATTGCATCAAAATCGATTTAAGGGGGGATATTTTCAAGTGTGGGGGTTTAGCCGGATTCTGAGGGGTGAGACCTAAAAAAAAGGTCTCAAATATAACTGAGCAAGTGAGCTAGTGAACAGTTCAGAAGAACTAGTTCTTTTCTTGGAGTGATCAAATGAACACCGCTCTTTTTAGTGAGTCACTTTGCCCACGTGTCATAAACTTTGTGACATGACACGCATAATTTGTATCACTTTTTGGCTCGTGGCGGCCGCGCGAGTTCACACTCACTGTATCTACAGTGTCTCGCGTCGGCTCCCTTTGACGTAAGCCGAAAGGCTATACAGCTATTGAGGCGTTGCCGTGATTTCGTCTATGTTCAATTGTTGATATCATTCAGTCAACACTTGTCTTTCGCAGAGTGATGGATGTGTTTTTCTTAGTCTTATTATTTTCTGATTTTCAGTTTATCTAACAAATTTATAATGAGTAAAGTTGATTTGGGTATTCTTTACCGTAAACTATATGAAGCAGCTCATGCTGATAAAAGTAAACAATATATACAAGATGATGTTAACACCTTATGGCGAAGATTGAAAAGTAATGATAACGTTGAAGGTGAAGTGAAATGAATTCGAAAATCAGAGAGTTGCAAATGTAATTGATGAAGAAGAAAGTAACACTTATAGATATTTTTTTTTCAAAAAATTCCTTCGTTATCAAAACCATCAGAACAACTAGAGCCCATGAGCGTAAAAGTAAGTTCAAGTTTTATATCATTTTAATATTTCGCTCTCCCTCGCTAGTAACATATTTAGTACTCCGTGACAGATTGAAAAAGGGAACAACCCAACCGGTTTAGTTACGTTGTTATTGAAGGTTTTATTGATTTTTAACAAACCTAAAATCAACTAAATTCTATAAAATTCAGCTGAATTCTCGATGTTAAATTAAAAATTAAAGAATTTTTTATTATAGTGATATATAGACATAACCACAATTTTGATAGCCTATTTTCACATTTAAAGAATCTATTTTGCATTGAAACAGAGCCTATTGCAGGCACTTAAAAATAAAAAAAATTTGAACCTAAAAATTCGAGGTCTAATTTAAATCATAAAGCAAAATCTGCAGAAGCATGTTTCTGTCTGTCTGTTCTGGTGAATCTCAAAACGTACAGGTTCGATTTCAGTGCGGTTTTCACTATCGTGTAGCAGGATTCTTCAGGATGATTTAGTATACATATTATGTGAAATGCCTTTATTCAACATTTTACACAATTACTTTTAATTGCAGGAAGAAACCAAACAGGACAAAATCCATGGACACATGATAACTCAATTTTCATTAATTCGTTTTTTATGTTTTTTAAAACATTTTCTTAAATGTTTGATTTATTGTTGATATGATTTTTTAATTAGAAATACATAAATCATTTTGGAAGTGCTGTTTTAATTTATAAATTTAAAATAGCAAAATATTTGACGTCACACCAGGGGAGGGGGAGTCCCCACAAATGTGACAACCTGTGACATGGGGGGAGAGGGGTCCAAAAATCATTAAATTCGTGTGACGTAATTTGTGGATGGTCCCTTACAAACAATGTCGCACTGGGTATGGCAATGGGAAATCTTCCCTTTCATTTCTCAGACGTTCCCATAGTAATAGCGTAAGCCCGGACTCGGAATGTCGAACTTGTTCTGACGTAGAATTTTACCTACTGTACTAGAAGACAATGTTAGTGCAGCTCCCAGTGCGGTATCTGTGTGAGGCGGGATGTGGCGCCTCCTGCCCGGCGAGTGTTTTACAGACCATAAAGCGGGTTAGATAGCACCACCCACGCATAAATCCAGCTTTTTACTCCTTGTCGAACTCCACTCCTCGCAGCCCGGAACAGGGAATAGATTCACTGGAGATGGACTGCCCATTGTGTGCAGAAACTATGTAAGCCAGTTTCACAAAAGCACACATTAGTAGACAAAGCATTTTTTTTCCGAATCTTGTGAATTGTATCGTGGATGCTGATAGATTTGTCTGCAAGAAGCACTTTACAATCTCAAGGTTGTTATTTGTCTTATATCATTTTATTTTATTTTATTTTTTATATATATATATATACACGCTATCTCCTTTGTATGAGCATTACAGTTCCTCAAAATACGACCTATGAATCGCAATTTAGAATTAGCCTTGCCTACGACTGAAGTTATGTGCAAGTCCCATTTCATATTTCTTTGAACTATCACCCCCAGAAACTTTAAGGAATCAATCGTGCCAACAGATGAATTGTTTATTTTGTACTCGTGAGCAAACTAACTGCTGAATTGTTTATTTTGTACTCGTGAGCAAACTGATTCTTTTTGTTACTTATTAGCATTGCCTAGCACTTTTTTCAATTAAGTGTAAGCTGCCATTTACGGCACCAATCGAAAATAGCATCAAAATCACGCTGAATTTCTAAGCCATCATCGGAGCACATTATTTCCCTATATATAACTGCATCGTCGGCAAACAATCGCAACCAGCATCTGACTTGGTCACCAAGATCGTTTATAAATATTAAGAAAAGAATTGGTCCTATTACATTTCCTTGAGGAACCCCCGAAGTAACATTTATCTTAGAAGAGGCTTCCCCGTCAACAACGACATACTGAGATCGACCAGTTAGAAAATCACGTATCCATTCGCAAATCTGATCGAGTATACAGTATGCTCGAATCTTCGCTAAAAGTAGGTTGTGTGGTACAGAATTAAAAGCTTTCTTAAAATCCAAGAAAATTGCATCAACTCGTGAACCTGCATCGATAACTTTCATTACGACATGTGAAAATAGGGCTAATTTTTGTTTCACATGATCTCTTCTTCCGAAATCAGTGTTGACACGGTGTAAGTAACTCGTTCTCATCTAGAAACTTCATAATTTTAGAGCATATAACATTCTCCAGAATTCTACTGCAGACAGATGTTACAGATATGGGTCGATAGTTCCTAGGATAACTCCGATCTCCTTTCTTGAAAATGGGAATTACCTGGGCTATTTTTCAACTAAAAGGTACTTTTTTCTCTTCTAAAGATTTCCGGAATATATCTGACAGAAATGGTTCAATTTCCTCTGCGAATTCCGAAAATACTCTTACCGGTATACCACCGGGACCCGGCGCTTTACCCCACTTCAGGAGCTTTAACAGCTTTACAATACCTGCGCTATCAATCTCTATCTGATCCATCTATAATTCCACGCGATGTTGTAAAGTGGGCATGTTTTCCATGTTTTCGCGCGTGAATGAATTTTTGAATTCGGTGTTAAATATGGTAGCCTTGTCGCGGCTGTCGTCAACTTCCCGTCCGTCTTTTATTAGAACTGGCTTATTGTTTCCACTACAACTAACTTTTTTTTACATACGACCAAATTTTTTTTAGTGTTTTCGGTGAGGCTCTTAGAGAGAGAATTGCAACGAAAGTCATTAAAGGCCTCAAGCATCGCATTCTTAATATGTCCCCTTATCTCCTCTAACTTGTCTAAATCAGTCCGATGCATCGTCCTTTTTGATTGTGCATGTATCTTCCTTTTCTTTTTGAGTAACCTTTTAACATCCCGTGTATACCATAGAGGATTATTCCCTTCCCTGATTGTCCGTTTCGGTATATGCAAGTACATACCTTCCCTGACTATACGTATGAATCGATACCAGCTCTCTTCAACGGTACCTCTTGCTACTATGAAGGTATGGTAATTATTCAAATACGTTCTAAAACATTATTATGAAGCCTATTCGAATCTGTAAACGATCCTTTCTTTTTTTCTGTTTGCGCGTGGGTGTTAAGTGTTTAGTGTAGCAATTACAGCTTTGTGATCACTTATTTCCGCGGTGGTAGAAATATCCGTGAATAATTCAGTCCTATTTGTAAAGAGAATATCTAAAATATTTTCGTTGCCGTTGAGACATAGTGTTGGTTAAGTTAGCAGTTGCTCAAAATTGCGATCTGAAAAAAGGTCTAGAATGTTCTCGCAAACTGCTTTATCACTGCCCCCAGTAACGTGAATGTATTTAGCCCAGTCGATATATGGCAAGTTAAAGTCACCACCTAGCATTATTGTATGGTCTGGAAATTGCCGATCTATATTATTTACATTATTCCTTAAGGCCTCGGCAATAGTTACGCTTGAATCTGGTGGACGATAGAAGGAGCCTATCACAAGTTTCGTCCTAGCTACGTTGAGCTTGATTCATAAATTTTCGCAGGCAGTATTGACATCTATTTCGTTACATGGGAGGTATTTACTAACAGCTATAAATACACCACCTCCTTGGGAATGCAACCTATCCTTACGGAAAATGTTCATGCTACTATTAAAGATTTCGGCGGAACTTATATCCGGTTTTAACCAACCTTCTGTACCTATTACGATATCAGCATCTATTCTACGAATAACGTTTTGAGTTCAGGCTGTTTATTACAAACACTTCTGTAGTTTGTAACTAGAACTTTTAACGTTCGAGATCCTTTAAGCTACCCCTAACACGCGATGCTGAATTTATCTGGGCTGTCCGTAACTGAATTTCCTTTTCGAGGACATCCTCCCTCATCCTAAAAAACTTTCGGCACAGAATCTGCCGATTGAGCACAGTGAACCACACACCACCTAATGCGGTGGCCGAGATTCAGACAGTCAAAATTCCTTCCACCACTGGGTTCGAACCGCCTAACTGCATGTTAAATGCCTGACCCCGACCTGGTGTCTGAGCGACCTCAGCCAACGAGGCAGGCAGTTGAGTTGTACTCACACTAATACGGAAATCAACGTGCATTTACTTTCTTTGTACTTCCTTTAGGATACCAAATCCAACACATATTCTTATAAGTTCTTAATATTTCGTAACGCTCCAGAAGAAATCCAGGTTGTTACAATCACTAAATAGTGGTGTTTGCCGGACATATTTTCTAAATTGTGTAAAAAATGTCAGATAATAAAATTTAGTATAGGAAGATGATGCTTCCAGCATTTTAACGAGAAGGCATGACGGATCTGGTGTCTCGGTGGTCAAGGCGATTGAAAGGTCCCCGGTTCGAATCCCTAAGAACACGGAAATTTTCATAGGCCTCTAACCCGTCCTTTGTCTCTGGCACAGCTTGCTGTGTAATGTATAGTACGCCAGAACACTTCCGTATTTCGAATTTCAAGTGAAACTGAAAGTCGTTCCCTATATATAAGTTAAGGCGACTATCATAGAGGCGCAATGCTCAGCTAATAAAAACCTTGTCACTATATCATTACGACCATACGGGCATTGTCTTAAGAGGAAAACTTAGACGAATGATTTTCCTAAACCAGGAATCGTTCATATATCTTGTAAACGCCTACCTTTACTCCAAGGAAAAATTTTACTCTGGCAGTGTAGTTATGTGACTTCAGGAAATCTAAAATTTATCTCCTGCTTTTGTTACAGATATAGAAATTTATCCTGTAGTTTTATTTCCACTCGTAAATAAATTCAATTGATGTGTGTTCCCAGCAGCCTACATATAAAATTTTATAGCGTAACAACTAAGACGGTGATTGGTCTGATAGCTCAGTGGTTAACTCACTTGCTCCCTGGAACAAACTCCGTTGTTGGCAGGAATTATTATTGAGTTCTGCTTGATCGTATGAGCTACACCAGGACATTCTGTGCTTCGCTGTAGATCCAGCCATGAGAGAGGCTGAATGCATGGAAAACCGAGAATCCATCACGAGGTCACAAGACCGCACGTGTTTCCTTTTTACTAGCAGGCGGTATAAACTCGAAACTCAATTACAGTTTTTATCTAGTTCCAGTTGTTGTTTCTAACATGATGCCAGTTTTATTTGTCTTTATAACAGCATGTATGTATGTCCCCAGTTCCCTCTATCACTGTTAGCACTGTTATTAAACTACGCTTTTACACACAAGGATTTAATTTATTTTAATCTTACGGCAGATAGGAAGAAAAATTGCTTTCAACACTTGTACGAAAAAAGTTTATCAGTCGTTCACCATTCTTCCTTCAAATATGATATAAAAGCATGCATACGAGAATGAACATATTCTTCCTATTGCATGAAGAAGTTATCTTTTAATCGAAACTATTTGATTCATTTGTTTCACCTTAAAAGTTGATATCACTGATGTTTCTCTAGTCTTCAGTCATCCCTGACTGCTAACATAGCTTCAGAAGAAACAGTTTGCTTATCAGTTTATATACTGCACCTCTTTTCTGGAGGGAAGTTGTCCGGACGGGGTTTTGTACCCCGAAGGTAGGCTTGGGGTGGAAAGCTCCAGACTAACGACGTAGATAAGCTGATGCTCCAACTTCTTGGACCTCAAAGAAACGTGAAAGCTCTCCTGTTGTTGCCAGCATCACAGCGAATTACCCGTCTTACAAGACGTCTTATGTATTGCATCGAAAATACTGTGCAAAACTTAAGTTACGAATTGATTATATAAATACAGTAATGTACATTTATAGACTTTGACGCTGCTCCCGTGTCTTGGTTCGTTGACTTGAAGTGTAATCGAAATGTAATCCTTAAACTGGAAGGCTTTTAAAAATAATAATACTACCTACAGTGCGTTACAGAACACTGTGACTGAGTCCCTTTTAAAGTTAAGTAACTATGAGAGTTGAAATATCTTTGTAAATTTCGTTTCTATTTTCTTTCGGTAGCCAACAGTTTTTCTCAGTAGATGGACAATTAGCACAAAGTCGTTGATTTTTCCTTCTTGTAAAAGCATCATGCAATGTTATTTCCCGAAGTGTCTTATTGTTAGTTGTTCTTTACAAGGTCTGTCAATGTTCTAAATTTGGAATGAAAAGCAATCTATCAGGTTTCCCAGTGTGTCAAAATTCCTTCTGGTGAAAAATGTAATACCTCACTCAAAATTCATTATCTGCAGGATGTTATCTGCAGCCCTGCGACTATTTTCCATTCGGAACTATTTTCTTCCCGAATCTTATATTCTCCCATTCATAGGTAATTAGCTCACTGTCTATTAGTGGTAAAATAAGATGATGTAGAGTAGAAAATTGTTTTGCGCATGATGTCCAATTGTAATTACTTAAAACCATTATTTAACAGTCATTGCCTTATTTTCCATGTAGTAACTCTAACATTCTAAGCTATTTATTAGAGTAATTCAATTTTTTTTACACTTCTCTTACGTTTTCCATGAGGTGGAAGTTTAACCAGGTTTACAAACTGCTGAGACTGTTTTAACGACTTCTATGCGTACCGTCCTGGAAACATAGTTTCAAATTATAACAGTTAACGGAACTACTTTTTTTAACCTACCATCCGTCGTTAGTTTTCCTTGCATTGATTGGCAACCATGATTTGAAACAGTGATAGTTTCAAGCTGAATGTACACTGAACTTCAGCATCAGACATTTGTACTGTGCACGATAAGCACAGTTATTTGCATAGTTATTTGCAAGTGGTACCTAATACTGAACGGAACTGTGCACATAGCATAACTCGTAAAATACTCAAGTATGTTAGGCGCGTAATTGCTTTGTACCATTTGGTAATATCACGTGAGGAATCTGGCAACAAGGTTACTTTTCAATGACATTCAGTCCAAATTTCTGTGGAATAACCCCACACGTCGTCCCTTTATCGGCCAATATCCGGAAGGTGACGTTGATGCTCGTACTTTCTGTAAATACAGGAGTGTGAGTCGAGGATAAAGCTTAAAATTTTGTGTGTGTTGAGTGATTCAAGTTTACTCATTATTTGGGTCTTGCTTTGGATTGACCTGCATATGCAGGAATTACTGATGTATAAACTGTTTGAAAAATTGACATTAACTGAAAACAAATAATAACTATAAAAAATTTAAAAAATGTTAAATTTTTAAAAAAATATTATTTCTTTCACGTGGTAGTTTAATTCCCTCAAAAAACATTTTCTTAATTCCATTTGAATTCCATACTTTCATTTAATGAAGTTATTAATTGTTTTAACATACGTATTTTTTTGCTAACATCACTTCGCAATGTAATTAACAGCTTATCAATTGAGATCATTAAATGAATGTTGAGGATGAAGCTTCTTCCAGTGCAACAAAGTGGCAAAAGTGAATGGCAAATTTTCGTTTATAATAGTAATTCAGTTAATCTGCTATAATTATCAAGAACTTAATTCACTTAATATATATAATACCTGCCATGTAAGAAATGAGTACAAGAAGAACCAAAAATCGGTTTCTGATAGATACGATTTAATTACCAGTCGTCGATATGATTTGTTTGATATCAATGAATAAAGAGAAGGGGATTGAACGTTACGACTGAGTCGTTCTCATCAGTGTGACTGGAAGTAACTGTTCAATGTCTCTTATCCTAGCCAATCAGTCTTTGAACTATTACTTTTTAACAGAAATTAAGAATAATGTTAATCTCAGTGCTGGCATGTTTTGCTCTGCTTCTAAAGGTGGTATTAGAACTTTACTGTACCCTGTAAATATCTGCGAACGTTCACTTAATACTCTTGGCATCCCGACCAGTTTTATTAGTGACAATAGTTTATGCGAAGAACCCTCGCTGTATTTATATTTATCGCACAACCTTCTATTTATAATGTAATAGAACTGCACATGTTCTGAGATTAGTAAAAAATGAAATAAAATAAAACAAGCGTGGGGTCATGAGAAATTAGGCATACTAATATGTGCTTAAAATAAAGAAAGCTGTGACAGAACTAACTGTTGACATTAATTTTATCTAACATGTCTTTATATTCGACAATTACCTGTTAATATCTTTTGGAATGTACTTACCTACTACACTAAACAAATAAAGAATTCCTACCAATGAGGCGTTTCTTTTTGCATCCTATCACAAACTACCAACCTCACTATTCATCGAATTTTATTCGTAAAATTTTCGAGCGGATAATATAGTTTTTCTTGTTATTAACAGTTCTCTATTAATTTGGTATTTACGCGCCTAGTAGTTAACAAGCATTTATGTTTAGTTACTGACTTTTGACCTTTGTCAGCATGCAGTCACAATGTGGCATTTTTTTCTGAAGTCGGGGAAGACAATCTACCATCTAAAATATTTGTGGAAATTCATGTTAGTCCATCATCAATGTAAGACTTTAATATATTTTCACTTTGCTAGACCTTCAACATACTACCGTTTATTTTATTTTGGACATAATAACAGTTTATGAATGTATCCAGTATTTAGGGATTACGCCTATTTTTGTATTTTACCAATCACTTACGGCTATAATGTCCAGCACACACTAATAGGAGCAGCATGTTGTTAAATGCGGAAGCTTCTAATTGCGTGTTCTTCGTTAATGAGAGGTTTTTTTCTTCATAAGCATAGCAACTCACCTTTTCAGTTCTCATTTGATTGCCAATACCATAGGCTAGAAAATATAGTTATCACTCAATAGGAACTTTACTTACAAAATAGCGTTTTCGCACAATACGCACATTCGTTTGATTTAGTTCCTTGTTTATTTTTAAATTACTATTGCTACGTATCACATCAGTGATCAATGTCCCGCCTTTGCCATCAATCAACACCAGAAAAAAATGGGGAATGTTGAGTGACAGAAATCGTTATGGTTAAGTTAAAAGTTACCGGAAACAGTCTTCCAATTCCTACCAACGCATGCTGCGTTAACTATGTCTCCTGTCAGCCAAAACATTAATTTTGTGACTTTTTCCATTGTTCCACGCTTTATATGTTCAAGAAACGACAGAACTAAAAGAATCTCTTTTGCAGGCAAGCATATTCACAAGCTGATTGCCAAAATTACTGAATCTGAAACTTTGTTACTTGTTATATATTTGACAAAACTCTTAGGTAACTCAGTACTGTTTCCAGTAATTGTATTATATTAATGTAAATTTCTAGTTATTTTACGTTGTTGCTGTCGCATATAAAAGCTGCATTTTGTTGTTATCCAGTACTTCATTTCGGTCAAGACTTACTAGAGTTAATTTTGTTGTTTTCATTTTTTTTTTTTTTTTTTTTTTTTTTTTTTTTTTTTTTTTTTTTTTTTTTTTTTTTTGAGAAGATCAAACATAGAGGACTCCGTGGCCGAAAATCTATTGACTGTCCCTAGATTACGTAAATGTTAATTTCAGTTCCGTCCTTGACTGAACTGAAGGAACAATCATGGATAGAAAAATCTGACATTAAAACTAATCCTTTTTTAATGTTCCACATCATTACATTAAGACGATGTGCGAATCTTCAGTACGGCGTATTGCCCCAATATTCAAACACTGTTGCTGTCTGTCTACTAAGCGTGAAACTTTTATGCTATAGGTTAGGGTGATGTTTTTTTGTATGAAATTTATCTTTCTGAAATTAACGTTGTAGATCACCCTAGCATTTACTTTTGTGAAAACGGAAAAGAATAAAACCTTGTAATGAAGTCAGGCGATACAGCAGGATCGTCTATTATACAGCACGCACAACTAGCCAGGTACGATGTCGCTTCAAGTCAGTGAGCTCAATTTTCTTGTGTTATGCAAATACATTCACAATATTAGTTAAGGGAACTAATCGACATTAAATACTTATAAATAACCCTTTGTGTTCCTTCAGTGACCCGTAAATTTAGGAATGGTTCGAAATTATAATTGTTTAAACTGCAGCAAGTGAGGGAAGCACAGAAATCCTTGCAGAAATTTTGTTCGTAAACAGAGCAATGGCAGAGTAGAATCTGACAGTAAACTCTATCCTTAAATACAGGTGTTTTAAAAAGTGTTGTGTCGGCAAATTATTAAAATGATCTCTATTCTGAAGGTGCCATGCGCTATGTCCACACATAGAGAAATTTCGCTAACTTTCGACCTCGCTGATGTTTTTGTTTCTTCCGCTTAATATGCGAGATACTATCTCAGACACTGTGTTTTCTTCTGAAGACATTCACGAGTCTACAAGGTAGTTTGTTGATGGTGGGTGCGTGTGGTGGGAGGATAAAGCCAACGTGCGGTCGATAGCTTAGCACGTAATGTCTGCTTGGACATGGTCCTATCATGTCGGCAGTGTTACTTCTCCGTTACACGGGTTATTCGGCAGAAATATTGGATCCCACCAGCTTTAGCTACGCCGTTGTTTGAGCGGTCCTTTGGCTCAATGGTGAGGACTCATGGTGTAGATAAGTACGGCAGCTGAAACCCGGATTCATGTACGACTTTTCGAGGCCCTGTAATTGATGTAAAATACAAATAAGAATACCTATCTTTATATACTTTTACTTAGTTCATGTGCTATGACACATCTCCTTCACAACAGCGAACAATACTTTGAAAGAACATTATACAACCTTCATCAAGACACAACAAAATTCACAAAAACTACAGACTCCTGACAACTTCAACTAATTTTATTATTGCTCCTTCATCAGATACATATAACCAAAAATTGTTTACATTATTATCAATAATAAACCTCATTAATTAACCTCAACCCCCCTTTGCCCGCATATGTAAAGAATGTTAGCTAAGATTCAATTAGTCAAATCCTAATTTTCACTTCATATATAATGCTATACGTGTATTTTACTTCTCTAATTGAAATTTTATTGTAAAAAATCAACGAACCATTTCTCGAAACAATTTCTGCCTATATAAATATTGTGGGGATCCCTTCTTAATTTCAAGATATTGTTTGTAGTCCTGTTACTAAACATTTCGCATGCATACTATGATGTTAATATACTAATTACCTGAGTCTTGCGAATATTGGCTTTCTCATTGTCATTCAATCTTCTTCTACAGATTCATTTAGATTTCTCTTACTGGTATTATAACTGGAAGTCTACCTGTGATCTGTACCGTGTTTACTACTGGTTGGTTGCTGACCATCGACCATATTATCTATTCTGCGGCGTATCACCTCATAAATCGGCTAACGGGTTTTTGGAGTTAGGGTCATATACCGGTACTGCCAACTAAACTTCCGCATCTGCCTTAGACAAAAATTCTCTCACCACACAATTGATTCAGATTGTACTTCCGAATTATAAAAAAAAAAATTAGATCGAAAGCCAACCTTACGTGTATTATGATAAAGAACTCGACATTTTTCACATTTTAATTTCTTCTAAGTAGTATCCACTTTCAGCAACATATCCTTTTTTTAATTAACTGTCCGCTACGCAACTTTGGACTACAGTAACTTCGTCACCGAAACTTATCAATGTGCGTAAGATTCTCCCAACTAAAGAAACATTCATGGCATTAATATTTTATAAGCTGTAAACATTTGCTTCCGCTTTATTTATAACTGTTGCTGGAATCACATGAGATTGTATTTTCCGAAACTGAATTCAAGAGGATTATTCCTGACAAGTAGTCACTATGTGTAAGGAGCAATTGTTTTGTGTATGCAAAAAGGCAAATACAGGTCATTTTTCCTAAATTAAAATGTATCCTGTATCTAACTGGACACATCTTTTGGAAAGTTTCTCGTGAACACACCAGATGTTTTTTATGTTCTCCGCTACATTTTTAGTTGAGTCACGACTGTGTGTGTGAAAATATTAGTAAGGCAAGTTTCGTCATACTTAAGTTTCGTATTTGCGAATTGAATCCATTCTGTGATTTTACAATCATATCTTAAAGTGAGTACTGTTTGGTAAGCAAGCCAATCATATTTGGTTGGAATTGAAACCCAACTGCAAAAACTGTTTACCTCATTCTTGTGTGGAATAGTCCATTTTACGGCTTCCGGCAAGCTGTTAACAGGACACGCGATTGTTAGAGATGCCAGCGAAAGCACCTGTCCGCCCTTGTTCTCAGAATTTCCTTCCACGTGTAAGGCCACGTATGAACTAACTGTGTCCTCGTGACAAACTACTGGTACACCCGATCTTTAAGCTCATCGCCAAAAATAAATAGTTCACGCGGTCAGTAGAATCGCTTTTCAAGCACAGTTTGAACGCGTGTCATTTCCTGGCGAATTGCTTTGATCTGAAATTTCAGAATTCCTTCTTCCTCCATGGTTGAGTCAATTCTTAAATTTACTGAGGCATTCTTTTCCTCTGTAACAACATTAGTTTTCGTTTCAGGGCCATTCTCATAACGAACACTAATATGACTACTTTGAAAATCCAAATTTTTACAATAACTGAATTTGTCCTCCGTAATTTCTGGCTGTGCTATTTGGCTTCCACAATGGTGGAAGTAAAAATGGGAGTGCCGCAGGGTAGCGTATTGGGATCATTGCTATTCATTATTCTAATGAATAATTGTGTTGATTGTTTACTATCTGAAATCAGATTGTTTGCAGATGAAATAATGCTGTATAAAAGAATCAAGACGATAGAGGATTGTAAACAATTGCAGGGTGATCTGGACAGGATATCTAATTGGGTTGGTAAACATGGAATGAACATAAATGCAAAGAGGAGTCAGCTTATTAGATACACAAATAAAAAACAAAAGGTTAATTATGAATATAAGGTGGGGAAAGAATTGCTTGCTGATGACTTGAAATGTAAATATCTTAGCATTTCATTTGATAACAAGCTTAAGTGGGCAGGACACATTGGACAGGTGGTAGGAAAAGGTTTCAAAATTCTGCACTTGTTGGAGAGAGTGATGAGGGGATGCACGAGAGAAGTAAAGGAATTGGGTTACAAAACTTTGATCAGACCATTGCTCGAATATGGTAGTGCAGTATGCGACCCACATTTTGAGTATCAAATACAGGAGTTGGAGAAGGTGTAAAGAAGAGCTGGAAATTATCGCAGAATGCAATCAGTGACGGATATGATAAAGAAGCTGGAATGGGATTCATTGCAAGACAGGAGGAGGATGAGGAGCGTCATGGGAGTATGCAGGGCGTATACTGGCGATGAGGCATGGAAAGATATTGCAGTAGGTATGATAAATAGATCATGGAAGGGAAAAGATAACCATGACCGCAAGCTGGCACTCGATTTCAGGCACAAGGGTGTGGGAAGATTTTCTTTTTTAGGTAAGTGTGTCAGGGATTGGAATGAGTTACCAAGGGGAATGATGAATATCTTTCCGGAAACGTTAAAAGTATTTAAAGTTAAAATTTGTATAAAGCAAATGTAGGTGGGTGCAGGATAGGGGGAAGATGGGTGTGTAGGGAAGCTGCCACCGGAGCGTGTGCTCCATTGCAATTAAATTAAATTAAATTATTCAGTCTGAAACTTGGCTTCCTTTTCGGTCAGTTGTGAACTCTCCTAAATTACTCCCGTGTGTGTCTGAAATTGTTTTTCCATCAACTTCTCAAACAATTTTTCTTGTCCCCCAAGCCTTTTGTTGATCAGTTCAGTTTCCCTTTTCTGTTCCGCGAGAACTTGCAGAATCAGTTGCATCAGGTCTTATGTGGTATTTTGATTTTTTTTTATTGTGTTACTACTGTCTTGTATTTAAGCTGTATGTGGTGTCAGATTTCCTGCCATTTTTATTACAATCTCTAGGTCCACTTTGTCAGATAGGATTATGGGGTTAGTTTCGTCGAACTGGTTGGCAAATAGAATGTCTATTTCATACGTCATAAAAAGCTGAATTGTGTATTTCTTATGGAGTAATGCCAAAATAATTGTTATTATTTCTTAATTACTTTGAGTGATAAATTCCTCCCGTTTCTACTTTTGCAATTTACAAATTTTAATTTTAAATTCCTTCAGCCTTTTTGGTATATTATTCATCACTTCACTCGGTAATTTGTTCCATCCCTGGACCCTTACGCACAAAAGAATATTTTCCCAATCCCTTATGTGTGAAATCGTATGCCAGCTTGTGATCATCGTCATCTTTTCCCTTTCCTAATTCTTCGACCCACCACTCTTTTCAGCCTCATTTTTCCTTCCAATGACTCCAAATCCAGCTGCTTTGCCAAAAAGTAATTACTGGCTGGTCATGTGATTACTTCCACAAACAAGTCTAGCTGCTCTTCTTAGCAAGCCCTCGAAGTCCTGTATTAGATACACAAAATGTGGTCCCCAACCTACACTGCCATATTCAAGCCGTGGTATGACCAGAGTTTTGTAACCCAATTCCCTTACTTCTATGGTACATCCTCTCATCACCCTCTCCAGTATATGAAGGATTTTGTAACATTTTACTACTACCTGCCCAGTGTGCTATGCCTACTTGAGTTCACTGTCAAATGTTGTGTCAAGATATTTACACTTCCAGCTTTCAAGAAGCAATTCTAACCTCTCCCCATAATTATAAACATTCTTTAGTTTTTTATCTCTATATATAATAAACCGACTCTTATTGGTATTTATCTTCATTCCATGTTGACCTATATATTTAGATATTTTAACCATGTCACCCCGCAGCTGTACACAGTTTAACCTGTTTTGACGCTATTATATACCTAAATTCTGTCTGTAAATCATCAACACAAACATACAATAGAATGATGAATATCACTGGTCCCAGTACACTACCCTGCGTCACTCCCAAATTCACTTCCTACTCTTTTAATAATGCACTTCCTACTTCTTTCCTTTCTGCCTTTTAATAATTCGTGAACTAGTATGAGTTGGTAAGGTACAAGTTGCACATGGGCACAGAACAGCCTGAATGTTGTTGATAAATCTTGAAGTCTTTAACGTTTAAGTAAGTCGAAAATTATTATGAATCCTGTAAACTGCTAAGGACAAAGAGAAATAAAAATCGTAAATAGATACATTCGTGGTGTTACACAAGGATTCTGAAAATGAAATGGATTTATACATTACGTATGGCTAATGTTTTGGAACTGACGAAAAAAGAGAGGATTTCATTGCAGAATATTTAAGAAGAAGGGGTTGGATTATGGATCACATTTTAGATAGCTACAACTGCTGTGTTATTACAAAATAGTTTGGAACAAACGTCTATCTTTGCACGAAAGTTAAGCTTAGAGCACGCAAGGAGTTTTGGATATTTGTAAGCGGAAGTAAAATAATCTTTATGTAAGATCAAGATAACAACCTTTACTTTAGCGACAGTATGTAATGGAGTAACTATAAACAGCGATTGATGGAGTGGTATAAGGAGGGCAGCCTAGGAACTACTGCCTCGGTCGTGCTGCTGGGACCAGGATGGCAAAAGCGGTCCCTGCGGTTGTTGACGGCGTGTTTTCCTCTTACCGAAAGTGTTTCGATTATAAAGACGAACTGCGACGAAACAGTCGTACAGATAAATATAGAAAATGACAAGAATTTATTCGGAAAAATGCTTTCAGCGTCCTTCACACTTCAATGTAGAACAATCTTTATTTAATGGATGCATACAGCAATCATTATTTGGAGATTACACGGTATCGGATTGAAAACGTGTAAGTTAACGCCTGTAGCATGGCCCTCTACGATTAACTCTGATGAGAATCGCAAAATGTTGATTCAGAAATTCCCAGCTATGAAATTTGGTTAGTGTTGATCAATACTAATCGCGCTACGGGCTCGCAGTAATTTGTCACAGTCAATACAGAAAGAAATTGTGACAAAAATGCTTGACACGTGATCTTTGGCAACTAGATATGAAGATCTGTTAAAAATATGAATCTTGTTTTATGCTCCTTGCTTTGTTAGCAAGAAACATGATATCACCCACCAAAATCTTTCACTATAGCTTTATAAATTTCTTATTGTATTTACAACATAAAAATATTACGATGGCATTTACATGCATTATTATGATTGGATTTGTTAATGGCTTTACGTCTTGTCGACGTTGAGGTCTTTAGAGGGGAGAAAGGACTGGAAGCAAGGAATGGGAAGGATTTGGGCCACTGTCTTTTTGAAAGAACCATTCTTGTAATCTCCTGGAATGATTTCGGGAGACGGTGGAAAACCGAAATCTGGATTGTCGGATGGAAATACGAACACACGTCCTCCCGAATGCGAGGCCAGAGCGCAACTACTCATCCACCACGCTCGGTTCTTTGCTATTAAATTCTAAATTGTTATTCGACTATGCTTCGTTAAGCTGAACTAATTGTACGATTGGTGTAAGTCACTAGCTGCACTATAATATCAATTCCTTGAGAAGGAAAACATTGGGCGAGAGACACAGTCTCGAATGACAGCGGATCCATAAAATGAATTTTCTGATATTTCTGTGGTAGGTAAATCAGGGTTGTTGTTATAAGATTTAGATTTTTTTTATTTTCAGAAAACTAATTAAAAAGAAGTTCGAGTGTACGATAATTTAAAGTGGATTACATACGAAATAGATTCCTCCTAAATTAAAGGATTAGAGTAGTATGTAGGTCGTACTACACTTAGTGATGCACATGAATTAAAAGAAAAATTGCATTTTTCAACATAATCCACTCTGAACTCTGCAAACATCTTCCAACGACTTGTAGACTTCAAGAACACATCTATCTTTAAATTGGTTTCAAATAGAAACTTTTCTTGTTTAGAAATAACGTGGAAGTCTGAGGGGATCAGATCGGGTAAAGTTGCTGTGCAACCTGAAACGCAAAGTCACGAATTGCGTCAATGACGATGCCTTGCGACTGGGAGCATTCTTCCGGTTTAGTGTCTCGCCTGGAGACGAAGAGTAAATTGATAATTCCTTTAGGTCATAAGAATACAAACTAATTTTATTCTACATCCGCAAATCGATCTCTGAAAGATGATTCACCCTTCCAGTCTTCACTCAGAAGAGCCATAACTACGAGAGATTACAAGGATCTAGCATCATGGGATGATGATGTGTTAATTTACAAATGCAATTAGACCATACTTTAAATATATCAGCATCTAGTATGATCTTCAATCTCTCATTGATTATCCTTAAAAAAAATATATAAATAAGTGTTACGTTTTCCAACCCAAAGATAATTATGCCAGAAAGAACGAACCGTCGAGTTTTTGGTACAAACTGTTGTGAAACAGCAGCAGATTGTAAAAGATACCAATGTTTGAGACTTATACATATCGTTTAGAATTTATTACATAATTATTTTGACTGAAGAAATTCTGTGCGGCGGAAGAGGGAACACTTTAGACACCTATAAGATTGAAGTATAGTTGTATTATTCGTCAGCAATTCCATTTGGAAGTAGATACCTTTGCTATATTCAACTCATTTTTTGAGGTTTAACATTTTGTAAATGTTTCTGTTCATAAACTAACACCTGTAATTATTTACTATTATATCGCGGTGTTTTCTACATGGTACTTAATTTTAACACAGAACTTACACAGACGTATATCTCTACCGTTCGCTCTCTCTGCGCATACAAGAAAAAAATGTAAGTCATTGCCTCATTATGTTTGTCCTACACTGAAAAGCCAAACGTCATGGGACTGAAAGATACAAATCTAGAAGGCGGTAACACAGCGTACAGATGTGCCGTCCAGTGTCGCGACTTTCATTTGTGTTTTCGTGAGTCATGTGAGTGGTTTTCTGAAGTGTTATGGCGACACGACATGAATTAACAGACTTTGAACGCGGAATGGTAGTTGCCGCTAGGAGTATTGGACATTCGATTGCAGAAATTTTTCGGAGATTTAACATTTCTCATGCTCAGGGTGTGCCATAAATACGTAATTTTTGACATTATCTCCTTCCATGGATAACGCAGTGGTCGACCACATCTGCTTCAGGATCTGTACCAGCGGCATCTGTGTCGAGGTGTTGACAGATAGGTTACATTACGTCAAAGAACAGCAACACCCAATGTGGGACGTGGAACAATTCGAAGGCCACTGTTGCGGCGCCTCTCCTGCTCTCCCGAACATATCGGTTGGACCTTAGATGATTGATAACGTTACGTGCTCAGATAAGACACGGTACGGTTCGAGTGTGGCGCAGAGTCAACGAGTTCATTCATGCAGGTTGTCAGAAAGTCTCTATAACCATTTACTTTGAATTAGCCATGTTCAGCAACTTGCCGACCATGTGCAACCGCTCATGGTCTGCATGTTCCCAAACAACGATGGACATTTCCAAGACAAAAATTCGCCATGTCATTAGTACAGAATGGTTCATGATTGTTTTGAGGAATATTCTGCACAATTTCAGTGAATAATTTGGTTATCTAGATCGCTAGACACGTATCCGATCGAAGATATCCCTGACATGACCGAATGGTCAGTTCGGCAACAGGGTTCTTCACTGGCAACACTTTCGCAATTATGGGCGGCTGTAGAGGAAGTATTGCTGAATACTTGTCGAGTCAATGTCACATTGGGTTCCTCCACTTCGCGTTGAAATAGAGGTCAAACACGATATTAGGGGTTACCATATAACTTTTGCACTGCAGTGTAAAGTACATGCCCAAAGCTGATTTTTTTTAATCATTCCTCACAAAAACATGTTTGGGTAAACATGGAATTTATTTCAGATCTGAAATATGTTTAAAATTAACTTCCTATGACAAAATAACACAATGTTACAATCTAGTAGGTCACTATCTTTCCTACGCTGGCATTTGTGAAGCGCAGTAAAATAATTTAAACCGAGGACAGAATTCAGGCCGCTTTAATTAACGGCCTGGGTTGCTTTATGAGCGCCTGATCTCGCCACGACACGCTTCCAAACATTCCCCCGCCCCGGTATAAAAAATTTATAACATCCGAAGCTGTCTGCATGTTAAATAAAAACATGGGACTCCGTGATAAATATCTGTTGACTCTTCACATCAATGAACCCCAACCGCTGTTATAAGGTCATTCCTTGATTGCACGGAAGTGTTCATTTCGGATACGATAATGACACTTAAACAAAGCACTAATAAACCCAAATACCAGTAACTGCATATATTACTTATTCTGATGAACTTTCTGATACATGAATTGTCATTATATTGGTTACAGAACAGCCCAAAAACGAAAGTTTCTGAAACTGGAAACAATTGGCCCTTTACCATTAATAAAATAATTATGGTTGTAATTGGCCAAAATAAAAAAGATTTTGCTTCGAACCAAACGTTTTAATTTCATCAACAGACTGCTCTCCATTATCAAAAATCCATAATGGTCTCATTGTTATAAATCGGAATGAAATCAGTTAGCCATACAATTCTCCTTAAATCTGACTTTTACAGTTGAATACCATGACTCCATCTGTTGAAGGTGAGTAACTGTGTTAACTATTTCTGTATCAGTGGTTAATTCGACCCAGGTAAACAAACTTAAACAGTCTATAAGTTTGGACTGTCGGATGTCTGGACGCCGGTTGTTCTTTCCGTTCTGACCACGCTGTGCCACGATGTTGGCTGGAATACGACTGACAGGATTCTCAAACTCGGCGCGAATGCTCTGGGCGATCAATGGAGACCACATAAGGAAGGACCATTTGTCCACCCTGCAGGCGGAACCTAGCAAATTGTATGTTTTTCCACTATCCAGAAACGATCAGCGACATTATTAGAACACCCTGATTCAGCGTGCGATTTTCAAAACGAGACTTGCATTCTCGACGTGCCGTAAACTTTTTATATTGAAGCTCCAACAGCGACAAAACCGCATGCATTTTGACGTGAGCGGGTGTCATGGACGTCTATGTAATAACGATATATTTTCTTCAGCGACAAAACCAGTTCTTCTTTGGACTCCGTATCGGGTATGAATGGAGAGTGAGCAGGACACAGGTTCATTTCTTTTGCCTTTGTCTGTACAGCTTGTTGACATCGAAGTCGTTAAATCTGTGAGAGTATGGGAAGCAGCGAACGGAAAGAAATCCAGCCATAGACTTTTGAAGGAACCATCACGACATTTTCCAGGACTGATATCAGGATGTCGTGGTACACCGAAATTTAAATCGCCACTCAGAGATTTTAAAAAAGCGTCCTCCCGAATGCAAGGACAGAACAGCAGAAGATGGAACTTCATTGTTATATGACACTCTGCCCAATTGAAAGCCGACCTGTTGTGAGGCGAAACAGGATCACATCTGGTCCACTGGTGTGGAAAATCGATCCTGATGGTGTGAATTCAATCTTGTATGATTCTCAGTGTACCGTGGCAGTTAAAGGGACCATTGACGGCATTAAGATACTATCATGATAGTATCTACCTTTAATTGTTAATCAAAGATAGCGTATTCAAGTAAAATACAGGGTAATTCAGGAGGAATGGTAAATATTGAAGGAAGTGATAGTATGAACAATATTGAGCAAAAATGTTCATATAAACATATGTCCGATTTCCTTTCGTTTTGGAGATACAGGTGCTGGAATAATATGCATAAAATAAACCTCAAAAAATGCTCAAGAGCACACAAATAACTTATTGAAGCACTTTATTCATGCTAAAACACATGTTCCTTGCCTAGCAACTAAAGAGTATTTTTTCTGAGATGCGCGCGCATCGGGACTGTACGTGTCGACTTCCAGCATCAATAAAGTGCTTCAATTTGTGTATTGAAGTCGATGGTGAAATTTTAGAATATTTAATTGAAACTGTTGTAAAATATGTGTGTGTTCTTGCATGAGTAAAGTACTTGAATAATTTATTTGTGTACTCTTGATCATGGAAATAGGATACATGTTGATATGAAGTTTTTTTTATTCAGTATTGTTCATACTACCACCTCCTTCAATATTTACCATTCCCCCTGAATCACCCTATATTAGTTTCAACCCGTTGCTCGGATTTCACTCCTTTTTTATCTGTGTATCTTTGTTGCGTCCGGTCCCGCTGAACAATTTTGTTGGTTGAGAGTAGAAGCTATCTGATTTCTTGAAGCGTTAATCACCATTTGGCGCTTTGACTGCAAACAGCTGGACTTGTGTTGTTAGAAGTCTATGTCATCTCTTTGAGTCAACTATGCGGAAACAATTCTGATTGCCTGCATTTCAAATACTGCACTGCCTTATATTGCATTTAGTGTCCCATTCACTAATAACAAATTCATTCATTTCTCTTTAGTCCTCCTGTTATTGCGATCTCAACGACCGCTAGTATAAGTAAGAAGACGCAATCAATAATTATTCACATGCTAAACAGTAGGTTCTTTCTGAAGGCATTTTTTTGATACTAAACGAAATATTCATCAATCCTGGCTTCGTAAAAATCGTTTTAGTTAAAGTTTATCTAAGTGATGGAGAGACCTGTAGCTAACATGAGTGGCTGACATAAATTTATAGGATTTCTTTAGATATTCTTGGATGCTTCTTCCATGTACCACAGTGCATTTTGTTATGGTAATTAAACCATACTTTAGAATCCGTTAGTATATTCAGAGACTAATAGAATCTATTTGCTTATTAGCTGCAACAAAGCAGAGAGTAAAAAAGTTTGCATCATTTATAAGCTTTGCGGGAAAAATTAAGCAGTTTGCACTATTCATTTATTCGGTTCGATTTGACACAGCAATTTCACCGCAATATCATTCATTTCCCCATAAAATGACAATCGCGGCACTTACAATGTATAATAACACTTTTTATGCCGCAGTTTATATGGACAGCGCATCTGTCAACTAAAAATGAGGTCACAGCCGATTTAAACACTCTCGTACTGAGTAATTATTCAGTGGCAATATTAACATTTTGCAGTCACGTATCATTACGGACTTCCTCTTTAAACACGAACAAAAGCTGGCGCGCGAACATTATGCATGATACTTCATGATTCCAAAATATTTGCATTAAAATTGTTTCTTTGAACTTATACGTTACCTTCACGTGTTCTCTGTCGTTATCAGTACTTCACAACTGCTACTGAACCAAAAGTTACGATAGAAAATAGGCTTTTAAATCCTTGTCTTAAATCGCATAAATCACGAGTACCATACCAGAGACTCTTAATCAAATATTTTTCACTTCGAAAATGAGTGGTCACATAGCTCAAAGGCTGCAGATCAAGATGATCTTTTCATGACTGGTGGCAGAGTATCTTATCGGCTGAGCAACCCTCCTCTATCGCAACCACCTAACCTAACTTCGTAATCCTACCAGGCTGAGGGAACATACAGGCTAACGTACCACAGAAGTGTTCTGGTGTGCTTCACACACATAAAGCAATATTTGCCAGAGGTGAAGGACGGGTTAAAGGCTTTTAATAATCTCAGTCAAGACCGCGATCCGAAAAGGAGACTTTTCAATTGCCAGTCTGACAGCTTAGCCATTGATCCAATATACGGCTCTTATTTCTAATACACAGCTGTCATTGATTGGATATATGAGTAATCATTTCCTGATACGCGCCAGTTTGACGCCGCACACTGTATCGGGAGGTACAACGGACCAGCCACGCGCGTACCGGCCGTCCTGACTGCCGTTTTTAGGTGAGGTGAAAGGTTCGGTGGTCCAGAATCTTCACGTCATAAACAACATGTTTCACAAACAGAAACAGCCGGCCCCGGTAGCGTGGGGGCTAGAGTGCTAGCTCCACGTGCCGAAGGCCGCCGGTTCGAATCCGGCCGCGGGCATGGATGTTAAGTGTTGTATGTCTATGATGGATGTTAAGTGTTGTATGTCTGTGTGAATGTCCTGTCCGTCCTGTGGCGTCAATACACTGAAAGCAATAAGCAATTATAATCACCTTGAGCTGGCTGTATGGCCTCCGTTGCCAAATGCCATTAAAAAAAAAAAAAAAAAAAAAAAAAAAAAAAAAAAAAAAAAAAAAAAAAACAGAAATACGGCTATCATGCACGGAAAATACTTACACCTTTCACAGACTATTGGTAACACTCACCCCTCCATTAGTACGTAGTACGTCCTGGCAGTGGGTATAACATGTTTAGCATCGGCAAGGGCACGCGGCCGTAAAGCCAAAGCTCCATATTTGACCACGCTTGTGATGAGTAAAACTTATCAAAGACAGCCGACCCATAAATAATGGGAAAAGGTGGTGAGGAAGAAGACATGAATAAGCATTTCTTATTCACTTATTTTAGTTCGCTTCTCTTGTTTAAATACTGGTCTAGCAGAGTACTCGGCGTTGCCCAGTCTAATCGGGATTGATTGACCCTACAATATCTTTATATCTCCGATGTGAATCTTGTGTACCAAGATTCATTAATTTGGCACCAGCCATTTCCATAAGTAAACTGAACACTGATAAACCCGAACAACTCCCACAACGGGTTGAATTTAATGGTATTATACTTCATCTCGATTTAAATTTTGGTCCAGGCTGAATTTCAATCTAATCACAATATTTATTAAAGTTGGTGCTCGATAATCAATAATACTAGTACGTACCGAATATATCTGTTTGTTCCGGCATCACGCAGAAAATACAGAAGTTTAATAGGTCTTGGAGTCCAAGACCTATTAAAAATCTGATGTACACGTTGAGACATTAGGACACATTTATTTATGAATATTGCGGCATATCTTAAAAACAGCTTATTAATTTGGACGGGATTTAAGGCTGTGGGTTTTCATAAAAAACATTGGAAATAAAAAGTGGTGGGGGTAAGGGGTTAAAGGGGTTGGGCTTTTGTAAACCAAATGTGTACAGTATTTTTCTCTTTGTTTTATAGTATACGTGTGCAAAGTTCAATCGAAATCGGATAAAAACTGAGGGTTTGTTTTAAAATGAAGGGCTGTAAAGGTAGATAGTGGATGACTTTTGGATTTTTTTGGTCAGAAACCTTTTCCGTTATAAAATACATACAATTTGTATGTGATCGGTCAATTGGTGTTAACTGTAGCTTTGTGTAAAGAACACTGACAAAAATTAAGGGGGTGGAAACGGGGAGAGGGGTTGGGTTTTTTCAAGCTAAATGTTGACAATATTTCTCTCTTTGCTTTAAAGTATAAGTGTGCAAAGTTCCATATAAATAGAATTTAAAAAAACTGGGTTTGTATGAAAATTATGGGGTGTAAATGGGGCGACGGGGCAGTTTTTATATTTTTTTGGTCCTGAACCTTCTCCATGGTAAGATATATGTGTGACAAACTTTCATGGTGATCGGTCAAACGGTGTCTACGTCTATTCACCTCGGATCCATTTTTACATATAAGATAACCTTCCTCTTGCGGCAATTTAATTTACTATCGCTTAGATAAATTTCCGATTCATATTTTATTCAGAGTTCTCAGTGATTAATACCTTTAGCATAGTATGTATTCTCACTCATTTTATCAAAATTATTAAAAAAAAAACTCTCCTTCAAAACGTGCGAGTAATCACCGAGTCCCCTCTACACTATCGATTCAGCCAAAGAACGTTTCAGTTAGTCCATAACCATCATATTATTGTTTGTCTCGCTTTGAAAAATTGCTTCTATTAAATTGTGTTTCACATATCAGTTAAGGTTATTATAATCTGTTACGTTACAGTATGGATGTTAGACCTACATACTGTCACATTGTCATCAAAATTTTGATTATATTACTGCTTATCTCAGTACCAGCGTCGTCTAATTCCGAGCATATCAATCATACAGAAACTATAAAAGTTCTAAGGTATACATTTAAATATATATAAATTTCAAGCTCGAGTTCCCACCAAAGCAGAAGACACCAGGTGTACTCATTTCATATATAATTTTTTTAATGGCATTTGCCTCGTCGACCTCGAGGTCCTTAGTTGTGGAAGAGGACTGTCGAGAAGGAACGGGAAGCAAGACGGTCATGAACTTTTGAAGAAACTATCCCGGCATTCATCTAGAGTGATTTCCGGATACCGTGTAAAAAAGAATTCTAGATGTCAGGACGGGAATTCGAGCCAGCGTCCTCCCGAATGCAAGACAAGAGCATTACAGCTCACCCACCGCACTCGGTAACTATATTGCTGCTCTTTTTTTTTTTTTTTAGACGTATGTCACTAGAATGTTTATTGTGAAATGTTTCCCTCTTAATATTATTGAAGAAAATTAAAATTAATAATTCCCAATCTTAGAAATCAGTCCTTCATTTCCGAAGAATACCATTAGATAAATTCCGTGTACACGTGTAGTTTATAAATATACTGAAATCACGTGTGGAATTCCAAAACGTATGGCGCGCCCTACCCCAGATAGATAACATGCACTATCAGTGGTATTTTATGTTATTTGCCTTCCGCCTGTAAAGTGTTTCTACGTCGACAGCGGCGCCGCACAGATAAGTGGCCGTCTGCAATAACTCACAGCCTTTGTCTGAGGCGTACAATTCCAGTCTCAAATGTTTCCGGGACTTGGAAACGTTCCTGCATTTTGCTGTATGAAATATATCCTCGCCGGCCTCGGTAGCGTAGGGGCTAGAGTGCTAGCTCCACGTGCCGAAGGCCGCCGGTTCGAATCCGGCCGCGGGCATGGATGTTAAGTGTTGTGTGTCTGTGTGAATGTCCTGTCCGTCCTGTGGCGTCCAAACATTGGAAAAAAATACACATTGAGCTGGCTGTATGGCCTCCGTTGCCGAATGCCAATAAAAAAAAAAAAAAAAAAAAAAATATATCCTCCATAGAAGTTTCTTTTTACTTTGAGCGAATATCATCTTCTGCATCAAATTCCATAATTTAAAGTTTTTTCCTGAAATTATGTTGGTATTCATATACATTTCAAACTACATAGTCATGAACTTAGAGATTATTATAAAGGTAAACTAAGGCACTTAAAAATGAAATAAGAAGCATGGGGACATTTTTTTTGTCAATTCCTAGATATTTTATGCGATAGGATTTATGTATGAGAATGAGTTTTAGATACAGACAACGAACACCGTACGAATAACTGTTTACAATATTTGCTGTTGTTCTGGAATACTAAACGGCTCCTTCCATTCTTCAATGAACTATGGTATTTCGTAGGCGATTACACGACGGATCGAATATTATATGTTTCTTATAGGGGAAGATAGGGCAGTCCTCGACGGCGGATAACCCGGACGATTAAAGTTCTAACAAACCAACCATACTGAGTCGGTAAATCTTTATTGTAAATATGCGCCCAGTAGCGTAAAAACAAATGCAACTGTGCTGCGCCCAGTGAGTTCCACACTAGTGTGTGTTTTGTTTTTGGCAGAAGTTTTCCGTTGCTCCTGTCAAAATTCGTTGGAGATAATTGGATATGATGCGTCAAATAAACGCATAGTAACGCGGGCTCGAAAAATCCAAAAGAGCGAGATTTTAACATCTTCACCATATAAAAAATGTGGAGGGACGGGCAAAACAGTAAAGGCAGTTAAAAGGACGAAGCAAGAAAATAAAAAGGTAAAGGCGCTATAAAGACGTTGAATTCAAAGAAAAGTATTCAAAGTCTTTCCGAAGCAAATCAGGTAAAACAGACCGAACGCATCGTGCGTGGAGAAATTTTTGACGAAGAATGGATTTAGTGCTACGTCCATTACAATTTTGTTTATAAAAATTCTTAAGATTTCCATTGTTATTATGATTTTTGTAAGGCCAAAAAACTATTAGGTCACCATTTATTACTGTGTATGGGGCTACCCGACAACTTCTGTGTTGCCAAAAATTTAAGGTGAAAGTGTTCTGAATTTAATTCGTTGAAAATAATGTTGTGATTATTAACTTCTAATTAATATGACTACAGAAGTTCCCAGTTTAATTTTAAGATTTAAATAAAGACATAATATTTGTTTATTCTATTTTCATTTGGAATTAATTTTAAGTGTCCGAAGCTAGTGGAACTTCCTCTATCATGAAATAGCAAAAAAAAAAAAAAAAAAAAAAAAACTTTTATGTTTCAATTTCTAGCAATGATTATTATTATTATTAATAATAATAATATTTGAACTACGGAACGTTATAAACAAAATCTGATAGTTGTTATTTACGTGTATAAAATGTTAGGTTACATGTAGTTTGCAATTAATAGCAGTATTGTGCACTGATATAGTTAATTTTGACAGCTTTCATTCGGTTTCCCTGCTGTATATTTGGAATAACTTCCGACCGTTGACATTCGTTATGTAATTCTTGGGTATTACATTGCGCTCTGCTGTATTCTGAACCGTAATTTTAAAAGCGACTGTCGACGTGTTTGCTGTTGTAGTTGTTGTGCGGCCACGTTGCTGGTTGTTACGCTGCCGTCTTGAGTTCCGCCGGAGGCTGTGCTATCGACCGCGGACAAGGCGCCGCGGAGTCTCCCACTGTGGTTCCATGCACGACGCTCACTACCGACGAGTTTACAGACATCTGGGTCGTTGATCAAAGGGATATGGCACTCATCTTAATTTGTTTTGTGATTTAGCAGAAGCAGATTTCTGCTTTTTGTTACATATAATGTCCTCCCATTTCTATTTTTTTTTTTTCTAACTGGTTAACGTCTCTTAACAGCGAGGTCTTTAAAGACGGGAAAGGATGGGGGGCAAGGAATGGGAAGGAATTTGGCCATGGCCTTTTGAGGGAAGCATCCCGGCATTTGCCTGGTGTGATTTGGGAAACCATGAAAAAACCAAATCTGGATGCTCGGACGGGGATTCGAACCGACGTCCTCACGAATGCAAGGCCAGAATGCTAACCGTTACACCACCACGCTCGGACCACTTCTAATAAGTCGCATTACGGAAGCTAGGCAGCGTAGGGTGATCCAGGGAAAACGGTTTTTCGGCGAATTGCAGCCGTTGTAGGCCATTCGTCAACCCACCTACTGGGCTGTCGCCAATATGAATGGAAGCAGTGCTAAGGGCCAACCGCGACGACACAAGCATTGGGGAGTATTGTGACAACTTACAAGCAACGCAGCTTTCCGAGCATTCCTCGTCGTCGATAACAACAGGGAGACAGCGAGCCTATGCAAAATACGGACACACCACTTGGATATCTGTTTCATGGAACGCTGCCCCGAAGCTGGCAGTGGAGGCAAAGTTTACTTTTTGATTGGCTGTCGATGTGAAAAGACCACCGCCATCCGCTGTGCGTCCGAGGTTCCCTTCCCGTCACCGGCAGTGTCGACAGCAGTGCGCCGACACGGCAATGTGCCACACACAGTGCGACAGTTTGCAACCTGTCAAGGCCCGTTAAATACCCCTCAGCAGCTACCCTGATTAGCTGGAGACCTGTTAAATAAGCTTACTGAACTTACAATCTGCAAGACTGTATAGGTGTTAAATTCTGTGTTCATAATACAAATAATGTGGTTTGTGGAATAAATTTATTACTTATTTGTGAACCCATTTTTTACATTATTTGCAAACCCCTGAGACATGTCATGTGCAGGGCTCAGTATTAATAACACTCAAGTTGGCAGCGTAATAAATATCGACTAGTTTTTCCCGGCTGGCACAATACAGTGCCCCTATTAGGTTTCAAAACTAGAACCACCGATTAAAGAGATTATTACAAACTTTATAATGAAAGGAAAATCAATCAAATACTCGTTATTCTAGTAGCTAGTAGCTGTAAGTTTGTTAATTCGGAAATAACGATCCACTTATTGCCGTTAGAAGAGAGAGGCAAGAGATAAACGATCGGGATATTCATTTAACATTCCTTTACTGACTCTCATTTCTTTTTCTTGGTTTCTCTACATTTTATATGCTCTGATTAACTATATTAAATTTGAAAATTGATCTAACTAAAAATCCGTAATGGTAAACCTATTTACTAAAAATTAAACTACAAAGAAAACTTCCTGTCGGAGCATTGTTGTTGTGGACCCAGTCAGGTGTTAACTGCCGTGGCACCTCAGACTTGTTCCGAATACATCTCTCGTCAATTGCTAAGTGTTTACAGTGACAGCCTTCCACACCGCTTCACGTGAGGTGAGGAACGTTTCTGACTTTATCGCAGAAAGAAATTGGGACTCCTGGACAAACACTTCAATACAGGAAATTCTCAAACCGTCCAAGATCCGTCCTCCGGCACGAAAATAAAACAAAAGTAATAACATGGTTGACAGAGTATACTGTGTTGCATATATTTCATCTAAATAGTTATACCAGATACTTTTTTATGGGTAAAACAACAAAATTTCCACAGTAGTAAAACATTTAATATTTTGTTGTTACTAGAGATATTTTAATATCCCGCGCTGCTACGAAAAGAGTTTATGAGGCGTTTAAGAATCTCAGAAAATTTCCTCGTAAGCTATTCTACGAGAACAGTGGATCAAACGCCGAATCCTACCACTGATGGGTAGCACAAGAGGACTGAGATGGCGGAGCCTCAGAAATAGATTTGCATGTGTTCAAGAGTTCCACTTCCACTTCTACAGATTTTTTCTAACTATGTGGCTTCCTTGGTTTGTTTAACGTTCTTGTACCTAGAAAAATGTCGTCGGTAGAAAGGACTGTGACAAAAGGCCTCCTTTATTAGAACTTTGGTGAACTTCACTACCAAACTATGATATGTATTTGACAACTACCGTAAGTCTCGTTTAGGCAAGTGTTACGCGGACACATACATGTATCAAGTAACCGCGGTACTTTTTGCCGATGTTACGGAGTTCGAAGTTCTTTCCACGTTGAAATTGTGCTGAGTCTGTGGTGACGTAATTGCTTGTTGATGTTGTATATTAAATGTTTTCTATGTTGATTTGTCCTCAAGCTGTAAAACGGTTCCCCACAGTTCATTCTGAGAGGATGCTGACTACGAACTGAATGATGGCAGTTCCAGTCACCACGAGGTTCAGCGTCCTGAAGTGTTTCCCGTGACCTGTGTTGACAGCTGTCAAATGACTCGTCACGGAACTGTACCGAGCACTGCCACCGCCTCCACAAGTACCTCGGTGCTCTCAACAGGAGCGAACTTTTCTTTCTGCAGTGCATTAAAAATGACGCCTTATCTCCAGTTCCACCAGTTGAATCGGCTAAAAAGACCTTCTGTAAACGACGAAGTCTAGATTTATTGTTTCTGGCTGTTGGATGGTTCAACAGCGATATAAACGAGCGGTCGAAACACATATTCTGTAAGGACGCATTTGAATTAAGAATCAGATCCACTTTTGTGATACTGGCTTAACGATCGACAGTTTGTAGTCGTGTACAAAAACTTAACGAGGTGTTAAGTGAATATTGTCTGTTTACAATACCTCGCGATCATTTTATTTAAAATTTTAAAAATATTGCTGCTGGTTATTTTCTTACATTCAAAGTACAATGAAACGATGTGTGACCTCAATAACCCGTGAGTCATTGGTAGGTATTCTGTAAAGCTTGCAATGTTGATTTATAATTGGAGATTTTACGTGACATGCCCTGTTTCTCTCTTCAGACGTAACCAAAACTGATAAAGAAGGTACAATCTTAAAAATTAAGTTCTGCACTTTCGACGAACTGTTAATTCGGGATTGCACGTAGTTAATGATTTTTAACTTTGGCCCAGTTTTTTATCAAGAGTGAATGGTTGCTTTTAGTGAGAGGAGCTCCTACAGGCGGCAGCACTTCGTAATCTGTGCCTGTGAGTCCATCTTCTTGTGTTTCTAATTACTGGCTACTGCACAGGGCGACAACCGATCACCTCTCCACTTGGTAGATTTATCACTACCTGCTAGCATTCCAACAAAGAGGGCCAATTTGGAAATTCCGCACTTCTGACTGCTCGTTGATATAACTCTTAACTTCAATAAAAGGATTTAAAAAAATATTAATTGTACTGTAACCAAACCAGCCGAAAGATAGCGATAGTAATAATTATAATAATCCATTTAACATTATTATTTTTACGTGAACTTCAAACTAAAGAAGCAGCAGCCAACTGATATATATTCAATCACGAGGGCCCCGCCAGTTGTTAAATGCTCATGAAAGGGGGGGGAAACAAAAAAAATTCTGTCATGCTAATACATGTTAAGCCATACTTAAATCGCTTATGGTGACATCTTTTTGGAGACTGTAGACTGAAATAAAAAACCATGTGAACAGCTGGATCACTAAAAACAACATTAATAAACTGACCACGTAGCTGAATAAAAACATCATTAAGGTAGTTGTCAGGCGAATTTTAAATTTCATGACCTTTTATAGAGATAGTATTGTAGATAACATTATGGGGATGCCACAAAGAGAAGAATGAATGTGTTTAAACGTAAATTTTACAACCAGATGACAGATCAAAGTCAACCTCATGTTCTGTCTATACGGTTTTCCGTGAATAATGTCTAGTGATTTCAACATCTTATTAAATCATTTATGGACTACATGACTAAAGCGTTGATAAAGCTCGCTGAGCATGTGAACAACGAGAATTTATAGAAAAATTTGAACTAATGGACATAAGTGACGACATTAGAATCAATGTATGTACATAAATCAGCAATCATACCTCAGCTAACAAAACAGCTGTCATATGCCGAAAGTTTGATAGTCCTACACCCCGCTACGATAGAAAATGGTCAACGTTTATCGTACCTGGACTGCTTCGAATGAGTTGAATATGAGACTTACAAGTCGTTTCAAGATACCTGCTGATCCTTGGAGAAATATTACAGAGTATCTAGGGCTCGTAAAGCAAGGAGCAACGAAAAGGAACACAGCAATTTTCTTTATTATAACAGTGCGATTCTTTCAGTTTTGCTGAAGAAAGTTGTCTCCTTATGCGTTAAGTGGAAGTACAACCACTTGTTCTTGTAGCACACCTGCAACAAACTTATGAATCCACTGCGTCCTTTGGTGGTTCATTAACTGCTTAATTACTGTACTTCATTTCCGTAACTTCTCGACTTGATACTTATATTTTCACAGAAGCTGTGTAGAACAACTTGACAATTAATTACTGCTTGTCGTGATACGACTCGCCTCATGAAACTGCGGCTCATTTACACAGAGTTAATTACTTTGATTAGTGAGAAGGGATTTCTGTAATGACACGCCGAAAGCTCGCTTTAAACTTCCTTAATGCATTTATAAATTTCTAAACCACCGACTATATACGGATACAAGAACAGATTGAAGTACAACTCTAGTATGTCGTCCATAAACTGAATGCTCTTGTAATCAAGCTCGACTTGTCATTCTGTATGCAAAAAAAATCTAGGAACCAGCAAAGAACGCCCAACGAAATGAAAACTGACTGTAGAACATCCAGGATACTACAAAAAATATGATAAGTGAACTTTCAAGGCAGTATCTGAAGCGTATTAACCATCTTTCTATTTATTTGTCGTTACGAAAGGATACATGCAGACAAATTCTAACCTACCAAGTAGAACGAAATATAATTTCACTCATCATATTTAACATATTTCAATGTTTAGATGACGCAACTGATAATTATACACAATCCACGTATTTAAATGTACGTAGCTGTATGCCGATACAGCATTTCGACAGAAGTGTTTACAACAAACCATCTACTCAGACATTCACAATAAAGTTGCCGTTTTTGTTGTTGGAGCGCGTGCACGTACGCATCCGAAGGAGAGTTCACTAGATTTATTCACAATGGATGATTCATGTGGTTGCCGTGATTGCACCCTGGCCAATGAGAAGATTGTAGAATTCGTGCCGTTATCGTGAAAGAGTACGTCGAACTTCTTCACCACAGTTACGCCCGTTTTGTTTGACACAATTCTTGAAATATCAGGTTACACACAATTCTAAGACCTTCTTGTCTTCTGAAGAAAGTCGTTGTACGTTCCCATTCCATTACACAACAGTGGGACTTCATCAACACTGAGAACATGTTAGTGCCCTACGCTAAATTTGTTTTTCACTTCGAAAATATAATGGAATAAGTGACTGTACGTATTGCTGATGAAATGTTATTAATTATAAAACAGACTTTCCATATCCACAGCTTCTGTACCATGTATAAATGTAATTCGAGTGGAATAGTATGAATCATTTACAGCGATAAATTTTTAAACCAGGTTCACTTATAGAAATGATAGTCGTATAGGGTAACTGAACATTAATTTGGAGAATCCACTGGAACAGATGGTACAGTATACATGCCTTATGCTAAAAGCATTGATATTTCTCGTTGCACCAGCTCGCGCATAAAAAAAATCTCGGAATGACCGCGAAAATAAGATAAGAGAAATCAGGACCAGAACCGATTGATTTCTGTAATCATTTTTCCCACGAGCGATTAGGGAATGGAATAGAAAGGATTTAACGGGCGAGTAAACTTAAAATCCGATAGGCGCAGCTTTCGATAAAGCACTCCGGCCATCCTGATCTGGGTTTTCCATGGTTTTCCCGGATCACTCCACGCGAATGCCCATGGGGGGCTCCTGCCATATCCCGTATATGCCTTCCAAACTATTACCCTTTCGGATAGGTGCAATGCACCCCCCGCCACACACTCGCAGAGTAATAATAATAATAATAATAATACGGTAATATCACTTTACATATCAAACCTAAAACACTGTTTAAAAGTGACCTGCGTAGATAGAAAGCCGCTACTCCGTATTAATTAGTCGGAATATTATTATTGCTTCAAAGATTGACTGGAACGACCATAAAGAGCATTTCATACGCAACTGTGTAACCGGAAGAAGAATTTGCGTGTGTAAAGAAGAATACATGGTTATCCCAAATGATTCTTCAGTTTTCTAAACACTGTGTATTGAAAAGTATACAGCCTACAAAGACGATTGATAAATGTAAAGATACATAAACTCATCATGTTTAAAAGTCCGTTTGGTGTCTGGCAGCAGTGGACAAAATGGAGGAAAAGCAGGAGAAGAGGTTTTTGTGTGTTGAAATATGCGAAGTGCTCTTCGGTTACGAATGTGCAGCATGCATTCGTACGAAAATTCGAAAAAGTTGCACCTAGTCACCAGAGCATTTTACGTTGGTTTCACCAATTTCGTGACACTGGCTATATGTGTAAACGGACGAGCACGGAGCAACCACGTGTCTCAGATGAAATGGTGGAGCCCGTGAGACAGAGCTGTGTACGCATTCCACAAAAATCATCCCTTCTTCCGGCCGTGAAATGGACATTCCGCCAAAAACAGTGTGGAATATTTTGCGTACGCGTTTGCATTTCAAACCCTACTGTGTTCAGTTGGTACAACATCTGACCCCAGATGATTTTTCCAGCCGTTTTGATTTTTGTACCAGAATACTGGAAGCTATGGAAAATGATGAAGACTTGGCGGGGAACTTTGTATTCAGTGCCGAGGCGACTTTTCATCTGTCTGGTGCATTGTCACAATGTGAGAGTGTGGGTTACCGAATCGCCGCATACTTTTGTGGATCTGGAAAGGTATTCGCCAGAAGTGATTATCGTCTATGCCATATCAAAGAGAACGCTGTATGGGTCCTTTTCTTCATCGAGCATACGGTGACAGGATCCGTGAACATGATTATGTTACAGATGTGGTTGTTTCGTACTGACTTGTCCACTTTCATTCTACAACAGGACGGTCCTCCACCTCACTGGAGTACAAATGTCCGCGACTTTCTCAGCAGAGAACTGCCACATCGCTGGTCCGAGTGATGTTCCTCTATTGTCATGGTCCCCCAGGTCGCCAGATCTGACCCCACATGTTTTCTTCTTGTGGGATTTTGTGAAGGACAAAGTTTATGTACCCTCAATACCAACAACACTGTAAGAATTATCGGAACAGATCACTGCTGCTATGACGGACATTGACGTATCGAACGTATGGACAGAACTGGATTACCGTATGGATGTGTACCATGTGACTAAGGGCGCACACATTGAACATTTATAATAAGAACCAGAAACTTGGTGAGTTTAGGGATCTTTTCATGTATTATTCGTCTTTGTGGGTCGTATACTTTTAAATACACAGTATTTTGAAATCTGATGAATAAATTAGGCTAACCCTAGATAAGAAAAGGAATGGAGAACGTGAAAGCTGGTGCATGCCCCTTCACTCCTACTCTTCCGAAATACACAAAACAGGTCACCAAGCTTACGTATTATGTCAGAAAGACCTCAAACTTACGTTTACTTGTGGTGTTACATGTGATCAAGGCAATTACAGTGATTCGCGAATAATTCATCATAAATATCTGCATGTTATTTACACTTGCAGAAAAGCCAAGGCATGACTCTGACCACAGGTAAGAGTGGACCAGCTACCTGCGACGTAGGCGGATCACAATACCCAGAAGTCCCTGAGAGGACCAGCCGGGAAGACGTAGGCGGCTCTGAACTGCGAGGGTCCAGGAGGTTTTGAATGAAAGGCACGGTGAACAGAGACAATTTATCAACACATCCTGACGGCATGGGTACTTGGCAGATGTACGGAAAGTAGCAAGTGGCGTAGGACAGAATATGGTAGGGATATAGCGGCAACGAATGAAGGAATGTGATTGCTGTTTGTGGAGAAGTTAAAATGGAACAGCGAATAAAACGACAGTATTGCTGGGAAATACGCTAAAATCTCCCTATCGCTCCCCGAGTTTGGTTTCAGGAAAAATGACTGGACGGCCCCGACCGAGAAGGCGGCAATCCAAGGTTTCCTGCGGAGTATCTGACGCCAGGGAGAGGCATTCAATCTTCGTGTCTTCCACTGGCATCTGCTGGCTGGTTTTCGAACTTGTCAATGCCCGCTTGACAGCTCCTGACTGCCGACTTCCCATCACGCCTGCACATACGGCGCCAGGGGCAACGCTGCACGCCTAGGACAACCAATACAGTGCCGGGCGGAAGCAATTCGACGCCTGCTCTTCGCCTGTAGCAGACAACAGCCCCGCGGATCCGAGACCTTGCAATGGCAACCTACAGTTGCATCATTCCACAGCCGACCGTCGCCATCTATGATTGGTAAAGAATACAGTTTGTGTTAAAACATTTTTTCACCAGAATTCAGTTCTTCAAACGCCCAGTAACGCCTGAGACGTTTCATACCCTCCACTAAGCTGGAACAAACATGAATTACTAAGATCTTTTGCTGTAATTAACGAATAATCTCATCACATATGTCATTTGTTTTATTGGAAGAAATAAAGTTCATATTGCTTTGACTTGTTAAAAGGAGTTAAAGATGTCAATATTTGTTTTTGTAAATTCGTACGGTTTTTAGTCTCAAGAATGATAAAGTTAATCATTCTTTCCATGTCGAGATAATAATTTTATGTATAAAAAGAAGGATCTATTTCGCTGACGCCCAAAACGTACGGCTAAGATGAAATTATTTGCATAAACAATAATTTGTGCGTTATCTATTTAACCAAAAAAGAATGATTATTTCATACTTTAGATTTATGAATAATGGATGAAACCTTTGCGATATACAAGTACCACCAACACAGTTGTGAAACTCGATCCACAGGTCGGTGGGAGGTGTACTGGTCGCTGGTACCTGTCGGGACACGCACCTCCCCTGTTTAACCTCTTTACCTAGTTATCTTCATCAAATATAAAGAATAATTAATATCAAACTAACTAAAAGGAATTACTGTTATCAAAGTTCAGACTTTATTACTTCATAGCCAATGTTCCCTTTTGATGTCGTAAATCAAAACCATAAAATACGAGCAATTAGTTTCTAAGTGGTCCTCTCGAAATTAGAGGACTAGATGAACTTTGTGGTATGAATAAAAAGGAGGGTTTTAGCTGGCAGCAGCGGTTTAGAGTGTCCCGGAGAGAGTACATTCAGGAGGAAGCTGTGCCCCCCCCCCTTACCCCCACCGCGTGATGAACGGTAATGAGCGCCTGCAATAACGAAGCTAAGCGGGTGGCCTGGCGCCTAGGAGCTCCTCTGGCCTGCTGCCAAGGTACCTGCCGGAATCGATAGTCAGACCTCTCAAGACTTCTCAGCACTGCGCGATTCTTCAAAACAAGTAATTTTATTTTCCTCGTACGACATTAATGCTTGTAAAATATAGAAATAGTGAAAAATGTTTTAAATAGACATTCCGCTTTTGATTTTCGTGAAGATACGGAATTATCGATGAAAAAATATGGCTGAAAAATTTGACAGTCCAATTTCTTTTCATGGAAGAGATATGATGGGAAATTTGAGTATGTTAATAATTTACGATTTCTATGTTTTAAGTACTGCGTACTTGATATTCTTTTGTTAAAAAAAAAGATGATGAAATTAAGATTTTTCCGCTGTTACAAGAAAATTTTAAATTCGTAATAACGTTGTGGTTGAAAAAAAAATTACGCCTTCTAATTATGTTTTACAGCAGTTAATGAATTTGGCAAATTCATGCACAGAAATAACAACAAATTTTATATGTTTCTTTCTGACCTACTGTATCTTTTAGATTAAAATAATAAAATTTCTTTTTTTAGCTGTCACGCAGTGGGTATTATTACCAAGGTAAAAATCATTAAAATAATTTTTGGGGATTGAGGGAAGAGGATAAGGAACAAGGAATTAGAGGACAATCGTCAATAGCCTTTACGAAGGAAGAATGCTTAATTTCACCTGCAGTGGTTTCGGTAAACCACGAAAAATACAAATCTGGATAGCCTAGCATGTGATGGAACCAAGTAATCCAGAATACAAACCTAAAACATTTTGTGACAAGCTGCCATTTATATATCTAAAGCAAAACAGTTTTTACATCAACAAACGAAAATGTGAAAAGAAAGCAACAATGGATACATCGATGGAACATGAAGTATAGAATTTCAATAATCCTTCATGTTATTTTGGAAAGGCATGCATCTTTTCCTTTTCTTTCATTGTTAAAAAAACTATTCCGGTTAGAACAGTAAATGACTACGTATCACTATTTTCTGTTTCGAAGTTTTTGTACGGGTCAAAATGTCAAATACAGGTAACATACGGTTGTAACTTATGTAAATGAAGAACGCTATAACCATCAGAAAAATTTCTGCACGCCTGTGCACTTTATGCAGTACAAAGAACGATTTCATCAGCTAATAAAATTCATCGGGTTCACGGAAATCTGGAAACAAAATTATCATTTAACTATTTTAAATTGTCAGAACTAAAATTATTGCTTGAGACAAATAAGCGTCACTAGCGTGATGTAGACATATATCATACGCGAAATAAGAAAAATGTATCGAGTCACCGAGAAAGCAAAACGATCGAAAATTTAAGTTTCATTACTTTGCTATCAACTATATGAGTAGAAGATGCAAAAGTAGTTACATGTAAAGTCGTTAATTTTGCTTTAGTAATTCGAACATAAGATTTAAATATACTAGTACTATACTATGATATATGATGTTATTTTTCAGGTAGCGTTAGCTACTCGGTTAAAGCGTTTTATTTTTTAAGAACTACTGCATATACTTTGTTATTTTACTTATATTAAAGTTATTTGTGGTTTTCTTATAACTGTTTTTTTGATTTGTCTGATGTAATAGTTTTAGTGTTTCTGCAAGATCTTGTAATAAGTTCATTGTTAAAAATAATTTTAACAGTTAGCACGCTGTAGACTTCAGACCAGCTGTTAATGTATTTTTCCGAAAGTTGTGGTTTTCTAGTTTTGGCTGAATGCAACTTCACGTTACGATGTTGCAAGAATTTCCGCCCCTTGAACGTGATTAGCACGATTAACAAATGCCGTAATATACACCGCCCGGACCAGATTTCAATTATTCAGGTCTAATTTAACTTTTAGTCTTCAAACTTAACGACTTTCTGCGTGGATTTGCTATCTTAAGTACAGAAATTTATCGATACGAATAATTTCAAACTGATTTGTCATGGAGACTACATCACGCTTGAAACTCTCAGTAAAGTTTATCATTGGCATCAAGCGAATAGTCTCTCGTGCGTTCTGTGACAGCTCAGTGGACGCAATTAATTAAAAACAAACAATTTCCGAAATCGCGCAACTCGCTAATCGACTTCCAGTGTCGTACCTCTAGAGCCGTGCACGTGATCGGCTTTCAAATTGTCGCAGCCGCAACAGATAATAGTGAACACTCTGTCCATCCAATGATAAATCAGCAACACGCCAAACACTTTACCGTAGGTGGCGGTATGTGCCCTGTAACTCAGATAGCTTCAAAATTCTTTTGAAGATTCTCACAAGTTATAATAAACCAATTACTCGCGTCGATGAAAATAAAAGCTGTATAGCGTTCATTAGTAGCTGCTGTTTAATGAGCTGGCGAGAAATTAGTGTGAAAGTATTAATAGAACCAGAGAGAAACTTTGCTGTGGGAACTTCGTTCGTAGCAGCGCACGAAAGAGAATAATTGAGTAGCAGTGTGGAATGAATAATGGAACATGATTGACCGGCAGTTTTAAATCTGTTAGGGTTTAAAGGATGTGCAAAGAAACATACATAACGGTGACGATTTTCCTAAATGTTTCTTCGAAGATGGAGTGCCCCCGACTCAGGCACCCTCCTACTAGATGAGATTCAATTGGTTACAAAGCAGCCGTTCACCACATATCTACTTCAGTGCAAATATTGCACAACTCTGTCTCTGCGTGTTTCGTTCCACGGATTCGTCCAGAGTGTACAGTGACAGCGTTTAATTTTATCTTACGTAAGTCATTCTACTGAAGCTTTATTTACCGAGCATGTTGGATGAGGAATAACGCTCTGGCGTCGCATTTGAAAGGACGCGGGTTCGAATACCCGTCCAGCAATCCAGATTTGGATTTCCATGGTTTCGCCAAATCACTTCAGACGGATGCAGGATGGTTACTTTAAAAGTCCATGCCCGAAACGAAATCATTTCCTGTCTCTAATGACATCAATGTCGACGAAGCTTGATTACTTTACTTACTTATGGCTTTACGCCATTAGAGGCGGGATGGGACTCGGGACAAGGAACGGGAAATAATTAGGCCATCGACTTTTTGAAGGAAGCGTCCGGGCATTCGCCTGGGGTGATTTGGGGAAACCATGGAAAACCCAAATCTGGATACCCAGACTGGGATTCGAACCGCCGTCCTCCCGAATGCGCGGCCAGGGCGTTAACCACTCACCCACCACACTCGGTACGAAGCTTGAAGCAAAAAGCAGAAAATGCAAATGTATTTTGTTTATTTTCCTATGTGCAACATATCCCAGCTCCAGAATCTAATTTGGGCCCTTAATTCAGTTATTTTTTACGCTCATATATATTTATGTATTTTAAATTTTCTTATATTAAACACATCCGCTGTATCGTATTAGATCTTCGGAACGGAGGTATTCTCTGTTGTGGTAAGATTATCAGAACTTCTGAAGGCACTGCTATACGTCTCGTCTGAAACTACAGTGGGTTAGGTTTGAAATCTGAAACCGAGTGTGGTGGTTGACGGGTAACGCTTTGCCCTCGAATTTGGAAGGGTGCGAGTCGAATCGCCAACCACCCAATCATTTTTGAATTTTCCAAGCTTTCTCAAAATCCGTGCAGACAAATGACGAGATGGTTCATTCAAAAGCCCATGACCGAATTCCTTCCCTTTCCTTGCCCCAGCTCTTTCCCGCCTGTAATGACCTCGACGCCGACGAAGCATAAAGCCAGAAGGAGAAAAAGCTAATTTAATCTCCGTTGAACCCACCGTACTGACCGATATTTATCTGCAATTTAGCACATATTTAACAAAAACATTTAGTCTCAGAATCTACAAGAGAGGAATAACACAAAACACGTTTTCACAGAAGCAACTGCAACCACCCTTTACTACGTTAGATTGTTCTTAGTAAGTATCGAGATAACAACAGCATGTAAAGACCGAAAGGGTATGCAAGGTAATGTAACTAAAAGCGAGGAAAGACAATCCATATTTTGATGGGAAGCAAAGTAGGCTACTGCATGCAAATAGGAGCCAAAGTTACATGAATAAAACTGATGCAATCGGTTACTCTCCCCTTTTACCAGTGTATTGAATAAAAAAGTTAGTTGTATATTTTTCATGCGTTTTAACTTCGGTTAATGTAGCTGAATAAGTGCATTACTATTTATGATCCTCTATCCTTTCATCTACTTATATGTAGAAATCGTACAGTCCAAACCTGGCCTATATAATTGGTAAACAATAACGTAAACATTTTATATCGAGGTCCTTGTATTCACTTAAATGTGAAATGCAGGCAACCTGGCGTACACGCGATGTTTCCATCTGTCATACCAGTCCTTTCAGTAACAGAATATGGCTGCATCAGAGAAAGGTGCTCTAGACAGATTGTCCAACTTAGCCTTCGTGCTTTATTTATGACATGCAGGTTTCCTGTACTCACACTAATTAACCCTTACCGCTACCTTAGTGTATATCATCAATTTACGGCAGTCGACTCTGTTCTATTCGAAACTGCCCCCGGCGCACCCCTACGACCACAGCATTAAGAATTTACCACTGCCAGTCCGACACGCCGCAACAAACGACCAAGGCAATTCTGCCAACCATCCACTGTGTTGGTAGAGTACGACTATTATAGATTTAACATGTCTTCTGAGGCACTCGTTTTGAATATTTCATCTATTTCGGAAAAATATATTGATATTGGTTGCGTATTATCATATAATTTCATTTATGTCTTTTGCAGAAGCAATAACAACTATAACATGTTCCCACTAAAATTTGACTTTTGTTGGATATTTACATTTTTTCATCTATTTTAACTTGTTTTTATATTTTAGCAAACATGCTCATCTGTAGCGTGTTGAACGCAATTGACAGAAACAACATATAAAACATATTAACAACGACACAAAGCTGTTAACGTGATATATTGAATTGTTTCCCGCAAACGGTATTGAAACCTTTCTATGCGTGTTGCGTATCTGTCGAAATCATTTTTTTTTGGTAAAAGGGGCATTCACGTTGTCCTTCACTCTGTCTACACTCTTAAACTTGATTCATCCACAGCATTTGCGGATGTACTCTGCAGTTCGCAAAATTGTGGGAGGGAGAGAGTGTTTTGCAGCAAAGGTAATGGCACAAGGGAACAAAGAATTCATGTAAACACAGTATTAAACAACACTCATCTTATTCACATCTCTCTACTCCATTCCGTTTAATTCATACTGCTAGCAAAAAAATTTAAGTTGCCACAAAACAATGTCACATACAGTATTTTAGTCAATCAGTCAAAGCAGCATTGGCAGTTTAAAGTTTTCGGCACATGGATTCACGTTAATATAAATATTTTCTCTGAAAAACATAGATTCTCCAATTGGAACACAGTAAACAGGTCTGTCCGTAAGATTCATAGGTAACATACGGTACACATAAGTCCAAAAAAAGTCTGATGTGAAACCATTGTAATGTTTTAATGTAAAACAAAATTCAGTTGTTTGGTCTAAATGGTGGAATCTTTTGGCTTACAAATACTTCAGAGTTACCAATTAAATTAATGAGTTGCATCGCCCACGCCAGTGGTTACCAATTAGTTTTTCTCGAAAACCACTTTAAGAAATAGCTCAGTTTCACCTACCCCTTATAACTGAAATGATCAAAAAATGAAACCAGATTTTTAAGATTTATTAAATTTTAATCAATAACAAACGTCACAAAAATAAAGAAATATCCAAAACTGTTATTGTAACAATAGGGAATATGCTTGAAATTCAACTATTCGGCTACTATTTTTTATTATTATTTGTAAGCTTTATTACTGTAGAATTACTGCTACAGCGTTTTTTTCTATTTATTCGCTTTTATTTATTCATTTTAAGTGTTAGAAATACAAGATAAATGTAACTTCGTGAAACGCAACATTTTTTTTAGAGTATTAGCTACGTATTATGTACACCTAATGTGAATCAAGGGACACGCCGGAGTAACCAACAATGAAACATAGGTCTAGTATATTAGAGGAGTTTGTTGTTAAGTTTAAATTTCACCCTGGACCAGAGTGATAACTGATAGTTTTTGTTACAGGTAAGACACAAGAAATTACATTACGCTTTGTTTTATAACAATGTTACCGAATTAATAAATTACAAAGAAATGACTTGCTAGAACATACCGTTCAGGCCGTCATTTTTTATGAGCTTTAAAACTAGTAACATAATAAAGTAACGGAAAATTTGAAATAAAATAAATAATTTATGCTCAACTATTTCTGCCGATATAAGTAAATAGAAATATCTGATACTGCGGGAATTTAAAACCGGTTTGGAAAATTAGGGAGCGGACACCTAACCCCCTACACCACGCTGACTCTAGGTAAAATGTGTCAAATTTTGTAATTAAAAGACATTATGAATATTTTTTTTTTTTGGTTGGCGCATTTGAAGAAACTACGTTACCACAAACATATCATCATCAGCCAGTTCAGTCATTAAATGATGTGGCCTCTTGAAGTCATGAGTTCAGGTGGACATATACCCTTCGAACTAGATTAAAATTATCACTAGTTGATGATTTTTTACGTCATTTCATAGCTATCCACCAGTTTTTTCTTACATTCACACCTCGCGGGAGATAAAAATACAGTTTATCAGGTACATAGGTAGAATACGGTATTTATCTCCTTCCATATCTAAATTAGTTATAAAACATAAAACGTTTGAGATACAACACTCCACAATATACAATACGCCAATGTAGTCGTGTACACTGACGTCACGGTGCAGCGCGGCGTTTAAGTCGTCGGAACTGGATTGCAGTTTAAAAATAATTTTTAATGTTAAATTTTAATATTTTCATCAATATTATATTTTTAAGTTATACAACAGGGTAAATAATTGATTTAAAATATAAAAATAATACACGCTTTTTCTGCTGTCATCAGCCTTGCAACTGGTTTGAGGCAATCCTCCATCTCTTCCTATCTTGTGCTACGATTGTTCCCTCCACTAACAAATTAATCAATTCAGCATGTCTCAAAATATGACCTACCAGCCTGTCTCTTCTTTCTGTAAGCTTCTTCCACATACCTCTTTCCTCACCCATCATTTCCTAAACTCATTCATTTCGTACTTTGTCTGTCCTCTTAATTTTCACCATTCTTCTATAGCACCACATTTCAAATGCTTCAATTTACTTTCTTTCTGTTATTTCTGAAGTCCATGCTACGCTACCATGAAGTGCTGTGCTCCACACATAGAGTTTTAAAAACTTCTTTCTAATTCCTAGAAACTAATTCCTTGAAACTAAAAGGAGAAGGATGAAGAGACTTATGGGAGTGTATAAGGCGTATATTGATGATGAGGCATGGAAAGATATTGATGTAAGAATTAAAAGTAATGTTTGGAAGGGAAAAGGTGACCATGACCACAAATTGGCATTTGATTTCAGGCAAAAGGGCGTGGGAATAATTTCTTTCGTAGGTAAGTGGGTCAGGGATTGGAATAAATTACCAGGAGAAATGACGAATAGTTTACCAAAAACGTTAAAAGAAATTAAAGTTGAAATTAGTACAGGAAAAACGTAGATGGGAAAAGGAAAGGGCAAAAATAGGTTTGCAGGGAAATTTCCATCGGAACAAGCGCTCCATCGCAATTAAATTAAATTAAAAAATTCAAATTAAGTGTTGGGTTAAATCCCAGACTTCTCCGCAGTGCCTGTGAAGTGAGGACATACCACACTGCTGATGGTGATTCGTCGGACCCATTTGAGTCTTCTGGAAGAGTAGACCTTGATGCGCCTATACCAGGACACCACACTCACCGTTTCTTCATTTCTCATCCATCTACAACGGAGTGGGCTGCGGAGGACGCCTGTTCGAATCACCGTCCGGCCATCCAGATTAGGGTTTTCCCTGGTTTCCCGAAATCACTACAGGCGAAATCCAGGATAGTTCTTTCAAAAGATCATGGTAAAATTCTTTGCCGATCCTTGCCCCTAGTGGTTTCCAGATTGCGATGACCTCGACGTTGATGAGGCGTATAGCTGTGACTAGACAGTAATTTATTTTTGGAAACATCATTCAAAACGGGTTTGCAGGAGCATAATTATTCAGTTTAACATGTTTCGGAATTATTATGGGTTATGGTAAAGCATTTTTAGTACTTAAAGTATTTTCGTTTTTCAAAATTTAGTGTCATGGAAACACGTTCATGGTAGGACGGAATAAATTATTTCGGTACTAGAGGTTTCAATGTACACTGTTAAAGATTCAAGATTTAGAGGAATTCGTATAGTTTACGTTGCTTAAAGAAATAGTTTCAATATGACTAATTGTTCAGGAAATCAAAAGTAATTGTTTAGGGAACCTGGAGCTTTCGAGAAGCATTGTCATATTTCACAGGCGTACTATAAAAAACCTTGCTTCTTGATTGTTGTCATCTGTATCGTGGTTCAGTGGAGGCAAATTCGTACTACGTTTAGGTTCAAATTTATGTGAAAAGGAGTCTTAAAGCTAACGCAAGTGACTTAAAAATACAGCGCATGGAATTTGGAACATTTTGGTATGTTATTTATGTACTTCGAACTACACTTTTGACAAGTTTCGAGGATTTATCAAAATTATCTGTCTTTTGATGGAGTGGCTGTTGGTGTGGTGTTGAAATGTGTGGCTAGAACTTACAATCTTCGAGAGATGGATTCCGATGTCCTTATCCTGTACATTCAAACTGATTAGTTAAAGTGTTGGTGGTGGTGCGGGAATTTTATGTGACTGCATACTAAACCTCAGGAGTGAACTTGTTATTGTTTGGTAATCTAGATGATCTATTAAACCAAACGAGACGCCATAATTCGTCCTGCAATAACGCCATAATAATAATAAAAGACACGTTATGCTTAACACTATCACAGTCATTCAAACTTATAAAAACCTTACGAACACAATTTAACAGTATAGAAGAGAACAGGAAACTATCTCGGTTACTTTTTGCCGGGAGGTGTAACGGCGGAGAGGAAAAACCCTCCGCGGCGACGGCCTAACACTGGATAGTGGGTACGGGTCGCAGCTTGTCTTGAAGTCCTGTCATTTCCTGCGATTCCCTGCGTTCAGCATACCGCGGAGCGCGACGGCTCGGCCCACGTGGGGCGGCGGAGCTATCGACGGCGCGCCGGAGGCGGCGGCGGCGGCGCAGGCGCACGTGCCGCGGCGTCGCGGCGGGCAGCGCCGCGGCGGCCGCCCCCAGTGTGGCAGCACAGCGCCCCGACGCGTCGCATGGAGGACGCCTTCTCGGCGACGACCGCACTCACACGTAAATATCGCGCGCTCGCCTCCCGCCCACCCGCACTGGCTGTCGGTCCAACACCTGGCGTCTCGTATGCCACAAACATTAATTGGTCAGGCAGTCAAAGCAAAAACGTTGTGTCGGTAACACGCTTTTGTTTGGCATTGCTGTTGTTCGTCTTTCTAGACTGAAACACTATGGAACATTTTTTTTTCTTTTCTTTTTGTTGTCGTCAGTCTTTAGACTGGTTTGATGCAATCCTCCATCCCTTCCTATCCTGTGCTAACCTCTTCATTTCTACATACCCCTTACAATCCACGTCCTCAATTATCTGCTTCATATATTCTAATCTCTGTCTACCTCTGCAGTTCTTACCTTCAACTGTTCCCTCCACTAACAAATTAACCAATCCAGCATGTCTCAAAATATGACCTACCAGCCTGTCTCTTCTTCCTGTAAGCTTCTTCCATAAACTTCTTTTCTCACCCATCATTTCTAAAACTCGTTCATTTCTTACTTTGTCTGTCCACCTAATTTTCAGCATTCTTCTGTAGCACCACATATGGAACATATGCTTACCTTTAACATCATCATCATTTTTTTCTTCTTCATTTAATACTGTAATAATAGGCAAAAGTATCATTCAGTAATTTACGGTGGTGTTTTCTGCTGACATCGTCAAAGTACAGAGTATTGTTGCAGAGACGATTATGACTTTCACATTAGTTGTAGTAAAAATAAAACGTCTTCTAATTCGTTGAGAATTAGCTGTTTAGATATTCTTGCTTAATAACACATTCTTACAACTGAGCTCGTCGAACAAACTATCTAGCAATGTTTTCGAGAGCTAAAACTCGGTAATCAAAACATTTCCGATGAAGAAACGTATACTAAAGCGTTGCCGTATTTGGATATTGTTGTGGCAATCTTCAAGTAATAGTTTACTTCGTGATCTAATAAGGATATTCATAAGGTTTTATCGGCCGCTAATAGTACAGTATGTCAGAGGGAGGTCAATGTAGGTGAAACATTACTGAAGCATTTCTAACATGTCAAATATTTATATGATTCAGTTAAGAATTCTAATTTAATCTATATATCTGCATCATTTCCTCTTTAGGCAGATACAAGTGATCTTAGATTCAAGAGTATTTAGAATTTTATGTAAATGGATAATGACAAGCATTTAACATCATAATTGCTTAGTTTTTTGGTTTTTTCCTCTTCAGAAGTTGGTTGGCTGAATAATTGATGAATTTTTTCTTTCGCCTTTGATGGACTCTTATAATAAACTGCTAATATATACTCAATATAACAATTACACAAATTCCAGATACTTAACACGTTTTCGTAAAGCTGACAGAGAGTTGCGGAATTATTTCTTCCTTTTACTTCATACCGCTCTACTTATGGAATAGTTTTGCAAGACGTCATAAAAATATGTTTTTTTAACTGCTTAACGTCTCTTAACAGCGAGGTCTTTAGAAACGGGAAAGAATGGGGGGCAAGGAGTGGGAAGGAATTCAGCCATGGCCTTTTGAAGGAAGCATCCAGGCATTTGCCTGGAATGATTTGGGAAACCATGGAAAACCCAAATCTGGATGCTCGGACGGGGATTCGAACCGCCATCCTCCCGAATGCGAGGCCAGATCGCTAACCGTTACACCACCTCCCTCGGTCTATAAAGAAAAAAAATAATTATTATAATTTAAGATGTATTGGTATTTCTAGATATCGTGCTACTTACGAACAGTAGGTGTACTATCTTCTGGAGGAATATTTGATATAATGACCTGTAACAGTAGACAGAGCAACGCAGTTGACAGAAATTCATATGATTACTAAACGTTTCTACATATTTTGTAAATACAAATAACCAAAGAGAATTTTCGAAAATATTTCTTGAATTTTTGTTCGGTGTAAGCCGAGTTTTCGATCGGCAAACAGATATAGGATGAAATCAACTCCAATAAACGTAATCACGTTATTAACACATTGTTTTTATTTTATTGGTTCAGTATTGATTCCAGGTTGCGAGGTGTTTTTGGTAATTTTTGTTAATATTCCCCTTGCGGTTAGGAGACAATCAAAAGGTCTGCTGCTTTTTTCTTTTTTTAAAAAAAATGTTTGGGGGCTCAGCGCTGTCATAGAAAGTATCTTCAGTACGATTCATGCATGTGAAACAGCTCCAGTACAATAGTTGACACGCTACACGTAATGACATCGCCTTCAGTATCTTCCTCGATTGTGTTAACTGCATCTGGGCCATATTTTATTCTTATTGGGGAAACATCTTGACAATACTAAGGATTTAATCAGCGATGAATGATCGTCTTCTAACGTAAAATCCGAATGATATTTTGAGTTTGAATGAGTACTTAAAATAAAAATGGCATTACTCCAAAAATTTATTGTTTTTTTTTTTTTTTTTTTTTTTTTTTTTTTTTTTTTTTTTTTTTTTTTTTTTTTTTGTCGTTACTTTCGACTAATCGGATACAGACTTCGGTCTCTTCCTATCTTCAGCTAACCATTCATCTCAACATACCCATTACAGCCAGCTTCTTCAGCTACCTCCTTTATATTTTCTAATAATTGTTTTTCTCTATAGTTTGTTCCTTTCAAAACACATCAATCCGGCATGTTTTAATACTCACTAGTTTCTTCTCTCTGTAAGTATTAATCACAAGATTTTTCTTCGCCTGTCATTTCCAAAAGACATACATTTCATACTTTAATCCGCCAACTTAATTTTCAGCATTCTTCTGTAGCACCATAGTCAAAAGTTTCAATTTTACTTCTCTGTGGTATTTTTAAAGCCCACGCTTTGGTTCCATATGCTCCACACATACAATTCTCAGATACAGATCACTGTTTTAAACTAAAAGATTTCATATTTTCAAGAATACTATTTTCGCTAGTGCTACTCTGCTTCGGTCATCAGGTGCAATTTTAGTTAATACATAATAGAACTCAATTACTTTTCTTATTAACTCTAATAATATTTTTGTATTTAACCAACCGTTATTGTTGTCGTTTCTGCTACGTTTAATTACTTTTGTCTTCCTTTGGTTTATATTTTGTTCCAATTTCTGAGTCATCATTTTTTTTCATGTCATTCAGTTATTTTTCAGTGTACTTGCTCTGTTCTCCTAATAGTAAGCTGTATAACTGTTGCTTGTGTATCGTGATTCCCTACTTTTATCGTAGCCACCTGATTCTTATATAAATTAGTGATCATTCTTCTATGTCGATATTTTAGACCTGATTTCTTTAATATTTTGCTTCAAACTCATTTTTTTCTCATAAACCAAACTTCTCTCTTTCCTTCTCCCAATAGCGTATATTTTTTCGTACTTCACATATTGGATTAATTCTTCAGTTTCATCGTATTTTTTCTCCAATTGTTTATCATCATCCTGTGCAGTTGGCATATACAATTCTGCTAACATGGTTGGCATAGACGTAGTTTCCACACTTTTAAAATAATCCTGTCATAATAACTCAGCCGTTTCCTTAATTTTTTGTTAATTACAACCACACTTGTAACTCCACCGACAGCTTGTGTGATAATGATTCTGTGTCTTCCATATCAGGAATCTTGATTATCCATCCATTTAATCTTACCCATCGCAAGAGCATTTAACTTCAATGGTTCCATCTGCCATTTTAAGTTCTCTAGTCTACCTGCCTCCTAACATTCCCCGCCCCGACTCGTAACAATCCTGTCCACTCGGATGATTCCTCCCTGAGCAGTCTCCAATCGGAGAAGAAGCAGTCAATCGATATGTAATTTTAGAGGATTATCTGGTCTCTCAATCCTATTACAATTACTATTAATCTGCGATTCACTAAAAGTGGGTGGTGGAGGATGCATTCAACCTATCCTAATGTGAAATAGTTTGTGCATAGGAAGGGAGATGGCAGGAGACGCCCATGGGCTACTTTGAGGAACCGTCCCGGCATTCGCCTGGAGCGATCTGGGAAAACCGTGGAAATCCCAGATCACGATGGCTGGAGTGGTTTATCGAGACCTACTTCTATCGGACTCTATCTTGCTCCATAAATCCTTCCTATTCCATTCCCGAATCGCTCGTGAAAAAATGAGTATAGAAATTAATCGGTCCTGTACCTAATTTCTCTTTTTTCTCAGTCATTTGCTGTCTTCATGAAGTAGGTCAGTCGTGAATTTTTCAGTTAGCTTCTGCCGAGAGCAACGCCATCGGTGTTCCAGGTCTTCCCAACCTAACGCCAACATCGCATTATACTTTCCCTCCAGCAATATATACCTGGCACGAACCGGGCGGCTCTTCTTTGGACCTTCTCCAATGTCTTCGTTGATGAGGGCCCCGTACAGAACAACAATATTCTAAGTGAGGACAAACTATTTCTTTGTATGTAATAATTTAACTTCCGGTGTACAATGTTTTAAATTATGACCTAGAAATTGGAGCATCCTACCCAATATGTTCATTCCACAACAAATTATTACGAATTGTTACTCCAAGGTATTTAGTGGAATCTATCGTTCTAAGGACAGTGCCATTAATTATATATTCAGAGCAAAATATTATTACCTTTTTACTTACATTGACTTTTTAGAGTTTTATTCTCTGGATCCCTCAAAAAGTAGCTTCTTTTTGCCTTCTACATCCTTATGCCGTTGATCATTTCCGATTCCTCGGACTTTAAGGGCCTTTTCCAAACTCAAAGTCAAGATAATGCTATGGGTATAGCCAACGATATCCTTTCAGGACTCCGTTGGCAAGCAATGGGTGATTCCTAATGCCGAGAATTGTTCGGAGCTTGTCCATGCAAACAAGCTGCACTACTTGAAATAGCTGTGAACATTTGGAAGGAAGAGTCCAATATAGTCTCTTCCAAACCCTTACTCCCTATTCCCTGAGTAGCGAGAGTAAAATTTAGTCTATTTATATACTTTTATATATTCTTAAGATTTCTTGATCTAATTTCTTCGGCATTGCATTTTTTGATTAGTGTTCACCACCTATTAACCAACTTTAAAATTCAATTTATGATACTATAAAAAGCCAGAAAGAAACATGTTCTCAACAAAGTCATTCGAATTTGTAACAATAAATGAATTTCTAAGAAACCTATATTTTATTTTATTTATGTAGGGAGGTATAACTGCCCTTACCTTTCAGATAGTGTTGCCAGATAGGACTTCCACATATACAGTATAGAAACATACGCCCTAATTTACTCACGTTTAATTTATAACAACTGTATTGTTTTCATACGTTCATACCGATATATTAAATCTATTACAGTCTTCTCATATCACAATAAAATTTCATTTCTTTGCTTAACTACCGCTGATCATCAGCGTTGTAACTATTCAACTGTGTACCGTTGATTCGAGAAAGTATAACTAATGTTATGAAGTTTATCGAGTTTTCCGAATGTAATCTCTTCCCCATAACTATTGTGCCTCACGTGCATGATATGGTAATGACCTACAGGAGTATGGACTCTAATTAGTAGTCAAGATAATAAAAAATTTGGAGTTGACAACTTAGATACGCAGCTACAATCTCATAAGAAAATTGCATTACAATTGATTAATATCATCTCTCAGTAGTTATCAGTCAAAACATAGTTCCGCCAAATACATTAAAATTGAACACCAGATGTCGCCCCATCTCAAAGTCTTCTTCTTTTTTTATACAGGGCGTTACAAAAAGGCACGGCCAAACTTTCAGGAAACATTCCTCACACACAAACAAAGAAAATATGTTATGTGGACATGTGTCCGGAAACGCTTACTTTCCATGTTAGAGCTCATTTTAGATTGGTAGAGGCGGACCAATTCCATGGCCCCCACGCTCTCCTGACCTCAACCCTCCTGACTTCCATTTATGGCGGCATTTGAAAGCCCTTGTCTACGCAACCCCGGTACCAAATGTAGAGACTCTTCGTGCTCGTATTGTGGATGGCTATGATACAATACGACATTCTCCAGGGCTGCATCAGCGCATCAGGGATTCCATGCGACGGAGGGTGGATGCATGTATCCTCGCTAACGGAGGACATTTTGAACATTTCCTGTAACAAAGTGTTTGAAGTCACGCTGGTCCGTTCTGTTGCTGTGTGTTTCCATTTCATGTTTAATATGATTTGAAGAGAAGTAATAAAATGAGCTCTAACATGGAAAGTAAGCGTTTCCGGACACATGTCGACATAACATATTTTCTTTGTTTGTGTGTGAGGAATGTTTCCTGAAAGTTTGGCCGTACCTTTTTGTAACACCCTGTCTGTGAAGAAAAGTACAGGATGAAGATAAATATGATGCCAGCTAATATAGCCAGTTTGGCGGGATTCTCATAGATTGCTCGGTATGGTACGTGTTTTATATGAGAACTGGATAATATCTATCGTCTTTTTTCAAAAAGCCACATAGTTTTTAATAGGGCCAAGTCAGAAGGCACTATTTTGCGCTCTATTGTAAGTTTTATGGTTGTTATGAGCACATTTTTCCGATAAAATTAATAGTGTATAGATTTTGATGAAATTTCATTTTTAACACTCATCTGATGACTTCAATTCGTTTTGACATTTAAACTGTAGATGTTCTTAGTATTAACACTTAAACGTTATTCTTGTCATGATTTCTCTCGTTATTGGTGTTTTTCGTTTCTGAGAGTCAGTGAAAGTTAAGTTGTATTTCCATTAATAATAACGCACTGCAGTTGGTTACAACTGCCCTTATCATTCGAATTTATTTGTTACCATTTAACAAAGTGCGTGATACAGTCATCAGTGAATATTTTGTTAACATAGAAAAAATTGAAGCGAGTGATGAATCCAGTCAAGCTACACAAGTCCAAAGTGTTTACGATTATCCGTTGAACTTATCATTTTTTTTTTTTTTACTTTTAACTGATGTTTATCAGCTGAAACAGCTAAAAAAGTACACGACAGAATTAATTTAAAGAGACTGTCGAGTTGCAGAGCTCCTGCCACGGACGCGCAAGGCCGTCCTATCGGTGTTTTGAGACAGCAGCTACGATAGCAGCGCCTTGAATAAATAATATGTCGTTTGAAAGTCACGACAGATGGACCACGATTTCAGATCTGGTGATGCTCATTTCTCTTAAGGTTTAGTTATTAATTCACTTGGGTACCCAGTATCATTTCTTAGTAGAAGCTTATCAACTATGATATAGCTTTTTTTCCAACTTGCAAACTTTCTTCCAATTTATGATCCTGCGATAAGATGTGCTAATGCTTTCGACCAGGAAATAGGCGTTTTGGATGTAACTGGTTCCTTGTGCCCTATTAATAAAATAAAATGTCTTCATTTCAATCTGAAACAAAAGCTCGTAACAGAGACAGTTAACTTAGCAGGTAGCTCCAAGAACCCCGTTCGTCTGTGATGATAACAGAAGAAACTCTCTTTATGGAGAAATCTAATTTATTTATCTTCGGAAAGATTTATAAATAATTACATCTCACGATGAGCGAATTTAATCTTCACACTATCTGTTTTTATGGGTTATTTCCCTTCTATTGGTTTCCAAAGTTTACAGTTTTGTATCATAACGTCATACTTCGATTTCATACCTTTACTGTTTGTCATGCATAGTAATTAATTAAATTGGCTGAAACCATTTAGAAATACTTGAAGGAAAAGTACTGTATTCCATTAAAGAGAAGCAACGAATCGTTTTAATTTTCAATTAATACATGATATAATGTTAAAAGAGGTACATGTATTGTAAATTTCGAATAATTTGAATATTTTGAGACTTTTAATTCACATATCCAGAGGGAGAAAATGAGGTACTGACACGAAAATATGTGATTTTATTATATTCCTCCCAGTATCACACTACTGATAGAATCAGCAAATTACATTCGCAGTTAGCCTACCTCCAAACTCCAAGTTCTATTTGGAAGGAATTAAATCATGCCTAAATAATATGATAAATATTAATTAAATTATTTTAACGACACAAATTTAATTTTTCTTCTTCCAATTTAATTAAATCATGCCAAAACAATATGATAAATATTAATTAAATTATTTTAACGACACAAATTTAATTTTTCTTCTTCCCATTTTCTGCTTAATGAAAACATTCCAAATAGAAATTAAGAATAACGAGCGTTACTGGTGGATGATCAAAATTTTCCGAAACAGAGCAGTAAATAACTTTCTGATTTCCATTTTGAAATGTCCGCATTTCCTATTTCAGTTGATATACAATAAATAATGGTACTTACTTTTCATTACTTTCGCATTCATTGAAGCCTGTGTCAGACTGATAACACTTGACGAATCTGTTAGCTTAGTCCCTTATAAATATTCAGCTGCACCGTCTCCTGTCAAACATTTACTAAATTCTTTTACCAGTTATAAGGAAAATTAATTGCAGTGAACATCCTAGTACGCACTGTTTCTCTCCGTAAAATATATATATTTTAACTATTAACACTTTGCTTAAGCAAAACCATTAAATATAATAGTTTTAAATTACATATTCAAATTCAAACAAAAAATTTAATAAGTAGAATGAAGTAAAGCGAAATTTCAATACAAATAGGTTTATTTTTGCAATCTTAGGCTTCCAAGACTGGAATAAATGGTTTCCATGTTCCCCGTACGGCGGCGCGTCCGCACGTTTCTGCTGATCTTCTTTGGACTTCTTTAAAGGTGGAACTAATAGTAGCAAGTGGTGCCACTCGGGGAGCTTGAAAACCACGTTCATTTTAGTAATCTACTTATCCGGTAACGACTAATATTTGGAAGTACAAAGCAGAAAAATTAAAACTCAGGTTTCATTCAGCCAATTACCAGAATTCTTGCAAATTTCTAAAATGCATCTCAACGTTTTGAACATAGCGTACTAACAGAATACGAACCGAGGATCTTTTTTATCACTGAATTTTTAAACTAATGAGGGAAAAATATCACAAATTAACTTTATAGAACTTCTTATCCTATCAGCTAACAAAAATGGTCAAAACGGCCTCTGCAGCCACAACAGCCGAATATGTATCAACATGGTTCAAAAGCAAGTTGAGAAAATAATACCTGTCTCGAATTACAACGATTCAAATGTTAGTGATGGGTTGTTGTGAGATCAATTCTGAATGTATATCGAAATATATAAATTTCGAATTCAAATAGTGAACAGGAAGTTTTAGTCAAAACTTACTGATCCTCATTAAAGCGAAACAATATCATCTAAAACAAGTTAGGAAGTAAAAAAAAAAAAAATACTGAAATGGTTCATTTTGTGTCATGATACTTACGGACCCGGTGAAAAGTAGACGTTTTGAAGGAATGGCAGTAGGAGATTAAATTGGCTTTTGATTGTTCTGTAACGTCAGCCTGTTCGCCTGTCCGTCCGCGCTTCGAGTGGTGGTAATGCTGGTTCCCTGCTTGTTAATTTATGTCCGCTTCGCACGAACTCAGCCAGTGTCAAGGACCTCGGAAACCGGTACACTCCTCAGCACACGACACCACAAAAACAAAATCGTTTCGACGTACTAGTTTCACCTTTATAAATATCAGATATACAACAAAAATTAATTGTTTCTACATTTTATAATTCCTAACACAGGGAAATATTTTTGGTTAATTTAACTTTGTATTCAGCACCATTGGCAGTAGTATCCTCTTTTTATCTGTAAGAAAAGGTTTACATAAATTGTTACTGCGGTGTGCATCATTCCACCTACAAAAAAATGTATTTTGACACTCGGCTCAACCAGTACGCCCTCTTAACAGTAAACACCAGGATATATTTCTTAAATTCTAGGATATAAATTAATAACTAAAGAGATTTTATCATCTAAATTAGTGTTCTCCTTCAGATACATCTTATAACGTTAAAGTTCCCCCGTATTTTTGGCTTGATTTCTGAGACAAACATAGGACTTCGGAAACAGGTGTATTAATCTCTCACAAGTACTTAATGAAGCAAATACACAAAGCAAAAAACTTGACACAATCCTCCAATCCTCGTCATGAAAGTTTAAATTTCTCTGCTGCATGTCGACAATTCCCGTCTCCCATCTCAAAGGTTTCAAGTCTGAATATACACTGATAATTAAATTTCTACCTTTTTTTTTAAAAAAAAAAGCGATTACTCTATGCCCAAAGGCACTGATGAAAGTTTTTTTTCGTTTTTTATGACCTGCTCCGTCCAAGAATATTAAGATTTACGTGTTTATGTTTTATTTGCCGTTGCATTCTTAAAACATAAAAGGTCGTGCAAGAACTAAGATGAAATACCTGTCAAGAGCTGCTGCTCTTGACAATCACCAGCCACATATAAATATTGTTTCTTAGTCAAACATAGACATAATTCCAGAATTACGTGCACTTTGCGATAAAATCATGTGAACGCGTGATCAATTATATATAAGTAACCATTTCCTTCACGGTACTTGCGTAAGCATATTATCTGACACAAATAAAAAGCGAATTTGAACAAACATTTGAAATAAGCATTGTGTTATAAGTTTCGCAATGTAGATGAACTGAAAAGAAATGTGATTTCAAATGAGTTGTTATCGCAGTGGCGAATGAAACTTCTAATAGTTTGTCGATATTTTGCTTATTATTTTACAACTAGATGCGAAATCATTAGGCGCAGGAGAGAACTGAGGGCAAGAAACTGGAAGGAAATCGCTCATGGTCTTTTGGAAAAACCATAGCGGTATTCGCGTGGAATGTTTTCGAGATTCCATGGGAAACCGAAACGCCCGCTGTGAGCGTTGCAGCCGATCCACCGGGCTCGGCCAGTCTGAAGAGCACTCTGCCGCAAGTAGGGTCCATGGCTTCGTGATGTTTGCGCCCAACTCGTGGCCTGCGATCGGCATGTACCAACATCAGCCTCAGTCCAGCCTGCATTTTCCACATTTGTAGGGCCCAGGGACAATTTTCCCGCGTCCATGTTAATATTTACCCCCTCTCATGTTGCTTAAGATTCATACACATGTTACGTTTAAACTGATTTAAAGTGTGAAGATATCTCTAGAATACTTATTCAATTCCGTGACTCCTTTACCGACAAACAAAAGCTTCAATATTCCCTTATATCTTAAATCAAATGAGATAAATCCAATGTATAAAATGTAACCATAACGTTAGTCAATTCAAATCAAGGCACATACAAGATTATTTCATCTATCCTTAATATAGTATACTGCTTTGCAAAATAAGAACAGAAAACTCTGAAGTAAAGTTACTAACTGAAGAATCTTCAGAGTTGGGATGAAATTTAGATCTTTATCAGGGAACAAATTATATTTACTTTCAAGCTTTGTGTGTCCAGCAGAGGATGGAGACGGTCCTGGGTAGTGTGGCTGTTTATACGTTCTTGCGCACCAGCGTTAAACTGTCGAGTGATCTATTGCACTGCTGTTTGTTTATCCACTGTTACGATGTGAAATGGCCGACAATGACCACGCTCATCTACACGCAGTGGTCCCGCAGAGACGGCTTTACCAGAATATAAATCACAAACCTAAAATTTAAATAGACTGTTCTCCCAGTGTACTTCAAAAGGGGAACTATCCTACGTCCATTAGGCAATTAGTGCTGATTCCGAATGGTACATGTCAAAGATACAAGATACGTGTCAAAAGATACTTATACTTCGCATTTCTCGTCGACACATGGATTGACAAAGAGAGCTGTAAAATATGCTTTAATCAAGAAGTAAACGTGACTTGACCGTAACGTGGTCCAACGACTGAAACGAATGGTAAAACCTGAATTTGGTGTAATTCGAGTAACCCTGCCTTCAGCAACGTTACCTGACCATAGCAAACGATGGCGAAATACCTAAACAATAAAGTAAAATAATTATTTTAACGCAATATCAGCCCATAGAAAATAACAAAACAAAATTTCAAGTTATCTTACATGTTAACAAATAAATAATAAAAATTCCCTTCCGCCTCACAAACACTGAGAATGAGTTTTTTCCCAACTGTACCGTTTGCCACTATCATGGCCTCCCAAATTAAATAGGCAATTCCTGACGGGTAATGGAGACCTATAGTTTTAATTTAAATCCGAAGCACTAACTTTGCCTGGAGGCGATTGGACTTGTTGATGTCTTTTGAATTAATCTCAGCCTAGACCGGGATATGAATCGGGGACCCTCGACCTAACTCAGTCACTTTGCTTCAGAGACCACAGATCGACCCACAAACAAATAAATTTTGAAATCAGTAAGAATTGATTGTATATTTATATAGTGGTTTGTTGCCAAATCGACAGCGATGAGAAGTTTATAATCAAAATTATTGAGGAAAACATACGGGAAACCATATTACTTCACTTAAAATTTCGTTTAAATTTATGTCTGCAAGCTTTCTTAAACAAAAACAAACAATTCTCGGTTTATGCAGAACTGGGCACTGCCGTATTTATTTTATGGAATACGTCAGCCGTATATAGTACATTAAAATTTAAATTAATTGGAATAATTAAATAAGTACATTAATAACAATGAAACTTTTATCCATACTTGACCCAAACTCGTTAAACAACACGTATAACCTCGATTAACATCTCTGGCAGTTGTTAGTTCGGAATCGAAGGAGGTGTGCGTGACGTCACATGGATACACAGTGACCAAGTTTAGTGTTCTATTAGTATAGATAATATATATCCGTGGCATTACGATCAAATTTTATGTACTTATAAAGATTAATAAATTGTTCACGGTTTACTGTTTGTAGATGATTAGTGGATCTTGGTGGTGAGTACTATTCGACATCCTGTTCACAACAAACATTCCAAAGTATTAATCCGCTTTAGAAGTTTACATTTTTTTCAAATCTTCTGCGGATATCAGCAGCTATGTAGTGTCTAACACGCTTGTCTTGCATACATTCAGAATCAAGACCAACCCATAACACCTCTGGTTTCAATTTATTAAGTCTTCTGTCCACCTCGAGTTCGCCTTTGATATATATAATTAATTACAAATACATGGTATGACACATAACACAGCGGTAGAAAATATGCAAAAATTTTTGATCGAATTCCCTATTTTTAGAAAATATTTTACAAATAAATACAATAAAAAACCTTTATTATACTGTTCGTTACTGAGGGTTAAACGGCTGATGAGTAAACTCGACACTAATAAAGGCACGAAAAAAACCGTGTCCCAAGATTCGCATTAAAATGGCGTCAGAATTGCTCTCAATCCGACAGTGAATGAAAGAAATAGTACCTAACCTAAGTAAGATCTGGTAGCAGCAAAGTACTTGCATTTTTCTCTTTTTATTTTACTCTTGTGTGGATTATATATAATTGAATTCTCGCAGACCAAATATTTTATTTTATATAGGATGATTTATATAAATTTATTGGGCCATCTGACTATTTCTGAACGCTCCGTTAAAAAAAATCGAAATTTCACGTTTTTGTAAATTTCATTTTACTTTATTAATATGGTGCTTATAAGACGAATTTTCTGTTTTGAAAGTTCTCCATGTCTTATCTCCCCTTTGTATTAATAAACTAAGTTGCCGCCAAACGTGGTGGGTGAGCGGTGACGCTAGGGCCTGACACTCAAAATCCATCCCGCTATCCAGATTTCGGTTTTCCATGGACTCCCTAGATCACTCCAGATGAGTGCCAGGATGGTTTGCTCGAAAGGCTATGATCGAGTTTCTTCCCATTCCGCGTCCCTGTTCATTTCCTACTTCTAATTACCTCAACCTAGAAGAGGAGTAAAACCAAGAGAAAAAAGAGCAATAGTGCAAAAACCATAACTGTCAAATTCCCAATGCGTCATACTCAACTGAGCTTAGCATCAAATAATATCACTAAGTATTTACATTTAATGTTCTACACCGGCAATTCTCCAGAAATCGTATAAAAAAAAAAAAAAAAAAAAAAAAAAAAAAAAAAAAAAAAAAAAAAAAAAAAAAAAAACACAACAACAACAACAACAACAACAACAAACAAACAAACAAAACTTTATTTTCATATCATACCTAACAAGATGAATTATTTTTGCATTTTTGTCAATTCCATTCTGATATCTGGCTATAGATTCGAAAATCTCTTAAATGCGTTCTTCATAACTCAATAACGTTTCCTCCATTTAATAAATAAAATTAACTATATTTTTCGGCATCAATATATCGAAGCCATCAACCCGTTGGCTTAGATATTGCTTTATGCTTGTGTGTGTGTGTGTGTGTGTGTGTTGTTGTTGTTGTTTGTTTTTGATGTCGACAGTTTATGAAAACGAGAGAATTTACTACAGTTTTTTTAGCTCTTTTTCCAACTGCAGGTACTTACGGCTGACAACATTTCATTATCACTAGTTTTAAATTGGCACCACCAAATCCCAAATACATCTAGAAATGTTATGCTTCGTCTATTGAATCGCTTGCTGTCCGACGTTTCTATCACAGGTCCTGCCTCCTGCTGACTCTACAAGAGAGTGAGTTTACGGTCAACTGCTCTTCATTTCATAGTGGATACTCCGAGAAGTCTACATGTTCAGAGATGCACCACCTTTATCTATCTTGACAGTAATATTGTTTAACGATAGCACATTTTGAAGACTGTTTTTAGGCTGACCCTCTTCCTCACCAACTACCGAAGATCCATGAGACTGCTCAACAACTGTGAGCAGTTGAAAGAGCCATCGCTTTGTCTACATACGATTCAACCCAGTTGTTATCTGACACATTATAATCTTTCATTGGCTGCACATGAAGCTTTATAAGAAAAATATACTCACTATATATATGAAATTGGAATAATCTAGTTATCTGACATTGCTTTTAGCTAATCTTTGGCATTCGATCTCTAGTCATCAATATTCCACTCGATGAAGCGATGAAGATAAACAAATTAAGAATTCACGGAAGAATTAAGTATGGAACAATATTTGACATCTCCGTATGTACTGTGTAACGACAAATACCTGTAAAAAAACAAGGCTGAGGACTAGGGACAGCCCTTTATGTTCAATAACAGAAAATTTCTTCACCGAGAAAAATTCGAGTGGACAGCGATTGATACTGCGATAAGAAAATCGTCCATCTGGTTCAGATACGCTTATTATACATTTATTATGTCTCCGTGGGGAGGAGCACCGAAGCTATTCCTGAATTATATTAATAACACTAAGGAATAAAGGAGCATGAAATTAATGTTCCGTTGGCCTTTTTGTATATCTTATTACAGGCACATGTTATTTAGGAAATTAATTCATACAGACCGATACCTCCATGCATCACTACATCAGCACCACCTAGTGTGAAATCGTGCCCAGATAAAGGAGGTCAGCCATAGACTAAGTAACGGAGGAACAAGACATCTGTGAAATGCATTACGACCAAAAGAATGTGGGAATCAAAAGATCGTTCGACTAGCTAGACGAAGAGATCTTTCTGAGTGAAGGTTTCGGAAACGCTAACAAAATCAATATGTAAAAATTTTATAGAAGTAACAACTTCTCACAGCTAGTTAGTCAGCGGGACAATGCGATACGTAAAGGCAGCCATTGTTAATTAACGGGTAGAACGCAATGGAAAGATATAAAAACTATATTAAAAAAAAACTATCTAAACACTGTTGTGTACCAATGCAAGCTAAATAGTTAAAATAAAAATATAAAGATAATAAATAAGAAATGTAAACAGTAAGTAAATATCAGCTATAAATTATCTCACGTTCACAATTACGTAATAATATGATTAAAATATTTATAAAACTTTAACGCAAATTCGTCGCTGATGATGCCTTGATGAGAGATGAAACGTATACGACAAAGCAATAAATAAATTAAACAGTTGCATTGGCGCTATTTTTAAACTAGTAATAACGACTTTGTTCCACAGCGATGAAATGTCCAACAATACGCTTACCTTTTAGAGTAAGCCTAGAATGAAAATAAAGTCATTAACCGAAAAATTAACTTTAAAGTAAAAAAAAAGCGCTAGCTGCTTGATGTCAGTTGTTTTACATTTTTATCGCAAACTATTCGTCAAGGTGTAGTCATAACGGAAAGTAAGTAGAGTTTAAACTGCTACAAAATCGTCGTTTTTGGATTATTAATCTAGTTTTAATTTTAACTTATTAGTTCACGTGCTATAAAAGCATGATTTTTAGTTTTTTTTTTTAATAATATTTTTTGGTTAATATTAAAACAAAATTGAAGATATAAGTTGCTAGGACACTCCGGTTTCAAGATTTATTGTGCGACAATGAACTTAAAATTATTTAATTCGTGTTCTGGTAACCTAGCCGTTTCGTCTTTCGTGTCAACATTACATGAAACACTCTCTGTTAGCGTGGAGCGTGTATTTCGATACCATCCAGTGACTTTACGCAACTTATAGTTACATTAGCCTGGCCGGTAGCAAAGAGACTAATTGATAGAAATCTAAGCAGACTTTATTTAACTTAGAGAGCTATTTTCAATTTCTTGTTTTCACTCAGTGAAGAGTTGACGCCTCTGTGCAACAAGCTCAAAAAAGGAGTCCGCGTGATTGCATAGAGCACAGGCAATTACTTGCTGGGTTTAAATTCTAATACTGTCATCGGTTCTTAATACGTGTGCATACTTTCAAATAATTATGACGTCTGAAAGTAGATGAAAATTAAACTGAAAAATTCCTTTACGTTCATACATACATACGGGACAAGTTAATAAAAGCTCGTTAAAATATTTTATAGACTCAGAAGTTATCTTGACTCCAACGACTTTTAGTTAATAAAGCATACCAAAAGCACTATACAAACGTGCTCTAATTGAATGATATTCAGACGCAATACGAGGCGTCACATTTTGCAGCCGCCACCACTCGTTGGAGCTAGCAGTGGATTCTTAGTCGTGTACACTTTCCGTAAAGTTGAATCCTATATACTGTGATCAAAATCTCGGAGCTGGTTGGAGTAATTGATAATTTTGTGGTGTCCACATTACGGCAGAATAAGCTTTATCTTTCACAAATTTCTGATGCTCTCAATTTTTGTTTTCTGAGAAATTTCAAAATAATGATTTTCTCCAGGTTATGATGTACTTCCCCTTCATTGAAACATGGCAAACGCATTAAACTGCTTAATGGCAGCTGTATGACTAAGGTAGGTTAATAGTTTCCGGCAGTGCTACCAACTTCGGCATTTTTTTTTTTTTTTTTTAATGGCATTTGGCAACTGAGGCCATACAGCCAGCTCAAGGTAATTATAATTTCTTTCAGTGTATAGACGCCACAGGACGGACAGGACGGACAAGACATTCACAAAGACACACAACACTTAACATCCATGCCCGCGGCCGGATTCGAACCGGCGGCCTTCGGCACGCGGAACCTTCGGCATTAATTTCTTTTACTAACCACTAAATTCAAATTATAATTTAAGACTGATAGTCACTCCTAGAACTATCTGTACCTTTTTTATTTTTAAACGAGCAAAATGATTTCTCCTCAAAAACTGCTATAAGGTTTTCGATGAAAATGACCGATTAGGGCATTTTTGTGTCCAGTAATCGATCTGTCAGGGTCTCATCTTTAGTAAAATTCAATATCATGCATTTATGACGAATTTATATCTCAAAATTGAGAAAACGGAAGAGGCAACTTTTTGTTTACTTATGGCTTTACGCCTCGTTGACATCGAGGTTATTAGAGGAGGGATGGGACAGGAGACAAGGAACGGGAAGGAAATCGACCATGGCCTTTTGTAGGAAGCATCCCGACATTCGCCTGGAGTGATTTGGGGAAACCATGTAAAACCCAAATCTGGATGCCCGGACGGGGATTCGAACCAGCATCCTACCGAATGCGAGGCCAGAGCGTTAACCACTCACACAGCACACTCGGTTTTCTGCTTGTTGCCAATTTAGCTAGACAGCAGCGTTCGGGAAGTTCATCCAGTCGACAACAGATGGAGGGTTTCCTGCTTTAAGCAGCAAAGGATATTACAATTAACTTTCGAAGTAATCCTGTTTCTGCTAAAGTATGATGTGTTCATATAATCCAAGGGTTTAGAAATAAAATACTTACTAACGTATGAAAACACTGTTATTGCAGTTGTGCAGTATCAAAAGTTCTTGCCCCGTGAAATTTTGTGTATCGATTATGGTGCTTCAGATGTTTCAGAATAATGTTTCTATAATGTAATAATATGTGGTACTTTTAGAGATTGCAATCAGTGATTAAAATATTACTATAAGCGCTCTTAAACTGTATTTTCATTATTCTTTATCACTGTTCATCACGTGTAAATAAACATTTACAATTTCCTTTTAAAGCACTCGTTTCACAAAAGGTTAGGAACCTTAAACACGGCAACGTAAACGATGATAAAACAATAAAATGCCGTTTCGTTTATAGCTTAATTGCTTGAGGCAGAAGAGGTTAAATAAAACATTAGAAACTTAAATGTTTCAATGCATAATAAATATTCATGGCATTAACAGTTATATTGCTTGCAGTTTAATTTATCATAAATTATGAAACAGGGGCGTTTCTTAAAGAAGTTGAACTTTTCGGCAGCAGAGGGGGGATATGGTGAGTTGCTATTACGATGCACAAAGCGTAGGTCCTAACTTTGGCAGAATATACCATGCAAAAAAGTCTTTGGTTAAAATTAAATAGCCTGAACAAAGTTTTTAACTCAACATTAAATGTGTTTCGTGTATTGCATTGTAATTTTGCTCAGTTGGCCTAATACTAAATTATATAAATCCATTAAAATAATAAGAACGAATTACTCAAATGCGAGTAAAGAAAGAAGAATCGTAATAGTTTTCTATAGTCAACATATAAATACCTTGAAACAAAATCATCGTAACTTTAATGAAAATCTAACTAGGAGTAAAATTGTATACCTCAACTACGGACAGTCATGAAAACAATCGTTCTTATTCGCTTTCTTTAATCACAACGGCATTTTATCAAAAATTGGAAACCATGTTAGAAATTAAGCGAATACTTCAGACAAGGATCTGTTAAGTAGAGAACTAAACATGAGGTCTGAACAAACTTGTATACTTTTAAACAATTTATCATGTTTACAAAATTTTGAAAAACATAAACATATACACATTTTGAGAAAATGGAATATGTTTATTATACCCGAAACGTTAATTCTCATTAAAACAATAAAAAAAGAAATCATAAAACATAGTTAAATATATTCTCTGTAGTTATGTCAATTTTAAAATAAAAAAATAAATCTGTATATTACTTAGGAAAAAACTAAATGGGAGGCCTTTGTGTCAGTGGGTATTTATAATGATCTTTTACCTGCTTTGTACGAGCAATTCAAGAATAGCGGACTCTTCCCACAGCAAAGAGTTTTGCATATTTAACGTGGGAAGAGGTTTTATTTTGTGACAGATGGCAACAAAGTTCACTTTGATTGAAGTAAATAGGACACATCCTTTATAACTGAGATAATAAATAATCAAACTGCGGATGATGTGAATCACTCATATTTTTTTCGATGAATTATAGAAGTAGGTAGTTAGTTCCAATCTCATTTTCACAAAATGTTTACTGTCAGATATGTCACAAAATGCAAGTATGATATTAACCTGAAACTATTGAATCAGAGTAACTTAATGCAATGAATATACCAACAATATTGAACATCAGTTGATCCTAAATTAGACGGGATTCGGCAAAGTCATTCCCGACTACTGGTCGATTGCTCGTTGCGACATTCCAGCTTGCGTAGTGGTGTGTCTGCTTCTGACGTGACAGGCAGCACAGTCATTCGACTGCAGATTCACGGGACAAATTTCTCGTTCACCTGTTTTACTCAGCTGAAAATGCAGTGTACTGCTCGTCCTGTCCTTGTCACTGACAGTGTTTTTCTTTAGTTGGATGAGAAGTGAAGGGGAGTGGTTCTCCAATGCGGTTACTGTCTTATATAGTATGCTATCGATTCTCTCTGCTATACTTTTTTGACTCATATACTCATGCCCTGCCACACACAGTCTCTCGCAAATGACATCAACCTTACAGTGCAAAGAACTAACTTCGTAGAGGCTGGAGAAATCCTGACTCATGACCTTCTGGAAATGGATTCCTACTTTCAAAGGTGGCGCCTTCAACCTAATTCGTAGAAAATAGAAATAGCTACATTCCATCTCAGCAACCAACTAATGAACTATCAACCAAATATGTTGTTCAGAGAGCAGGTGTTGGAGTATAACCCCCAAAATACGTAGGTGTCACATTAGACAGGTCCCTAACTTACAAAAGGCACCTTCAGGATACAGCTGCCAAGCTTAAAAGTCGGAACAATTTACTTCAACGGCTGGCAGGAACTTCATGGGGAGCTGATGCGAATACATTAAGTACAACAACAGCCATAGCCTTGGCTTACCCCTTAGCTGAACACTGTTCCAGTGTGTGTCTTAATAGCTCTCACGCCAAACAATGCGCATCATTTCTGGCTCGCTTCTATCTACTCGTATTCAATGGCTGCCGGTGTTCAACAACATCCCACCAACTCACGTCAGAAGACAAAAGGTCCTAATCAAACTATGGTCGAGAATTCTGAACAACGAGGCTCTTCCCATCCATGGATATATTAGGGAATACAGAACACGGCTGGAGTCACGTCGCCCTGCCTGGAAGGCTGCTGTCAGTCTAATATTTAACTCCTTCAGCCCTACAGATAGCTGGACAGCGGAATGGGCATCGTCAGAACCACAGGCAATATTGTAATTTACCAGTCCCTGCTCAAAACTACCTGGATTCAACTTACCGCGTTCAGTTTGGTGCAAATTAAATCGTATTAGATGTGGTACGGGAAGAACAGCTTCAACTCTCCACACCTGGGGCTGGGTGAAGTTTCACAAACTGTGTTGCACATTGTGCATGATTGTCCACTGCGTGCCTTTTCTGGTAGTCTGGAAGACTTAAATTTGACTACGCTGGAGGCGGTGGCCTGGTTGGAGCGCCTCGATGACATTTTTTAGTGGTTGTGACTGGCGATTCTGTCTTAGTGGCCGGCTGCAGGCAATGTCCGCTGAACTATGTGTGTTTATTTTAAAACAAGGTTGTTAAATGATTGCAGTATAATTGTTGCGGAATGTTATAAATGTCTTATAGCACTATACCCAAAATAAATAAAAGTTTCTCATAGCGGAAATAATGTACGTGGCTCAGTTAAAAAATGCAATAATACAGAGAGTTTGACACAGGTAGGCTCAATACTCCAATGCATTGATTTACTCAAAAAAGTTGCAAGAAAAAAAAAATGATTGCCTTTAAGTCTCTGCCTTGATAGCGGGTGTATATCTAACACAATACAGCTGGCTTTTTTACTGGAATCCGCCGGTTGCCTCTACAAAGAAACAAGACAGCGAAAGGAACGACTACAACAATTATATTACCCATCAGTTGAGAAAGCCACTGAAACTTTCGAAATATCCACGTAGCCTATTCCCAGTGATCTGCCGCACTCAGCTCGGTGGGCGTGCGGTAACGCTCGGGCTTGCAATTCGGGAGGGCGCGGATTTGAATCCTTGTGCGGTCATCTAGATAAAGATTTTTCATGGTTTTCCAAAATTATTCCGGGTGATTGCCAAGATGATTTCTCCAAATGGCAATGATCATATTCCTTAAAATTCCTTGCTCCAAGTTCTTTTCACCTTTAATGATTTCGACGTTGACTTAAGCTTTATATCCAACACAGGACAAAAAGTGGTTGGATTCAATCCCTTGTTCTTCCATGGATATTTAAATTTTCGATGGTTTCCTGAATGCCGAGGTGTGACTTCATAGAGGCATGTTCCCTAGTCCTTCCCGCTGCATCCCCAGTTCTATCCCGGTTCTAGTTACCTAGCTGTCGAAACCCGTGAGCCGCAAAACCTTAGCTAAAAAATTATAAAAAACTGATCCGGCACCAAGCGACATTTCTTTCACTTCAATCAACGCACGCTATCACACGTTTCTATCGTATCACTTTCTTCTCCTCACTCAGAATACAACAGTGGACAACATTCCAGCTGAGAAATTGATGTACAGTACCATTAGCATTTCGGTTGCAGGTGCTCTGGTGCCTACGCGGTAATAGAGTGGTTGAAATCAGAGGTCCTCGGTTCGAATGCTGGCGTCACCCGCGATTTAATTTATTGAAGATCTTGCGCTCTGTGAACCTGAAGCCCGTTACATTGCTCGGATTCCACGTTAAATCCTAACTTTCCTTTACCCTGCCGGACAACTGAGCTGGGCGAGGAGACTACGCAGAGGCGGAATTCACAGCTGCTACAGACTGTCGTCATCATTAAATATGAAAAATATTGCTGTTGCACACATTCTTCGTTGAATGTAACTTCGTGGCTGATAATATATCTCACAACGGAGCTATGACAAGGAACCATACACAGAAGAACGACCCCACACACTCAGCATTCCCATATCTATTATCGAATGAATATCAGGAGAAAAGCCTACGAATTAATACCATATTTATTACTTAGCATTATTAGTAAACGTTTCAGCACTACGTTAAATGTTTTAACGATATTTCAAAATTTAACTGCCCAAATTTATTCGTCGGTTTTTAGAAATCATCGATTACAGTGTAAAAGCTAAAATATAAAGAAACAATACGTTTCAACAAGTTAACTTTTTTCATTTTGCTTCACGCATTTCTAGAGCATGAAAATTGAAATTACTTTAAATGTTTCTTCAAAATATTTCATGTTTGTAAATGAAACGGAATGACACTAGTTTTCAGTCTCCCTTTCTCGGTAAGGAAGTTGCAAGGATGTTTGTAGACTAATATTTCATGCTTTTGTAGCAGCCCTAAAATTCTCTTTCGTAAAGTCATGGCGTGAAAGTTGCGATTTCCAACTTATCGTTTGCTATTATAGACGATCGCTGGTTCTTGCGTTATGTTGAGCTGAGGTTGGAATCTGTCCAGGCAGTTTGGCTCCCAAGATGATTCCGCGAACTGTGAATAATAACGACACGACCAGAAAGTTGGTCAACATCCTACACCGAAATCAAATTCTTCTTTCCGCTGCTCTCAAAGATGTTGCCTGCTTCTCATTTGTAGAATCGAAATGTTACGTTATCTGAAATATGATCCAGCGTGCATTGTTGATTTATGGCTCATCGAATTTGAGGTCACTATAATCCAGGATTATCTAATTGACTCGATTAGATTGTTATACATAAAATGAAAAGAATAAGACCTAGCGAGAAGTTTAAATTTTGCAATTAAATTTTTAGCCAAGAGAACTGTTAAAACAGATTAACAATTTACGTAAGAAATGCCCAGTTTGCAGTCATGGAAGCTGAAATGGTATATCAGCACTGTACCCTGTGAGGTTTTACGTTCTGTGAACTGAAGCCAAATTGCGATGTTTTATGTCACCGAGCTCAAAATTATGTTATATTTAATCAGTCATCCGTAGGCAAATCGTTAGTTGTAATTTTGCTGCCACACCTTGAATAAAGACAGTTCAGGCGTCATATAGCTATAACGCAAATACTGTAATAGAAATTCACTTTTGAATGGACTACTGCATACTCCAAAAATTGTCCACGCATCAAACATAAATGTAACTGAACATCCTGAATTGAATGATTAATTACGATTGTATCTTCTACACTCCTCTAGTTTTGCGAATTACGAATTTTAATTTTAGATTCCTTCAGCATTTTTCGTCTCTTCCTTTGGTAATTTATACCAATACCAGACAACCTTGCCCACTAAAGAAAATTTTTCTACACTCTTATGCATGAAATCAAGTGCCAGCTTGTGCCCAAGGTTATCTTTTCTCTTGCATGTACTGCTCCTAGATCTTCGACCAACAGCCTTGTAAGCCCCCCCCCCCCCTATCCCACCAACATATGCCTTGTACAGTTCCATAACTCTCTTTACCCTTCTCCTGACCCCCAATCCGGCTCCTTTATTATATCAGCTACTGACTGGATTCTACGGTAATTTATACAAACAAATCTGTCTGGTCTCCTTTGCACGTCTTCCAACACCTGCGTTTGATACCCAAAATGTGGGCCCAAAATTACACGAGCACATTCAACCAATGGTTTGGCAACAGTTTCGTAAGCCAATTCCCTAACTTCTCTAGCACAGCTTCTCATCATTCTTTCCCTTAAATGAAGGAATTTTTAATATTTTCCTACCACCTGCTCAATGTGTTTGCTCAATTGAGTTTATCATCAAATGTTATGCCAAGATATTTACACTTCAAACCGTCAACAAGCAATTTTGTCCCCATGCTAAAATCATGAACGATTTTTAGTTTTTCGGCTCTCTACATAATAAGACGACTTTAGCTTGAATTTGTCGTCATTCGGTATACTTCGCCTGGAGTGTCATCGGAAAAAGCATGAAAAACTGAAGTCAGGATGATCGGAAGAGGATTTGAACCCCCATCCTCCAGATACCGCTCACCTGGCTACTATTATGTTTATTAAATAAACTCTAGTAAATAAAATTAACCTGGTAAACCTGGCTACAGTGACACCAAGATGCTTTCAATAATAACACAGTAAGTTTCCCTGTCCGCACAGCGGCTCTGCGACTGTTCGAGTAAATATTTTTTTCTCCCCTGCGCGCCACTGCCGATAATCCGAAAAATGTGCATGCGAACGCAGTAAGTCAACCTCTTGTATATTAAACCCTAGTACGCTTCAAACTAAAAAAAAAAAAACAACGACACTAAGTACGCAACAGAACAGAATATATAATTAAATACACCAGTAAAATATCAATTATTACAAACCGAGTGTGGTGGGGAGCGGTAATGTTCTGGCCTTGCGGGTTCGAATCTCCGTCCGGACATCCAAATTTGGGTTTTCGATGGTTTCACCAAATCTCTCAAGATGAATTCCATGGCCGAAATCCTTCCCGCTCCTAGTCCCCAGTCTTTTCCCACCTCTAATTATATCCATGTCGACGTAGAACCTTAATCCGAAAAAAAACACTCTATTACAAACTCCTTTTCCTCGGTATTTTTCGCGGACTGCTATGTCATTCCGAGATATAAGTGTTAAAAAAAGCGGATATGAAATCAGACATGGGCTTTATAAAAAAAAAGTACAAGCGTTCACGTCGGAAAAATACGAAAAACCAAAATTTATACATGAACTGCAACCAGTTCGTTCTGGACGCTAAGCAAATGTTTCCGTTAATGCACGAGTTTTGGCTATTCTACCTAGCTTATCTTTAATCAACTCTCACAATAACTACAACATCTTATAAAATTCTAGTGAATAATTTATGAAGTTACGTGTAAAGTTAGAAAAATCTTAAACGAGTCAGTATTTGTATACTGTACGCCACACAGTCAGATCCAGCATTATGGTTCTCTCTGCATATCTATGATTCAGTTTCAATGCAATACTGTCTCATCTAATTACATACGAAATAGGTCGGAAGCAACACTTAATTGAAGCCATCCATTTCCGCATTTCCGAGACAGGGCTCGACTAGCGATCCTTGCAACGCGAGGTCAGCCTTCTAGCCCAATACGGCTAGATCCAACGGTCAACTCACTAACGCATCGAATGTTGCTTGCGGCGTGTAGTCGTGCATGCAGATAGAACCAAGAGAAAACATACAATTTTACAAGAGATTAAAATGGTGAAATTACTGAATGGAGGTAAAAACTAAATTGCAAAAGAAGTACCTATTCACTGTAAATCTAGGATGCATTGTGCCTGTAGCCAGCGAGTATGGATTTGAAGAACAGTGCGGAGTGTTTTTGCTCGGCGCCACCTCACGCTCATTTGCATCTGAATGGCCGCTGCCTCTGTCCGCTTCCTTTCCACTGAACCTCGCTGTCTGCTTGATGTAGCATTTCATTTGGCCCTCTGCCACTGTTGCCCCAGTATCGCTTTCGTTATTATATTCTGACTAGCTCATAGAGACGAAGAGCTCAACCGATTCATTCCGAGAAACGCAGACCGTATTCTGATCACTAAATTTACTATGAAAATCTAGAATGGGCTGAAGGCAATCGACTATGGGCTATTAGCCGCTGATGCAAGTCATGCCAGCCGAGGAGATACATCAGCTTGTTGAAGCATCAGAAACCGAATATTATTCGAAAGCAAATGGGCCGTGACGCCTACTAAGTAACCGACTTCGAACCTTCCAACATTGATTTCTGAAAAGTGTTTGAAATAGGGATTCGTTGCTACAATAGAGAGGATACAAGAATGCATCAGAAAGGAGCTGTTAGTATCCATAGTAAGGAGTCTTTAATAAAAAGTCATTACGAGCCTTAAATGAAAGTAGTTTCAAATATTTCATATCCTCTGTCTTGTTTTAAAACGTTCCGACAAGCTACAACCTTGGACGTTAACATGAAATTGAATAAAAGTATTCAAAAAACTCGGCGGTACAGTAGATGCGAAGGGTATTCAGGGTTGATGATCAATAAAAAAGTTTACTATTTCTAAATGGGCGATCAAATCAGTGAACAAATGTTAATCAAATGCCATAAGACTCTCAGGTTCAAATAAATATTGCCCAAATTATGACGCTTCCTATTTAAAACAACAAGCATATTCAATGGTTGTTCGTAATGTATAATGAAACGTGTTGTATGTTTAAGACTAGCTATCGGCGGCCAAACTATTAAAACGGAACTTTCTTCTTACATAAAAGAAAAGCATTTATATTGTTAAGATTTTTATCCCAACAGATACTAACCGTCGTATTTTCAACCAGATACCTCTTTTTGTTATAACGCAATTAAACTTATTTTCTATGGCTCTACAGCAAGGTCTCTCAAACTCATATCTCCACTAACCCCTACGAAATTCCCCAAAATAATGGCAAACCCCCTTAAAAGACTGTTTTTTTATTTATTTTTTTAAATAGGTTTTTGTCTAAAAAGTAATACATTCACGAAGAGCAATATGTTTTTAATTAATTTAATGGGTGGGCCTGTTTCTTGACTCAAGTTGAGTCGATTTTAGGAGTAATTTAGTTCATTTTCAATATCAGTTCACCATGTTGCGTGATGCACTCTCGATATACCCAGTCAGGCCGTCATGACGTAAATCCTGTTGTGGACCCCCTGCTTTCAATTGGTGAACCCCTAGGGGTTCGCGTACCCTACTTTGAGAAACCCTGCTCTACAGTATCTGTAGATCTTCTGCAGTTTACTTTCTGCTGTTTACTAATTTCCTACTTATCACATAACCATGCGTCTGCCGAATTTTCAGTTTTATAAACTTACTGACGATATGAAATGAAAATAACAGAGAAAGCCATCACCTAATCCTGACAACATATATACGTTTCACTCACAGTGGCATGACATATTTCCACGGTCGTGATCACAGGTATTACAGGCACCAGGCCTAAGTTATCAACATCCAAAGCAACTAACAGGCACACAGTTCCTATTACCTAGTTCCTGGTGTTTAGGTATGATTCAAAGTGAGAAGTACTGTAACATAGCAGCTCCTTAAAAATAAGTAAAATTATATATTTAGATTTTTTTTTATCTGCTTAACGTCTCTCTAACAGCGAGGTCTTTAGAGACCGAAAAGGACTGGGGGCAAGGAATGGGAAGGAATTTGGCCATCGCCGGTTTTGAAGGAAGCATCCCGGCATTTGCCTGGAGTGATTTGGGAAACCATAGAAAACCCAAATCTGGATGCTCGGACGGGGATTCGAACCGCCGCCCTCCCGAATGCGAGGCCAGAACGCTAGCCGTTACACCACCACCACTCGGTATATATATGTTTAGATTAGTAAAGGAAGTAATGTTAGCAAATTAAAAGCTTAAAGAATTTATAAAAAAAGAATAGCAAGTCTAATAAATATTGTTTGCTCCGAGATGTTTGAAAAGATATGATCTCTGAAAAAAGAAGAAGAGAATTGTTGGTAGAGCCGGCGAGTAAAACAGATTGATCTAGCAAAACATTAAGTTTGGAAATAATAAGAGTTGTATAATGAGAAATTTCGAACATCATATTAGCGGAGAGAAAATTGATTAGATCTTACCGGTAAATAGAATCTTTGAATCAAACTTTATTCAAAAACTAGCTGGTACCCACGACTTCGTTCGTGTTTGTAAAGAATTTGGATTGACAGTTACCGACATCTAACCACCATATTGCACGATGGGGGACTCAATGGTATTACCACACACAAACGCCAGTCCTCTGCGCTATGTCGTTCAGGCAGCACATGTCTTTGGTCGATATACGGAAATATCCTTGATCGACCAATTTCAACCACGATATCTCCCATACTCCCACAGTTACCGAAATTCGGCCAACGTTGTGACCGACGGGAGACTCTGTGCTACTACCACACACAAACACCAGTGATCTGCGCTAGATAGTTTTGGATGAAAAGTGATACACCATGACACATACTTTTTTTTTTTTTTAGAAATATGGAAGTGCCGCAGGTCGACCACTTTCAACCCCCATATCTCCCACACCCCCATAAACTACTGACATCTAACCACCATAGTACACGATACCACTACCACACACAAACAGCAATGGTCTATGCTACGTAGTTGTGGCAGCAGAGTGACATACGGAGACACATGATTTTGGTCGAAATACAAAAATATCCTCGATCGGCCACTTTCAACCACCATATCTCCCACACTACCACAATTATCGAAATTCGGCCAACGTTGTGATCGACGTGTGACTCTGTGCTACAACCACACACAAACACCAGTGGTCTGCGCTAGATAGTTTTGGCTGAAAAGTGATACACCATGGCACATACATTTTCGGTAGAAATATGAAAGTGCCGCAGGTCGACCACTTGGAAGATTTTAGGCAGAGAAAACTAAATTAAATAAATTGCAAAAGATTACATTCAAATTCTGTCTACAAAATCTATTTCTTTTAATACCAACCAAGATATTTAATGTGACAGTACTTCCCTGCTGATTCCACACATCATGTAACTAATGTGTTGGAACATTCAACTTGCAAGTAAGCTGCGATTAAACAAAGTATTCAGACTGCAAGGATCTTCATGGCCTAACCAGGAAAACAAAATTTTACGACCTCAATTGAAAACAATTCAATTGTATTTAGAATATTGTAGGAAATTATATCATGAAGCTAGAAATTATTTTGTTAAAAATGCTGAATAGGGCGGTGCACGTTTAATGTGAAATGCAGAAGAAATAAATCCCTGCAGTGATTACATATCTGTCACAAAATACATTTACCAGGCTAGTGGATACAATGAATTAGAAAATTATGGACTTAAAAGAACGAGATACAAATAAAAACATTCAGCCTGAGGTACCAAAAATAAGTAAATAAATAAAAATGGTAAGCTAAGATAGGGAAAATGTTAAGAGATGGAATAAACACAAAAAAGCAAGCATGGTGCTAAATATCATCTCTACCGTGAGCGTTGCACTTCCACCTTTCATGGTACAATTTACTTGCCTGCAGTTGTAGTCGGTGGCAGAAGTATTGACAAGCAACCTAGTAACTGATCAGGCAAAAATAAACAATTTATGCAGAGATGCCAACTTCTGACATCTCAACGATTCAGTAATTAATTTATCTTTTACCTGATATCATTATATCCTGCTCCATCACATCAAGCGAGAAACCAGCCACTAAAATAATCTGAAGATAAGTTGACATATTTTGCGGAACAACTTGATGCTAAGTAGTCACAGAAGACTTACACTTTTTTCGATAAACATGATACCAAGCGGCAGCTCCCCATTCTAATTCCGAGCAGATATCAACGTAAATATCCGCCACTGGATGGGGGAGGTACTGCGGGGGCAGAACTGGGTCCTGGTCCCCTATACCGACCATACTGATTGAGGTTTTCCTCAGTCACCAATGCAAATGCCGGGACGGTCTCCAATATCCCCCTCATAAACTACACATTACACCGACAAAAATACACTCAGCGCACAAAGAATATAGCTACACGTTTTGCTGACAGGTGGGAACACACTTTCCCTTCCCAGGTGTCGCCGGCTCAGCAAGAGTCGGCCGGATCCAAAACAATGCGCATCCTGAATAAGCCGACCCTGCAGCAGCGGGATAAGTGCATGGAACCACACGCAAAAATTAAAAATCGAATTTCTTAACACACACACATTAAGCAAATGACATAGTAACGGTACATTAGAAAATTCGAATGACGTACAAATGTTAGGATTAAATGGATTGGTAAACATCATAACATAGTGGATACGAAGTCACGCGGGAATGAGATTCTGACTGTGAGTTTTGTCCGAAATAAAATTCTGTTAAGCACGGAATAATAGCTTCCGCCTCTACAGTTGCTTCGATTCACTTGCACCCTTTAAGAGAACCTTGATGCCAGATTTTTTAATGATTTTGTCACAACGTTTGGTTCATTTTTAGATATCTTTTTATTCCCAATCGCATTTCAATATTCCTATTATAACTTAATTTCTCAGAGTATATGTTTCACATGGTGTAAGGCTTCTCTTTTTCTAAACTCCTTCTACTTTCCAGGAACAAAATAAGCAGTTATTTATGTATCAAAATATGACCAACAACATTCTATTCATTCTTTTACGTAATGTGTCTCTTTCACCCGCCATACGCTGATACAAACATTTTGTAAATTTTTGGTCTACATAATTTTTAAAGTTACTCTCCACTTAAGATTTTGCAAAAGCTGTAGGCAGTCCCTCTCTTCATTGGCATTCCTAAGGTCCAAGCTACTTTTCTTTTTAATGTGACTGTCCACACATACAGCATCTGAAAGTTACTTCAAACTTCTGTGTCAATGCTAAAACATTCATTTGCTGGAAGAAACATTATCTTTCCTAGTGCTGAATTGATTTAGAGATCTTCATTATAATTTTATACGCAATTAAAATTATACCAGATGATCTGCCATGTCCGTTTCAGTTCAAAATGAATAATTAAAAAAGGAACATCTTTTATACTAACGATACTTCATCAGTATTTCTGAAGGTGATTTACAATCGCTTATCCTACGGACCATAATTCTGGTAAGCTGAACTCGCGTAAAGTACCTTGTATTGTGCCTTACAGTGATATATAATTTCTATTTCCTGCAGATAATTAGATTGACTGGAGAATACATTGGAATTTCTTGATGATAATTATTTTTTAAAAAGTACTGTAAGTTTGTTTAAATATGACTTATTTTCATGTGAATGCATTTGTTAATTGATACGACGGAAGTTGTTATTTGTTTCATCGTTCTTCTCGAACAACCCAATAATACTTGTAAGTAACAAAAGCATCTCAGTTTTTTTTATTTAATTGACCCCGTGTTCAATGTATTACATCAAACGGTAGCGTGAAACTATTTTATCCTCTGGTGCTCGTTGATTTTAGGTTTTTAATAACAGGAACATGAAAACAACTGTTTCGAAATAATGCGGATGAGGTTAGCATTAACTTGTTCCTTTCTCTTCTTCTCTTCGATATCGGCTATCTAAGGACCACGAAAAGTATTCCTGTGCATTCATTTCGATGCTTCTTTTCTTGACTTCCAATAGTTCTTCATCCTCTCACTTTGCTGTTTCCTCCTTTCTTCTGTCCATATGTTACTACATTTCCTCTTCTCCTTCTCCTGGAAACCCTTGAAATATTGGATCAATCTCCTAAAAGTTGCTCTGTCTTGTATTAAATCTGCTGTTATTCTGATCTCAATCATATTTTTCATTACTCCTTGGATCCACTGGTTGCCCTTCTTACTCTTGTAAACATGGTTGAAAATTCTTTTTGTAAGTTTATTGTTATCCACTCTCATTATGTGACCAAAAAACTGATTCTCCTCTTTCTGTTCGTAACTGACATCCTTTCAATTTCTTCTTATTTGTATAGGTCTTTATTCCTCTGGTGTCTAAACTCACCATTTTCAAGTTTTAGTGGTCCCCAAATTTTTCTCAAAATTTTCCTTTCCCTTTTCTCTCTCTTCTATTTCTCCAGTTTTCATAGAGAACAAGCTTTCTGAGGCATACAGTCCTTCTGGTTTGATTACTGTGTTGTAGTGTTTGATTTTAGTTTTCCTTGACAGATTCTTCTTATTGTGTTTATCTTTTGTCAATTGGTATGCTAGTTCTAGTTTTCTTGCTCTTGATATATTTGCTTCCTTATCAAGCTCATTAATCTGAATTACTTCACCTAGATATTTACATTTATTGACCTTGTTAATTTTTCCGTACTCTTTGTTTAGTACTGTGGGTGAATATCTAATATGGGTCATGAATTTAGTCTTCTCAAAAAAGAAATGAAATCCAACTTTTCCTGCTATATCTTTCAGAAGGTTGATTTGTTCGAGTGCTGTTTCTATACTTTCAGAAAGAACCGCTATGTCATCAGCGAAAGCCAAACAGTTTATCCCAACCCCTCTGTGCTTTGAACCTAATCTTATCTCATGGTGAATTCCCCTTTCCTTGAGTTTCTCTTCCCATGCTCTTATTACCTTCTCCAAAAAGCAATTGAAAAGAATTAGTGAAAGCCCATCTCCCTGCCTGACACCAGTTTTTATTTTAAATTCCTGTGAGATCTCTCCCATAAATTTCACTTTTGAATTTGTTCCAGTGATGGTCTGCCTGATTATGTTGACCGATTTTGAGTCAACACCAAATTCCTGCAAAATGTTCAGTAATGAGACTATCTGCTGAGTGGTAGGCTTTCTTGAAGTCCACATAAACTATAACAGAGTTTTTGTTTTTTGTAACCCTGTCTCCTATTACAGTTTTCAGATTTAGAATGTGTTCTACACAGGATCGTCCTTTTCTGAACCCACCTTGGTATTCTCCAATTTGTTTGTCTATTACTGGTTCAATTCTGTTTTGAAGAGCTTTTGACAGTATCTTATATGTCACAGCTACCAGAGAAATTCCTCTGTAATTGTTCATATCTGTTTTGTCGTCCTTCTTGTGCAATGGGTGTATCAGTGCGTTCTGCCATTCGTCCTTTATTATTCCTTATTGTTCCTTTATTATATTTAAATTACTTGATTAAAAACTTGAACGTTGATTAATAATTTTAAATTCACCTGGTCCATCAGCAGTCAAACGGCTGCCTTACCCCGATAATACTACCGAGGAAAGGGGACCTAAAGCTTTAAGTGGAATCCGAACCACGGAGCGTCCTAGCATGCTTCACATGAACAAAGCAAAGCTCTTCCAGAGATGAAAGTAAGTTTTAAGGTTCGTAAAAATTCCAGCCGAGACAGTTCTCCTTCCGTTAGCCAATCGTGCGCCTTACCCAACTGAGCCACCAGACTTCTTGGTGTTTGTATATGAACTCGAATATAAGAAGAAGAGATTCATCATATGAATTCATTATAACATTCCTCAGTTGTAAGTTTGGAAATTTAATCAACAACATCAGTACGAATAATGACTTTGGCAGGCTAGAGCAGTGAGGCTCTGATTGATGTTCATTAATTACGGTCATGGACAGCGGTCCACGTGACGGCTGTGCGCTGATTGGGCGGGGCGGCGGCAGCAGAGTCGTTTACCGTTTCGCCTCAGACACGCAGTAAACAGGATCTACCAGCGCATGGGCAGAGAGAAATATCACGGGATGATCGCATACATGCTTGTACTGAATATTTTTGAATACTGGAACTCATGTTTTTGAATGGTGCTAAAATGTTCTAATCTATTGGTTGTAACGCATGAATGTGCATTGTGGCAAGGAAATGACGTGTTAAACCTGCTTGCAAAGACGATGCTGATCCTAATGTGATACATACGAGTTTGACATGCTGATAACATTCTTTAGCCGAGACCGAGCGTGGAGGGTGAGCAGTAACGCATTCGAGAGGACACGGGTTCGAAACCCAGATTTGGGTTTTCCATGCTTTCCTCAAATGACTTCAGGTGAATGCCTTAATGGTTCCTGCAAAAGGCCATGACCAAATTCCTTCCAGTTTCTTGACCGCCGTCCTTTCCCTCCTCTATTGACCTCAAAGTCAACAGGGTATTAAGCCATAAAAAAAAACTTTTTCCCGAGTGCCTGCTGTTAATGAATGTTTATAATTGACGAACTGTTGAAATGCCTCGAGTCACTTTTTACACCACGAATTAGTTTGCCTGATTATCAAACTCACGTTTACGATATTAGAAGACAAAAATAAATTGAAAAATCATTTTCTTTAATTAGTTCCGTTTTTGACTTTGAATGTTTTCCTTTTTCTTTCAACGCTATTTACACGCTTAGATCAATACCCTAGATTTAAGAATTATATAATAACAGAAGAAACATTTCATCAGTATGCCACCAAATTCAAAGGCTATTTGTTATTAATAAAACAGCTTTAAATTAAATGTTGTATTCACTTTGAGGTATACAGTGAAATTATATATTCCTTCAGTAATATGATTAATTATTTCCTTCTACAAAAAGTAACTGTCGCAGAAGCATGTCATTTTCTTGGAAACTACAACTGATTTAAATTGATCAGAATATTTCTTTCGTACCTTAACAGTATCCACTTCAGCAATTTATTTAGGATATTAATACGGTAGCTGTTCGCACACGATGAGATCGCAATAATTGAACCTCATTATGGACGAGCTGATATAAAAAATGACAGACTGTCAATTTATCCGTACCATACTTAAAGCAATACATTCGGAGTTCTTCTCACATGAGCAATCCAGTAGCAAAGCACGAAGGTCTAGAGGTCTAGTTCTCCGAGATATGAATGTCTCTGGCCTACCAACACCAAAAACAAAAATCAAATTAACATAAAAATAGCAAATTAAAACGTGACAAGAAAACCGGACTTTAACGCTAGATACTCGGGTAACGAAAATTTTTGGTGAGAATTTTAGACCATGGAACTGAAATACAGTTTTATTAGTAGATTATTCTTTATATAGGTAAAATTATGAAATTGATACATTACTTCCGAAAGTGTCAAAAAGAACCGCTAACACTAAAACTATGTTTAATAACAATTGGTTATAACTTATACTGCCAACGTGGTCACAAAAGCTACGCTGAGCAACCATTGAATGAGATTGTTGAGGGAATCTCCGTGTTGGCCAGCTCTCCTGGAACAGGATCAGCTTATTAAGAGTATTAGATGATATGAATTGTGCACAAGAAGAAAATTTGTATTTGGTAATTTGTTGAACTTTTAAAGAGTAACTCTCGCTTCACTGACCCTATATCGTTGGGAGAGCAATTATGCTGCAAAAATAATATTCACGTATTATTATCTGTGTAGTTGCATTTCAGACGAATCTTCTGCCATGAATACAGTTACCAACAGAAATAAAGATATGTATGTGATAGTGAAACAGGTATTTTGTAACACCTTATCTGTACTTCACAGATTACAGTTAATATTTGGCGTGTAAGTTACGATTTTGCCTAACATCCTCTTTAGCTTTCGACCGGGCCACAGCTGTCATCCTCCCACCCGATCGATGCTCCGCCTAGCGGCAGACAGCTCTTCCCACACCCACCCCCTTCACACCCCCACTCCACGCCTCTCTCCCCTTAAGACGTCCTCCCAGCAACTTATTATTGGCCCTCGGCAGATGTGGATGGCTTTACAGGGGCAGAAGCTCTCCTCTCCTCAGAACCGATGGCAAGTGATTGATTACCAATACGGCTCAAGTTCTACTGAGATCAAGACTTCGAGAATAGCCGCCAGATAGAGCAAAAGATTTCTATTTAACAATATGATCTCATTATGTGAAAGTTTTAAGCTTATTTGATTTGGAACCGTCAAGATTTCTTCCCTAATTGTTTTTTATAATTATATTAAACTGATTATCTTTTCATGATTGTCACACTAACGGAACAAGCTTGATTTAAACGTATGTTGTCAGGGATGAGATAAATGTGTCATGGGTTAACATTCAGTAGAAATGAATTCCTGATATGGGTTAGAAGTAAAATGTTGATATCAGAACTTAAATCTATCGAGCTGCTAACCAAAACTCAGTAGTCTGACTGCACAACAACACGACTCTCTAAGGACTAAGAAGATAAAAGCTATTTAACTGCAGTATTGGTACCTAAAATAACGAGGTTAGTCTGTAAATTGTTCAGTTTCTTTATCTGTAGAACATTATTATGTGTTGTAATGATCAGTTTACAGAACATCTTAACAAACATTTATTCATTTGCGGAAAATGGTAATACAAAACGTTGGCAGTAGCAGAAACAGTTGTCTGCTAGTTCACTGATAAGGTATCTGGTCAAATCCAGTTTCGATTCCTATTTATTGCGGTAATTCTTCTCGTTTGAATTTTAATCTGAATGCAGCGCGTTTCGGATTCTACATTACACTGTACATGCTGGGGAAGACAATCTATCAAGCCTGCGTTAAAATCACTAACATAAAAAAAAATTGAGACCACTCTCTTCAAAGAAAATGTTTAAACCCATTAGGAAATCATTTAGATTCATATAATTTAAGAAGTTATTTCCGCACCGTTCCGTAAACATTTAAGTTCAATATAATGCTGTCATATGCCTCCGCATGAGCGTGCGTTAACATATAATAGTTGGCCACTGCGAGGCAACATGGGCAGGTGGCATAGTCAGCAACAGTACCATGGAATTCGAACAGAAAATTTTTTGACTGAACATGTCTCTAACCGTTGCCGGATGTTACAAAAATAGCTCGGTCACAAAGTAACTAATTTTCTTCGTTTTTGCCAGAAAAAAATTATAAGACCCAGTTTGAAGTAATGATAAATTTCATTATTAATTTTCATTCAACAATGAACTTTATCCAGAAACATATGCCAACCGTGGTCTTGAGACCTCGTCCAGTGTTGCTACTGACATCTATAAATTGAAATAACCTTCCAGAGGTGACCTAAAATGTATCGAGAATAAACCTAATACCCTCGTCAGTAGGAATATAAAGCCACCGGAAACATTGCATCAAATCACTGAAAATGAGAAACATTGTAATGAAAATAGTAGTATCTAAATTACATACCTCACGTTTTTCTTTAAATACTTGACAAACTATAATAATACTGATTTCGGGTGTCAGTCGCATTTTGAGAAGTTGAGGAGGTGGAATGGCGCCTTGGTCCATGTAACACCTGTTACCTCCTCCTTGAGTTGCTCGTCACGTCTGCATATAACGGCCTGCGGGTAATGGCTGACCCCACATTTCCCCGCATCTCTGGAACCATGTTGTCTGTCCTGAAAATTTTACTTTGACAACGCCAGTTAAACATTATCTGCTCGTCAACAGCACACATTTCTAAAAATATCAGTAATGATGCGGTTATGCCTGCAGTTCGAAGCAACCGTAAAATCCGTAATAGTAAAAAAAAATTGTGAGTGTGAATCGAAGAAAATAAAAACCTCTGTTTAGTGATTTAAAATGGTACGGCAAGGAAATGAAACTGTTTACCAGATCCTTATTCGTTGTGGTTAAATTAATAAAACGAGTCTTTGCGACTAATATTTGACAGTATATAGAAACACTAACAAAAATTGTGTGTGGCATTAGATATATCGATTTCATGCAGTTTATCCGAATATTGCATTTCTCTGTAATCAATGATTTCGCGGAATTAACATGAAGCCCTTGATGGGTGTCTTGTAAGGGCCTGGTTAAGACACAGCAACACTTCATTTATCTATTGAAAACACACAGCAGCTGCAAAATCAATGGTTGTGGTATCGTGTTAATAGACGTTTTTACTGTTTCAATACACTCTAAGGAACTTGTTCAACTACAAAATATTTATTATTTTACAGTGAAAAGGTTAAAAGTATTCCATTATTCTTGGTAATAAATCAAATTATTGTACTTCTCTGGTCACTGAACTTTCATCGTTTTCTGCCAGATGGACGAGTCTTTCTAAGGACTGTTCTCGTCACAAAATAAAACGAAAAGTACTACAACTTCCTAAAGACCAGGGCAGTGTTCTCACATAAAACAACTTACGTGGATTTAGGTAGTTCACTGAAATTTTAGCCAGTAATTTTAAAAATTCCTTGCGAAGAGATAATAACTTTACTGGAAATCATGTTAAGTAACAGCCTATTCCAGGTATACACTGAGCTCAGCAGGTGCAGATTTCACAAGGTAAATAGTTGTCTACCCCAAGGGTCGGTTCTCTTCCCTACACTTTCTAACTTATATACTCATGACCTGCCAGACACTGCATCTCACAAGTTCAAATAAGCTGATCAAATCGACCTTACATTGCAAAGAACTAACTTTTCAGAGGCAGAAGAAATCCTTTCCTACGACCTTCAGAAAATGGATTCCTACTTTCTAAGATGGAGCCTTCAAGCTAACCAGCAAAAATCAGAAGTAGCTGCATTCCTTCTAAGCAACAATCAAATGAATTACCGACCAACAATAATGTTCAGAAACCAAATACTGAAATATAACAGTACCCCCAAATACCTGGAAGTATCATTAGATAGTTCACACAATTATAAAAGGCATCTTCAGAGTTCACCTGCCAAGCTTAAAATTCGTAACAATCTACTTCAGCTCATGGCTGTAACTTTATGGGGAACTGATGCGAATACATTAAGAACAACAGCCTTGGCTTTGGTTTAATCCACAGCTGAATATTGCTCCAGAGTGGCTCAATACTCTCACATCCAAATGATGGACCTTCAGCTTCGCCAAATCATGCGCGTCATAACTGATAATTGCTGATGGTCAGCACATCCCAATCAGAAGGCAAAAAGTCCTTACCCCAACTATGGTCCAGAATTCTGAACTATGATGCGCTTCCAATCCACGGAGATATTAGGCAATACAATACACGGTTGAAGTCACGCCACCCTGCCTGCACAATTGCTGTGATTCTAACTTCAAACTGCTTCAGCCCTACAGATAGCTGGACAACAGAATCGGCACCGTCAACACCACAGGATCTTGTGCAGATTAGTAATCCCTGCTTAAAACTTCCGGGATTCATCCTGCCGCGCTCTGTTCGGTGTAAATTAAATTGTGTTAGACGTGGCACGGGAAGAACTGCTTCTACTCTCCGCACCTTTGGATGGACAGATTCGCCGCACTGCGATTGTGGAGAGCTCGCACAAACTGTGTTGCACATTGATCAGGATTACACTCTCCTTGCTTTCTCTGCAAGTGTCGAAAATTTAAATTCGTCAACGCCGAATCCGGTGGTCTGGAAGGAGCTTTTTTTTTTGTAACTGCTTTACGTCTCTTTTTAATATCGAGGTCTTTAGAGACGGGAAAGGATGGGGGCAAGGAATGGGAAGGAATTCGGCCATGGCCTTTTGAAGGAAGAATCCCGGCATTTGCCTGGAGTGATTTGGGGAAACCATCGAAATCCAAATCTGGATGCCCGGACGGGGATTCGAACCACCGTCCTCCCAAATGCGAGGCGAGAACGCTAACCGTCACACCGCCCCGCTCGGTCTGGAAGGAGCATCTCGATGCCAGGTTATAGAAGTTGTCTGGTAATGATGACGTACTGACCATTCCACCTGCGAGCTGAATATATATATATTAAAAAAATAGTTCTTTAGCTTAAGTACTATTGTTGATTGAGCTCCATTTTAGGGAGTTAAATAAGTGTTATGTAGCACCAAATGAAAAATAAAAAAAATTCACTAAATGTTATAAACGTTGATTTATCCTTTTTTTTAAAATCATTAAACTAAAACTTAGCTCAGAGTTATTTGTCTCTACTTTTCATAACGCCCTCCTATTTGACTGAGATTGCTGACAAAACAATAATGGTATGTGGAACTTTGCTCGAGGTTAGCAGGTTGGAGTCCAGATTCGATTGTTTATTCCCCTACAGGCAAACAGGTCTAGAGAGGAGGTGATGCACACATCATAAATATCATACTACGTCAAAGCGGCAATATTGAACCATGAATCGTCTCCTCATTGTATGCAGAATTAAAACAGACACTTCTGTCGATGGTGATTATTATGTCGGAAGAGGATGTGAAACTTTGGGGCGTCGTTGGCATCTATTGGAAGAATTGGCATGAATGATCGTCCAGATATGGAATAAAACTTATACTGGGGAAGGATACCCCTGAATAATGATAGTAGACGACTGGGAAACGCGTATAGCACAGAAGTTTAGTTTATTTCAATAATCCTTAAACGATTTTTAGAGAGGCTGGGTGAGACATAGCGGTCAGTTCCGTCATTCGGGAGGGTGCGGGTTCACATCCCCGTCCAACCATGCATGGTCAAATTCCTTGTACCCAATCCTCTCCGCATCAAACGATCTCCACGAGGCGTAAAGCCATAAACAAAAACATCGATTGGTAAGCCACCTGTCAAATAAGTCAGTAGAGCGACAGACTGCGACTGGAAGAATGAGGCTCAAGTCGAGACGAAACAGAGGCATAATCACTGAGTCAGCCATTTAAAGTATAATACAAGTTATCCTTTGCGAATGCATATTTATATTTCCCAAATTACTTAATCCCTTTTTTTTATAAATTTTTCGTATTTTGTTTCGTTACAGTCAGAAACATAAATAAACATAGCCGCTTTCAGCTTGTAGTGCAATATTCAGTCCACCATGTTTCTCTCTCTCTATTGTTAGTATTTCAGCCGATGTTCGTAGAATAATGAAACGGCTGCGTAAAAAATATATAAATTTTCTGTCTCCCAGCAGGAGAATTGGAAGCCGGAGAGGGAATCGTATTAAATCCCTGTTTTATGAGCGAGCCTCTTTGGCCGCAGGTATTAGCAAGGCCAGCGAGTTTAATTAGCACCGCGTAAATTCTGCTCACATTGGAAACCGGGCGCCCATTGTAGGATCAGCAGCGCGGCGAGAAAAAGGACGAAATACGGGGATAAAAAATGCAACATAATGGAACAGCGAATAAGAGAGAAAAAAGAGGCAACCGGTTTGGGCGTTAAGCCACGAGCTGAGCGTTTAAATGAGTTGAGAGGCGAGCCGGCAGTGCCTAACTGCCTCGCATCACGCACGCAGTCACGCGAAACTGCGTCGCTTCCCGCTGCCCCCGCTTGGAGCGCTCGTGTCCGCTGTCTTGTCGTCGAAGGCAGTTGTTTTGTTGGCAAGGTCGGGAGGGGGCCGACCGTATTCAAAACTGCTCCTGCTTGATACTTAGCGTCATAATTCTCACATCCGTACAGTTGAAGTATTCAGGTTATTAATGCCACCTTATTTGTTTATGTTACTTCAACAGTTTTTTTTTATGTATAACTATCTCCGCTGCCGAGGGTCCCAGCCCCTATTCCCCCTTCCTTACCTGGTTTTTGAGGATTCGTTAAACTCTCAAGTTCTTCATGAGGTAACTGAAGAAGTTTTTATCTGTAGTAAATTTTTAAAAAATCGCTGAAACGAGGTTTATTCCTGTAATTAATGGGGGTGAATGCTATTTTTTTCAGGATAGAAAAAGAAGCAAATTCTCAGCCACCAATTTTTCAACTTCTATACCAGATTCCTTGATTTTGAAGTACTCATATTTATAGTTAAGAATACTGTGAATTATAAAATAAGGTTTCCTGTATTGTTACAGCCATTGGGTTTTCACGCTGTCACAAATTACTTCTCCGAAAATGTTCTGTAACGCAGATAAGTTTTCTCGATAGCACAGAAGCAGTACAGCGCTTGGTTGGTCAGTCTGAAAGTCGAGGCACGGATCCAGTTTTTAATGAGACCGCGCCGCTAACAAACGCCCCCTCTGCAGACACACAGACACACCTATCGATTTCATCCGCCGTCTCTGCCCTTGGCGGTCGGTCTTCAAAGAGGAAGCAGAGATGGAAACTCACAGTTCTTCCGCTGGGCACATACCGAACACCCGAAAGCAATTAAGTAAAACCGAGTGAATCTTGCAATTGGATATGAATTATAAACATAAAGCAAAAGGATGTACTATCTCTACAGTTTTCCACTCCAATCAACGGATATATGAGTGTGAAAAACGAGCTTTGAAACAAAACCGTATATTCAAATAAGTAACCAAACAGGAGAAGACATCAATACGGGACCATATCTCCTTGATTTTACCTAGCCTATCGTGAAGTTCTAACACAATAGTGACAGAACTATTTTATTTCTGTTTCAGATCAAAGTAGAGAACAGTATGTTAATCAGTCAAAGAGATCGGAACGTACATTGAATTTCTATCAAATATACCAAGGATGGGATACTCTCCTGAAGCCAATATCAACATGTAGAGAGCGCGATAAAGTCTGATTTCTAAAACAAACCCCACTATTCGGCACCACAGTGACATGGCTGACGAATTGTTTTCAAATTGCCAACAACTCCGCCGCAGAGCTCAACGTTTTGTCATTCGCTATTCAGGCTACCATCGTGTTGTCGCCATTATTAATGAATTGCAGTCATTGGTCACAAAATCAACAATTCAGCATTTATAACATCTGTAATAGGGTTCTTAATGCGTTTCATTGAATTACATTTAGCTTGAACTGAAGCTAAACAAGATTCCACAAATTTACGGCTCTTTATCTGGGCTAAGATCCTCAAATATATCCGAAATTCATACATTTTCACCATTAATCACTGACTAATTATCACACCATTATCTTTTCCAAGTTTTGCGCCGTGAGAGTCACTCAAAGACGTGCTTGCTTCCTCCTACACGTTTCTGGTTGACTTGATCACATATCCAGTTTTTTTTTTTTTTAGTTTTATGCATACGTTTGCTTTGGAGATAATGGAGAACCATCTAACATCCTGATGAGTGTGGCCGGCACACATCCAGCGAGCATTGAAATCACGCCCGGCACGCCTCGCTGTTTCCAGTGCAGTAGGGCTTTAAAGCACTCCGACAAACTTCCGAATTTTATGATTAATTAAACGGAAGATTCCACTTGTTACTATAAAATGATTACCGCAATGTGACATCGTCTCATTTACATTGATTCGAAATTTGGTAGAATATTTGTAGACCTGGATTACTTAGAGGGAGAATAAACTTTTAAAACGTCATTAAATATAACTCAGATCTTCCTTCATACTTCTCCGTCAAACAGCTTTGAAAAGATTAATATAGATTGAACTTCTTTGTATTATAATGACTTTAAGGCGCCATCCACTTCTCGGAAGGAATGTGTTTCAATCGTCCATACTTTTTTTTAAAATCAGAGCAAGTTTTATGGTATTCCATCAGAGTTTTAGTAGTTTTTTATAAATAGCTACACAATGAATAGTATTAGGATTTTATGGTTTACGTACAAAAATTGAAATCAATTCGGACGGAGTGACTAGGATTTCAAATGACACACAAATTGTTCACATTGCAATAACAATAATTCAGTGTCATAAAATAAAACAACTTCATATAGTTAGGCACAGACTAATGAAAGCATTTGGTCCATTTTAACAAAACCTCATTATTCAAAACAATTGAAAATTGTATTCCAAATTCTATGACCTTCTACCACTTCTGCAATAAACAAAATATTACGAAATCACCAAGCTTTTGGTTTTACAAAGATTTTTGAGTACGCATGTTAAAATTACTTGTCTATCTTTGTTCTTTCACATATTTTTTGTAAATGTAATAAATGTATAGTACTTTCCCTAGAGTATCAAAACCAGTGAAAAATTTCATAACTAACAGTATAAAAATTACATCTTGATAAATTACTTTCATTACGATGAAATCTTCATCTTTGTCGCTAGTAATCCCTACTTATAGATCTCTTGACAACTGTGACTGTAGCCAAAATCTTGCAGTCAAACCGGTAAAACCAAGAACTGTTCACTGGACACAGCGTATGGCATTTTGTCACAGTGGTTGTTTACACTAAAAAGAAAGCAGCCGGAAGCTCAGATTATGAAATAAACAACGCAGCATACTCCGTAAATCTATTAATACTGAATTAAATAACTACGCAATCAAGTGCGTGTATTCGTGTCAGCTGTCCGGTACTGCAAACTTCGTTTATCAGTACATTTTCTATTTTTATGCAATAGTTTCGAAACTAATTAATATATCGTTACGAAATATTGCCCATGTTTTTTTTTCACTTCAGTACTAGAACATATTCTTAACTAGCTTATGTTTCAGTTTTTGGACATGCGAGGTTACCATGTAGTTAAGTAACCCCACGATAGTTACTTCTCTGAAGACTTCAACGAATCTTCACATAGTTACCCTAGACCGTTTTGAAAGCAAGCTTGTATGCGTGTGCCAGAACGACAAGAAATTTTAATTTTTGATGGCCATTTTTTGTCAATTATGGTTTTATCATTCGTGGTTCAGTAACATATAAATCCGGGAAAATCTGATAATTTGAGGAAACTGTAATAACGCAATTAGTACAAAAAGTTATACAGCAATCAACTCAATATAATTAACAGAAAACTCTATAATACAATAATCCTTGTTTATTATCGGACCTTCATAAAATATTTAGTTCTTAAACATGACTGTGATGTTTGTAACTGTAATTGATAATGGTACCGAATATTGTGTTGATGAATGTGAAACATCATTGGATCGCAGTTTCAGTTCATTAGGAACTTTCATGAAGATATAGTTTTGAAATTTTGTTTTATTTTACAAACAGATCTTAAACAAATACGAAAAGCAAATTTGGCGATTAATAACAAGGTGCACACTTCAACCGTTTATCGTAGAGCTTTGTGATAAATTAGTTTAAACTCTAGGAATCAATTTAATCAGTTAACAGAAATAAGAAGCGTTGATATAGCGTCCGTCGCTGTTTCTTTGTTCTTTTGCTTTCAGTCTCTACTACTGTGATAAAAATATTATTGTTAAATTCTTCCCACGTCATGTCGCTAAATATGTATTACTCTAACTGTTGTCACATTCATCTGACAGCTCATAAAACCAAATATGTTCTCTAAAACACTATTTTTAGTATCATTGATTGTTAAAATCTTCTTGTATTCCAGAAACACCGTTCAGTTTTTCAGGGTTTTGTTCCAAATTGTTCCATTAAACTGTCTGGAAATCAAAGCAGGAGATAACAATTACGAGATTATAATTTAACAAAATAAGGACATTAGCCGATTTTAGTGACGTTAATTCCTTCAATACCACTGATTGTAGGGTGCCACTGGTTTTTCATTCTCACGGGACAAATATTTTTTGTGTAAACCCTGCAGCCGTAATCTTGCAGCCTTGTAGTAGACCGCCCAGCGTAACATGCTGCACGGGACGGTGGCACGGCAGGAGAATCTCATGCAAACAATCGTTAACGCGACGCTTCTAGATACGAATATAGATTGAGAGTTATGATTCACCGATTAATCCCCATAGTTTTCGTCCTGAAAAGTCTATAGTTTACGTGGTTTCCAGTGGTTTTGTAAATCTTAGCTGCAAGTACCTTGTAATCGGAAAAAATGTAAAGGTAACATATTCTCACGGACACCCCAAATCACCTGTGTTACTGTTGTGCATAAAAATTTTGTTTATATATAAGGTAAAAGATACCTAAAGGAGTTAAATAAATTGCTGAAATGTTTTCACTGGGCTACGCCCACAAACCTTGTAATATACAAATAAACAGTAAGCTGACCTCATGGCACACAAAAAACCTAGCCGTAAAGTATCTACGTGTCAACTTACACGGGATTCACTGAGCTTATTCTTTGCTATATTAATCCTCATGCTAATGCAACTCTCTCCTTCTCCACAAAGTCTTATTTAATACGCTTGTTCTGCAGCTGCAAAATCAAACATCAGAAAGTTACTGTCAGTTCAGAACAAAGTGCTTCAGGCTGTTGTAAAACGCACTTGCTTCCTGCGCAACATTCACGTTGACAGAGAACTGAACTCATTTACAGTATCTGATTTTGTAAAACAACACAGCAACACGTTATAGTGGCACTTTTCTAACAGATAGAACTTGATAAAAATTAGTGATTACCAACCTCATTAAAATCAGACTTTCCCAAGATATCTTACTTACAGGTGAAGAAGAGCAAAGTAATTTACAACTTTCCAGAAGCATTTCAGAAAGGACATTATTTAAATTATTTATCATTTTCTGTTAGCTGTACGCTATTATGGACTTATTGAGTACATTTTAATCATTGATTATCACGTAAAATTATCTCCAAGAGAGATCCTAGACGTTACCCACAGCGAAAACCTAAATATTAAAGCTTTTAATAAAAATAATTTGTTTAGGAATTAAAAATAAATAGTAAAAATAATAAAAATTAATTGTATGAGGCCGTTTTCCCATTACTTTTATCCATTTCAACTAAGGACACATCTCTTCTGACTGTAGTAACTTCTAGGAGTATAAATGGAAGCTAACAATGAGGATAAATTATATGAAGAGAGATTATTTTTTACAATGAACTTTGTTGAGACTTTTAAGAAACTCGTAAAGTTTTAACGATTTCAGGAATGACCTACCAATGCTCGTTCTTCTGATTTTTAAATCTTATTCCGTACACATAAATCGTGATAAAACTTTTATTTTTAGATGCTAATTCGTTGCTTTTAAAGACTAGAGGTAGGTTGAATGTAAAGAAATTTGAGAAAGCAAACTTTGTGAATATTGAAGGAACAAGAGAATGTAATTAGTTTTCCGCTTGCAAAATTGACTGCGTACCGTCCTTCGACAAGCGTTCATTAATTTACATGCCAGAGATTTCAGTAGATCATCGCGCTGCCAGCGCAAAGTTCTTCAGAGTTATGAGCTTCAGAAATGTCGATTAATTGGCCTCAACGTTTATTTTAAGAATAATTAAGCTCATATTTTCTGCTAAAGGACCTAGAACAAAATAAAATTGAACGAAATAGTACTGAAAACTTTTTCACTTTTCAACGAAACGTGGATGCAGTAAGTAAGTTTATGACAATTCTTTTAACGAATTCCAATTACGATCTACAAAGAATAAAACCTTTGATCATAAACATATAACGCTATGAAGTTTTTGTTCCAAAGCTTGTATGCTGGTGTGTCTGCGTTGCAGATAAGTAATTTCCGCAGTGGAAAGTTTTCGTGCTGTGAAAGCGGCCGCTTTTTGATGACTGATAAGAACGTCGCGTGACAGCACACAAGCGCCTCACGCGGTAGCATGTTTCAATTACTGCGGGAAATGCGATGGCCGCAGGCGCTATCTTCGTCTGCGTGTAAACCGGCACTACTGAGAACAGTTTAATAGATCCATGGTCATTGTCCTCTGCTAACATAATATTAAAATATCTGGAACGCGCAGTCCGTGATTATACTTTGAAAACATATATCCAACAACTTCGTGGAAAAACAATTGGGAATGCTAAGAATTGTTCTCTAAACCAGCGGTTCACATTTTTTTTTTTTTTTTTTTTTTGATCATGGAACCCTAATTGATCATACATTTTTTTACGGATCCCCATTTTTATAAGTGTAAGCTGAAAAACCAGTCTCGCATCGGTAATTCGTCACAAACGGAAGCAGAACCATGATAGCCTTCTCGCAGCGCGGTTATTGCTCTTTTGAACTAACATTTTATTTAATTCTCGGACGGAACACGGAACCCTTATGACCATTCCACGAAACCCCAGGGTTCCGCCACCCACCATTTGGGAACCACTGCTCTAAACAACCGAGATTTAAATTGTAAAGGTAAATTTCACTTTAGAGATGGGTCGTTCGCGAGTGAATCAGTTCTTTAGAGCAATTCATTTAAAAGAGCGAGTGAGCAGTCGCTCACTAAAAAGTGAACGGTAGTTCTTCTAAGTGAATCAGTTGATTCCAGAGATCATGAAGAGCTAGCTCACGTGGGTTTTGTGGACTGGAGAGCTAACCGGATTGTGAGGAGTGAGACTAAAAAAAAAAAAAAAAAAAAAAGTCTCAAATAAAACTGAGCAAGTGAACCATTCAAAAGAACTAGTTCTTTTCATTGAGTGATCAAATGAACAACCGCTCTTTTTAGTGAATCACTTTGCCCACCTCTATTTCACGACGCATCAGCAACTAGTTGCCGCTTTTCCTAGGATTCGCGTAGGTAAAGCTCCACATTTCCATTTATAACCGGCACTAGAAGGATGTGACGGGGTCAGCGCCACGCTCCTGTCATTCCTCAAGTTATAGAGTTTCCTCCTTGGTACTTATTGGATAGTAGGCTGAGTAGGGCTGGGGAGACGTTCCAAACGTTCAGCTTCAGAGAAAAATCCTCGGCTTCGTCGGGGATCAAGCTCGTTATCACCTGTAGGTTACATGATCACCATAGAGTGGACGTGATAGTTACTTATTATACGAAATTACAACCCTTATGTCATACATATTGATAAAGTGAAGTGAGCTACAGAACTCACAATTAAACTAACCTCTGGACTGAGAGTACGATATAACGAATTTTTAATAGATGAAGAACACAAAACCTCAAGTGAAAATTATAAAATTTGCACATCTGAAAACTATTTTGCAAAAAAGTTTGAATAATGCACCACAAGTATTCATCTGAGAAATTGCAAAGGTCTCAACTAATTTCTATATCCGTGTGAACATCCAAAATATATCTAGAACTCAGTCACTGTGGATAGTACTATTCTCAGTCACACACGTTCTGTTAACCTGTGTATTCATAAATTTAAGAAGTAAATGTTTTGATATTTTAATGATAATGTAGTTCGTCAAAAAATTGTTTGTTCAAATTACATAATTGCAAACGAAGTTTGTTTGATCTTGCAATCATACCAGACTTTATACAGAAACTAAGAAGTTTGTGGCAGTATCCTGTGCATCAATGCTTCGGTAGCCAGAAAATGAATCGCACAAGATTGAGCAGACACGCGAAAAAAAACAGCTTAACTAGTTTAGTTTTTTAGATCTAACAAATATTTTAATCTGCATACAGAGCTAAAACACCCAACGTATAGTTTTATGTCTTATTACTTTCCTGATTCCAAGCCAGGAAGAGAAAGCGCTCCTAAATATTGAGACAAATTCCTTCTCTTTGTCCCTTAATTAAAGTCAGAAAAATTTTCACACGATTCACGAGAGTAATGTACCAGTGTAAGATCCCGGAATATTTATACGTTTCTTTCGCATTGCTACGACCATCCGGATATTTGCGTCTTCCTATTTGATGACCTTAGACGCTTCAGTGTAAATTGTACACAAATAATACCGTGTGTTATCTTGTCTGATTATTATATTATGGAGACGAGAAAACCTGAATGTACTTCCGTTGAAACTCACTATTCCTAAAATAATCTTCGTCCAACAAACTTCACCTGGAGATTCGGCTATGGAACTGTTATACCATCAGAAATATTTTACTCATACAGACGGTAACACTGTATATATAATATGAGATGGCTACATCGCTTCGGAATATATTTTGTATTATTAGTGTAGCATCTTCTCACTGCTTTCTGCATTCCCATGCCGTTAATAATTTTTGATTGGTCCAACTCTAAGAGCCACTTCCAATCAAAAAGTCACACCATGGTCCGCTCCCCCACCCTCCTGTCATCATACCTTTGACAAGCACAGCTTGACTCAATCGTTCATTTACCAGAGCATTTTTTCTGGTTTTACGCCCCGTCAACGTCGAGGTCATTAAAGGCGGGATAGGAATTGAGGCAAGAAATGGAATTCGGCCATGGCTTTATAAAGGAACCATCTCGTCATTCGCTTGGAGCGATTTGGGGAAACAATGTAAAATAGAAAGTGAAACATTTTCATATGTCGGTGGAGTGTCCGGAGAATATAAAGGACAACATTGTCAATAGTCTTGGAAGTACTGTACACCACTAACGTGCTGTAACTAGGGATTGCAATCCAGCAAAGCGGGATCCCGCAATCCCGCGGGATCCCGCATCATCAGACAGTCTGGCGAATCCCGCACAAAATTAAGCGGATCCGCAATCCGCAAAATCCGGCGGAAACGCATGTCAGTCTGCGTGACTCGCTGCCCCACTCGGTCTCTGTCGGATATTTTGCACTGTTTGCCTGTACCCTTCCACTTGGCATTTGACTCATGTGAACAAGCATTTGTTTTTGTCAACCTTCGTCATTCGTAAGTAAATAAATACACTTTTACGTATTCATCAAAACTTACGTTTGTTTCGAACACATTTCTGTAATTTGAGTTATGGTGCGTATTTAGTACGATTTTCTAACTATATAATTATTTTTTAAGTGTCGCACACGTTATCTGAACTACATGGTTGCAGCTTTTTATTCACGGTTTTATTATTCCCATTTTCTGTATTTGCAGATAAAATAATTGTGACAATTTCATAATTTGCGGCTGAAAATTTTATTATTCGTTGATATGAAACTAATGTTATCATAATTTTAACGATCGCGTACCTATTTATTTAACAGCTATCAAAAGGAAATTGTATATCCTTTGACTTATTGTTGTTTTGGCCGCTGCCTCAATACGTTTCTTTGACGAAAGCCACCTGCTTACATGTGCCGCTCAGGCTTTCGATTAATCCCTCTTCTCCTTGTTATAATTTCGACTAAAGGAAAAAAGTTATAATGAAATTTTCACGGATGTATCGACGAATTGTGTTGTAGGAACACCATACTTCGAAGGCTGCCTCCGCCGTCTTCCTCACGTGTGTAATTTCGTGTGTATGCAATGAAATCCGGAAATACAACCTATGAGGACTTCACTGCAATCATTCGCCGAGAAAATCTCCTTTCTTACTAAAAATATTAATTTCCACTCTAAAAACGTCATTACGCCACATAAGTAAATCTGAAATAATTGACAGTTTACGTGTTGGTGAGTAGTTTCTTTTAATAACATTGAATCAACTGTAATATCAATCAAGGAATCAAGAGATATAATAATGAATCACGCAAAAAATAGCCAAGTCTCAGGCTTGTGCAGTGACAAAAAAGTTATGAGATCATGTTCTGAGCCAATTCTACACTTTATAGAGTATATTCACTTCACTTTGTGAAATGGAATGCTTTTCTCGGTGTCATGGAACGTTTATTTAGAATGTAAAAAAAAACTCTGGTAACTTGGCTATTAAGCAAACCATATTTTTAAACTTATGTGATGTATTGTAAAGCACATAATATGACCTAAGACTCAATATTTTCCATTTTTATTATTTATTTAAAAATTGGTTTAGATTAAAAAACAAAAATGTAATACCTCGAAGTACACTTAAGACACGCTAAAAAGTTTTAATGTCATTTTTCCAATTGAAATATTGTTAACTGGTAATTTTTATCATTTAACATTAAAAATTATTTATTAATTTAATTATTATTTAATTTATTAACGTTTTAAGTAACTATGTTTTAAATATATACGTTAAAAAACTGTTTGTACCAATACCGCACGGATCCCGCGGGATCCCGCGGGATTGGCGCAAATCCCGCGCGGATCCCGCGGGATTGAAAACACTGCGTGATTGCAATCCTTAGCTGTAACGTTCTCTTGTGGTAGTTATACTTTTCGTAGTTTTAAATTTCAAATTTCCAAATTTATGTTATGTTAATTATAATAGGTAACTCTTCTCTGGCATAGAAACGTGAACGTCTAACTTGGAGACCATCAGACATGTTAAGAACGGATTTCGATCTCCTTCATATATGTTGAAGGGTACACAGCATATATGTCTGCGCTATAGTCGTTTCTCAAAATGCACCTTAGTTTTTGAGATATTCGCATTCAAATAAACAAAAAAATTCTAGATGTTGGGTATATAGTACATTATTGCCTCATTTTATCAAATGGCAGCGTGGTCTATGGGATACGATATTAGTTTGTTTTTTGTTTCTTTTTAATTGCATTCGGCCATGTTAGCCATTCAGCCAGCTCAATGTGTTTTTTAGTTTTTACAGTGTATAGATTTCATCCAAGTGTGATTGTTTTCTCTCTTTTGTAAGGACGACACAAGACAAACACGACACTTAATTAAAACCATCCATGCCCTCGGCCGGACTCGAACCGGCGACCCCTGCAACACGAAGCAAGCACGCTACCCCTACGCTTCCGGGTTCGGCACGATGTTAGTTTCATTATTTTCTGACTAGAGGTCAAATCTCCGGAGAAGCAAATATTTTTATTAATTTTTATCTTCAGAAATTGTCAAGCTTGACTTATTTATTTTCTTAAAACTTCATCAACACACTTTTACTGTGCGAAATAATTTTTTTTTATAATCACATTGCTTTTAACAGATACACCCAACATTATTTCTGTCACATATCAACAATGGATTCGTAATATGTCTTGCCCATACCTTTTTTTTTTTTTTTTGAAACTGTTTTAGGTCTCTTAACAGCGAGGTTTTTAGAGGCGGGAAAGGATGGGGGCAAGGAATGGAAAGGAATTCGGCCATGGCCTTTTGAAGGAAGCATCCCGGAATTTGCCTGGAGTGATTTGGGAAACCATGGAAAACCCAAATCTTGATGCGCAGACGGGGATTCGAACCGGATTCCTCTCGAATGCGAGGCCACAACGCTAACCGTTACACCACCAAGATCAGTTTGCCCATACCCAATGAAATTAAGTCAGGAAGCGAATCTGCTAGTAAACTGTAATCTGACAAGCAATTTGCAATGTTTATAAGCATTAGTCACTTGTTTTTTGATTTCCTTGTTGAGCTCCATTTTTCGTCACGGATAGGTTTACTATTTTATTTTCAACCATTTACATGCAACCGTTCTTGTAATAAATTGAGTGTAGAAGAAAGAAAGAAAAAACTGTCTTCCCAATGCTACGTATTTCGTTTAAAATACCTCTTGATGACATGCAAGTAAAGAAACGATGAAGATGAGATAAATAAAATGATAGTAACTTTTTCAATTGAAAACACACCGTAACAACTTATTAACAAAAAGTGAAAAATAATGTAAGAATGGAGACTTTCCTGACGTATGATTGCAATGAAGTTTTCAAGGGTGTGCGGGTGAAAAGACAATCTTTCGGTAGACGCGTGAATTCATTACGAAACAAAGAATTTCAGCGGAAAAAATGACGCTGAATTGTAGGTAATATGATTTGTTTTAAATATTATTTCACGCAATGAAGTTTAAACAAAATAAAAAAGTCAAACTTGACGTTTTCTGAAGAGAAAAATAAAAATATTTGATTCTGCTGGGATTTGAACTCGGGTCAGAAAATTATAAGATAACACTCTATCGCATAGATCACGCTCCCATTTGATACCAGACATTTAGAAATTTTTATTTATTTGCATGCGAATATTTCAATAACTAGGGCGCATTTTGAGAAACGACTATATCACAGACATATATGCTGTGTACCCTTCAACATATATGAAGGACATCGAAATCCGTTCTTAACATGTCAGGTAGTTCCCAAGTAAGATTAAAGACCTGTTTATGACAGTCTAGTTACATATTGTCAGATTGTTCTGCAATCTATTTTATTTTTATGTTGATATTATTTACCATATATTGGGTGTCCAAAAGATGAAAGCTTGTACAAGCTACATAATAACTGAAAATTTAATAAAGATATAAATATTTTTTAACACTTGAATAATTGAGTAGCTGATCAAACTTCAAATGTTATGATAAATGGAATCGGCAGGAAATAGATGGTAAAGAATGAATATTGTAATTTGGGGTAATATATTTTTAGAGAGAGCTTTTATCCTTTTGTACGAGAAGGATTAGTATTTAAATAAAATTTAATAAATAAAGTAAGAAGAAACCATCGACTTACATACTGTTTGTTTACAGTACAGGCTTCCTCGTTTTGAATTCGCAAATGCCACATTTTTAATAACTTACATATTAAACGAGGGAAGGTTCTTCATGTTGTTGATACCACTGTAAATAGAGACTGAATTTCGCCATTTACTACATTTAAGGCTATAATGTGTGACTGACTTCCCTCACCAAACTCTTCTATAATTTCTGCACAAATTCCTAAGGATTAGTAATGACGCGTTCTTACACGTATAATGTACCTCTGCCTCACATAGTGTCCGTCAAAAATAATATTCGAATGCCAGTCGCACAACTATTGAAATAGATTTTTAGTTGTTCTTGCGCTACCAACTATGTCATTTGTTTCTTTTAACATGATAAAAATTCAAATCTTAATTTACATTTTAACAACTGTCTTATATGTAAATCTTGTCAGAGATATTAACAATGAATGTTTAGAATATGAAGTTCATCAGAAACTTTATAATATACCCCACCCCACCCCTACAGGAAATAAAGCTCGAATTCTACGAACAGATTACTGATACAGTCAGAGGTGTTGAAACAACTTGTATTGCTGTTTTTTACTGACACAATTTAGGTAGAATCCGGCAGTTAAACCCTCAAAAGTATTGATAGCAACAAGTTGAAACAAGTCGCGTTAGTTTCATCGTAGATGGTAGTTTACACTAAAATTTTTTGATATAGTGAGAATAGGAGTGAACGAATTGTTTGATCCTTTAATACAGATTCGAAGTAATCGCCACCTTCTCGTCAACACCATCCACACTATTTTCGTGTGCTCATAGAAACCCTGTCAAATGTTACAGGTTCAGATATTATTTACATTAAGTTTTTAGACGCGTGGCGTAGGAAAACACTTTAATTCACCTCTTTCCCTTTTTACTTTAAGAGTAAATAAACGTTCTTCACTTGTTGCTTTAATTAATTCACACTTATAAGACTACCTACATCCCAACACTGTATATGTTCCTCACTTAAAATTTGCAGGGCTAATCAAAATGATTGCAGTGATTTCAGAAAATTACTACAGATTTATTATTTGACATATACTTACAAGATATATAAACAAACTGTGAAAGTTTTTTTGAGTGTCTACAGATGCTCAATGTGTGCACCTTTAGTGACTCTGCACACATCAAGTCTATAATCGAGTTCTTTCCGTACCCGATGCAGCATGTCTCTGTCAATGAGAGGAAATGCATTAGTGATGCGCAGGTCTGGCAGATCAACTGGTACTGGTGGCACGAACACTGTGTCTTTTACGAAACCCCAAACAAAGAAGTCGCAGGGGGTTGGGTCAGGAGAACGAGGAGGCCATGATATCAGCTGACGATCAGCATCCCCAGCACGACCATTCCATCTGTTTGGAATCCTGGTGTTTAGGAAATTACGGACAACTTTAGGAAAAAGGGGTGAGCACCGTCCTGCTGGAAAATGAAATCTTCACTGTCAGCTTCCAGAAGTAGCATACTTCTGTGGAATACCTAATCCCTGCTCGCTCGAGGAGTAGACTTCTGTGGGCTACGAATGTAACTGACGTGCACACGTTCAACGGTTTCTTCAGACACAGGAGGGCGACCCGTTGTTTTACTTTTACAAAGGCATCCCGTGGCTTTAAACTGTTGATACCAACGCCGAACGGTGTTAGCATGCGGGGGATCCTTGCCGAACTTTGTTCTAAAATGTCGCTGAACAGTTAACACAGACTGAGTCGAATGAAATTCGAGAACAACTTCCGCTTTCTCACTTTCAGCCATCTTGCTCTCTAGCGCTCTAACGGCCACCGCGGGAAGCTTGCATTTAGTGCAATCGAAGCTTGGAGAGTCATTTGTCTTATAACAACAAACCCCATCATCGTACCTATAATAGGACAGCCAAAGAAAAATCGTGAAATCGATGCAATAATTTTGATTAGCCCTGTATTTTCTTTACTATCCAGTGTTGTAAACGAGTAGCTGCATACTCTTAAACTAAAGTAAGACTAATGTGTTCGTGGGATCAGCTATCCTTGGATCGTCTATTAGTGAGTCAGATAGCAGGATTCACATACCCCGTTCTAAAATGTTAAACACACGCTGGCATTCGAAATGCTCCCAGAAAGATAATTTAATTAAAAATTTAACTGTATTTAATTTAACAGTATAATACATTAGGAACAACTGAACTTAATTATTGAGAGATTATGATAACTTTAAAGAATAACTTAAACAAAATTATTAGAAGTTATTTTAAATACGAATTTAGTCATTCCATATTAAAATCACGTGTTACGGACGTATAGTAATGGTGCCTTGTAAGCATGTTCGGTTTTGAGGCAAATTTAGAAAGAATTAGTCAATAATATTATGCTGATAGCATCCAATAACAGCTATAACACCGTAATGGTACAGAAGATTAACTACAAAATTAAAAAACACATATGCAAATGTCATTACGACTTTGTCCTTAGAAAACATTCCATTTGCTGAAAGCAACAGTATAATTCACGTAGTAATATTATGAACACTGACATATTGACTTTTTATATTACACATCAAGAAATTTTATAACTAACCCGTATTCAGGGCCGGCGTTAGGGAGGGGGGGGGGGGTAAGTTGGTCAAATGTCGGCCATTTTACCTCGGGCCCGAAAGTCCTAGCGCCAGCCCTGCCCGTATTCACTGATGTGCGAGAATATATCGTAAAATATGCGATCACACAACTGGGGTTTGTTACTAGTACTGACTCCAAAGTAGAGAACTCTAACTATTCTCAGTGGACCAGAAAGAATTTAATTCCATGAAACTGCACACAAGCAGTGTGAATTCAACACTATGATTCAATACATGAAGAAACTTCCTTTCGTCAAGACGATGAGAAATGAGCATAAAAAAAACAATGATTTCCCCTTGTTTCAGGTAACGCCGCTGTCCACAAATTCTACTACTGATTTAGGTTTGTCTCGATGTATCTTCACGGTAGCTCTCGATATTAACTACTGCACACATATAATTAGGAAATCACTGTAGAAATAAGAGTTGAAGACTGCTGCTGAAATAATATATGCTTATTACAGTTATGTTTCATTAGCACGAAGATTCATGTACCAAAAATGTCAACAAGATTAATCGCGGAATGGTAGTGTCCCTTAAGATCAAGATAGAAATTCTGCTTTCTTCTTCAGGTAGCAGAGTCTTGGACGAATCTCTAGTGCCTAACGCCAGCGAACCTGCGTATGTCTTTGTCCCATTCGTTTGGTAGTATTTTCTTGGTGTCTGATAATCTCTTAGAGCCATCTTGAAAACTGCTTTTATTCACCTTTTTTCCGAGCGAAATGACGGTCCCTCAGTCAAGGTGGCTGTCTTCTATTCATATTTGTTTCGGACATATTTACAGTTAGTTTAGAGCAGGGTCTGGAAGCAAGCCAGGATACGGTGGTTCATATCTTCCGAATATTACACATATTGGTGTAGATATATTCTGCATGCAAGTAATTCATTGATTCTTTGCCTAAATTTGTTGCATACCCTCAGCATCAACTACACTCTGAGATATGGTTCTCATAGTTTAGGTTCTGTATGATGTATACTCAAACTAGCAGTGGAAACCCATTTTCTGTGAACGATTCGTTTGGATGTACTCCAGAAGCAAGTAGTACAGATTAATTAACGGGCTACCTGAATGGATCATTCCTTGCTCCACTACTTTTCAACACCTACACCACAGATTTGCCATCCACCGCTTCTAGAATGTTAATATATGTTGATGACATAGTCATAACAGCACAATCTAGCGACTTCAAAACATCTGAGGAAATTCTCACAGGTGACCTTCACAAATTGTGCCTGAAACTAAGTATCTCTAAGACAGAGGTCAGCTCTTTTCATCTCAACATATATAGGCCTACTATTGACCTCAAATAAAATTCATGAAACCAAAGTGTTTTATGAACTCCATTACATCAGTATTGCACATGTCAAACTCAAAATAAAATATAATCAAGGTAACTTGGTAAGCTTCTGGTCCAAAATCACTTCAGCAGAAACGAATGGAGCAGTTCCAATCCTGACTAACAAGCACTAATACAATACCCCACAAGACCGCCAGCTGGATCCAACTTACCTAAGAAAATCTGGATCACTCTGAATCGGGAGAGTACAGGAGACGGTAGATACAACTACTAGATGCACTAGTGGGGAATAGTGGAAAATCCTTCTTGTGACTGTGGTAACCACCAGCTAATTACACACCACATCGCCATGGAATGCCCTCTTAGGAGATTCAGTGGTTCGATTCAGCATTAGCACATAGGTAAATGAAGGGTGCAATCTCTGGACATCGGTCTGAAGAAACATTGTTTGACTCCATCTATTGTAATTCGATGAGTATCTTCGAATCCCTGTGCCATTCAAAATAAATAAATAACTCCTGGCGAGATATGGTCACACTTTTTGGTCGGTGAGCATAACTCATTACTGGAAGGAAGTTTTTTTGGTTGAATGGGCAGCACATCCTGTGTGTGTGTGTAATGTGGATCACTGATCTCTGTGGTATGGTGGACCAACCTGTTACAAATGATATTTGAGAGCGTTTATCCTACCAACAGTTTAAGTTTCATAAGTGTTCTGCTCTGGCTAAGATACTTGCAGTAGAGAGACAGTCGTTTGAAAATCTCCATCGAAAATATTTCCCCTTAATTCGTAATTAATTGTTCAGCTACGATGTCGAATATAACGCAGTCAGTGTGTCTGTGTGCCAACTCCAGGCAGGCAGTCCCGTCTGCAGGTGATGCAGATCAATACCAGCAGCGCCCCGCCCGGGACCACCGGGAAACGGGACCGGGACCGGGAGAGGAGGGAGGGAAACCCCCACCACCAGGAAGGCCGCGTCTTGTGTCTGGCAACGGCCAATCACGGCGGCGCCAGACGGTCCCCGTCAGCTGACCAGGAAATCGGCTCTCCTGCACTCCGGCTTTTAAACTGTCACCTCTGTTCGACGGAGAGGTGAGAAGTTCTGGCCCTGGCAGTGAAACGGTGTGTTTTTTTAGTTTAAAAACGCATTTATTTTCCTTTATAATCACCCTTTAGTTCTTCACACTTTCTATAGTGTCTCTTTAATGGAAGGATTTCATCCCTGAAGTGTGGTTTTATAAGGTTTTAAAAATAGTGATCTACGGCTACTATTTCCTCTTCACTTAATTCAAAACATTTTCCAACTATACATTTTTTAAACATCTGAAAATAGATACATATCAGAGGGTATCTATAAATAATTCGTTCTTCAGATCACTCAGATTTTCCATTGCCAAAGTAACTTTGTAGGTGTGTATATTGTCCTGAAGTAAGAAGGTTTTTCTTTTGTGGTCCAGGTGTCTTCTTCCCATCTTTTCAAGCTGATGCAGATACCTTGCGTAGCATTCACCAGCTAGTTTTTTATTGTTCTTCTTTTTACTCTTCCGTTACAGCCTCATTAGGACCACCGGTAGCCTCTTCGTGAAAAGGATTCTTCTTTCCGCAACGTCCTCACTCTTTCTGTCATCTCCTCTTTTCTTCTGAGATTTTCATCAGTACCTTCCTGTCACCTATTCTACTGTTGTAACTTCCTCTGTCGTTTGTCTCTGATACTTCAGTTGGTGGTTTTCCAGTTCCTCTTCTCTTTCAATCCCCATTTCATACCAGTCCTTCCAAATTTCAACCACCCACTTTGTTCCTGTCTTTCCTCTCATATTTCCCGCTGTCTCCCATACACTTCTGGTCTTTCTATCCATTTTCATGTCCCAGCAAATATTGCCCTTTTGAGTCTGATCATTTCTGATATTATCCTCATGTTACAATACAAATTGTTCCTTTCTATCCATTTCCATGTCCCAGCAAATATTGCCCTATTGAATCTGATAATTTCTGATATTATCCTCATGTTACAACACAAACTGTTCCTTTGACAAGGCGTGAACCCAAAAGTAAAAAAAAAAAAAAAAAATCTTTGATTTTCACTCCGATCTTTCACCTCCTCGTTATGAACCCAGTAACTTCTTTCTTGACTATTTTTCTCGCTTCTTCTTACTCTTCTTCGTTCCTTTGTCGTCCCAGCGTTATAGTCTCAGCGGGTGCAGTGCCATGATTCTCGCTGTTGGTTTATAGTGTCTGGTCTTTGTGTTCATTGATAAGTTCTTTTTGTTGTACCGCTTCCTAATAGTGAAGTAGGCTATCCTCAGCTTCCTCCCCTCTCTTCGATACCTTTAGTGCTTCGGTTTCTTCCTGTTAATTTCTCTCCCAAGTGCTTAAACTTGTCTGTCTTTTGCACAACACCTGCTGTTTACAATCTCGATTGCTATTCTTCTAAAATTAATCCTTCAGCCATACTCTTCCATCTTCGTCCGTCTTACTTATTATCGCTATGCCGTCCTCAAAGCTAAGAAATTATTTTTAGACCAATTGTCCTTTCCTTCTTCCACATACATTTTACTGAACAACATTTGTGACAATCCGTCTCCCTGTCTTGATCTCAAACATCTCTAACGTCCCACCTGGATTTTTCGCTCTCGCATGTACGCCCGTCAGTATCTCGGTTATTAATATCAACTCTCAAGTGGTTCTGTCTGCTGTTCTTCAGAATCCTTCGCAGCTCCGGTCTGTGAATGGAGTCATAGGCTTTCTTGAAGTAAACGAAGGTTACTGTGCTCATCATGTTCTTCTAGGACCTGCATTCTATCAGATGTTTCGGGATGAATACTTGTTCTGTGGAGTCACATAGATTTCTAAAACCATTCTAGTACATTCCAATTGTTCTTCCATTCTTCTTATTCACCTTGTAGTCAAAGCAATCAATTTTGCATCCCAGAAAACAATGGCATACGGCATAAACTTCACTTAATGGTGCAGATATATCAACTTCCATTCACTATGGTCATTTCTTTTCTGGTATGGGGTGGAGGATTCATGTCTCATTCACACTAAAAATAACTTGACGTACTAAGTTAGTAAGATGATTTTAAAAATCTAAACATTTAAAGAAATTATTTTCTAATAGCGTTACGCGTCGTCGATATCTAGTTAATTAGATGGGACAGAGTGTCGGCCATGACCTTTGGACGGAACAATGCCGGCATTTGATTGGAGTGATTTCGGGAAATCTTGGAAAACAGAAATCCGGATGGCCGGATGGAGATTCGAACCCCCATCCTCCCGAATGTGTGACCAGAACATTTCAGTTCACCCACTTCCCTTTGTTTTCGCATTTACTTCTAGTCAGCTTTTGACAATTGCGGGACCATCTTGCACATAGATTTTCATACACTACCTAGGTAAAAAAGTGAAGAACCCAGAATTATAGGAGGAAACAAAATGAAATTTCATGGGTTGAGAGTGTCTATGATGGTACTTACGAGATTACAAAAAATGAATCAAATTTGCGAAGGGAGAATTTGGAAGTATGAGCCCACTAATCATTATAACATTTCACACTTCTCCTGGCCAGGCCGATTAGGAAGGGTGTCACAAGGCCACTGCATACTCTCCTACGGCGCAAACTGTTGTTACTGGTCCTTGAGATTCTGGATACTGGTACTGGGACGGAGTTGACACCCAAAATGATCCCACACATTTTCTATCTGGGACAGATCAGAGGACCTCGTTTTCCACATGAGTTTTTCAACATCACGCAGACGATTCATAGAGACATGTGTCGGTTGTGGATGAACATTGAAAAATGGCACCACGATACTGTCGCATGATAGGAATACATGAGGACGCAGGATGTTCGTGACGTACCGTAGTGAAATCTTAGTTTCATCAATCACAACCAGCCATGATCTGAAGCCATTCCCGATGGTTCCTCACACCATGACGACAGGAGTAACACCACTGTGCCTCTGCAAAACATTGGAAGAGTGGGACCACTCATCAGGTCGCTATACTCACCGACGAAGGTAGTGCAGAAACGCTGAACACAATGAAAGACGTGTATATCAAATATCCTACAGTTATCGGCGAGACACAACATTTTAAAAAAAATGGCGTAAGCAAGTAGGCTGTAGTTCAACATTCAGTTGACAGTGGACACGCTATTTTGCGCCAAAATATCAGATCGTGGCTCAGTCATGTCAAAGAAGAGATGGAAACACAAAAAATACCAGAATTATGAACGCGGACAGAGGGCTTCAGATAGACATACGCGGTCATGTCTGCCCAGAGAAGACGGAACACTCGCCCCAAACATGCCGCGCGCGCTGGCCGTGGGAGCATCCGTGACGTCACATCAGACAGCGCGCGCTTTAGGAGACACTTATAGGCAGCAGTGGTCCCAGACATGTCAGTCCTCTGATAAGAGTAACAGTAAGATGGTTGAAACGTTAGGTTTCGAAAAACTGGCTCCACCCACAAACCAAGAAAACATTGACAAAAGTCTATGCAAATATTAATTAGTGGATAGTTAAATATTAATTAATTTTCAGTAATATACTTACAGCACTTTAATTAGGATGGGATTAATGACGACGAGCGATATTTAATTATCATAAAGGGAGACTGTGATTCAGTATGAGAATATAAACTTCCACTAACTATGCATAATAAAATAAGTCTAGATATGGCAGTGAAACTTTTTTGTCTCAGATCATGAACTAATAGCGACCTGCTGTGTGGTTAACCATTATCACTTTAACCAGGACTGCCCGATAGGTTGGCGTCGAGTTGTGGGAAATCATACACGCTCTCCCTGACTACGATCGAGACACATTCTATCCTGCAGCAGTGCTTGGTATTTGCAGATTACACACCACAGGCGTCTTACTCTTATGGATTTACGCCTCGTTGATGTCGAAGTCATTAGAAGCGGGAAAGGACTGGGGACAAGAAAGGAAAGGAATTGGCCATTGCCTTTTGAAGGAACCATTCCGGTATTTTCCTTGAGTGATTTCGGTAAATCATGAAAAATTTAACTCTGGGGACTCTGGGTCTACTCCTTCAACAAAAATTTCCGAATTCACAGTAATTGTATACTCTGCATAGCTTGGCTTAAGTCAAAAGCAGTTGGTATTTTCAATCTATGCTCTTTATGATTTATGGCTTCGATATCCCTCTTTCCCACACTGATGCTTGCCCTTATACCACACTTTGGAATCTTACAACCATTGAACATGACGAGAAGCCATTTTACTCCTCTCTCCCCCCACTGCTTGATCTGCTCAACGTGGATGGGGTCAACACCTATAGCTTCTCCGTTTTGGAGGACTTTAATGCAGGTTGTTATTTCTTCGGAAGAGAAAGGGGCACTAATGGAGCAATTTTCACTTATGGTATCACGGATGACCTTGGTTCCTGCGGTCCGTTCCTGCTGCTGGCTAGTTTGCTATTAAGAAGTAGCTGGTGGGAAATATTATCAAGAGTGATGTTGTGTAACTACGTAATTTGACAAGGGTCGTGTGCGAGTTTTTTAAACGTTATCCACGTGTTTTTGCCATTATGCGTCATAGCAGTGTTACTGTTTAGGTCAGTCCACGTTTTTCTTCTGGATATTCCAATGGCTTGCGTTAGTAATTCCCCGGATTCTCTGCTTCAGAAAATGGGTCTTTCTCAAACAGCTGACAGTATTGAGTATACTAGTCGGCTTTGCTGGATTCCAATCCAAGGATGTAGTTCGTTTTGCAGCCTCGCGGGATGCACTGTCGTGAAGCCTTTTGAAAACTGTTCATAGTTATGTGGATCTGGAGCAAATTGTGATATTTCCACTGTGCCCTTTTAAAATTGAAGCGTCTTTTGAAAGGTACAGTCATCGGTGTAATAATTTTTGCTGTACGCTGCACGTAATTGGCTTGAATTTAGTGGAGGGTATCGAAGATAGGACTTGGTTCTCGAACATTTGACTGATGTTACTGACGAACAAGAGGTTGGGATTATAACCTCTTTTCTAACTGCTGCTGAGGAAAGATTCGGATTGTTTTGGGTCATGAATAAGAGTCAAGTTATTGGTCTCTGTCCACAAGATCAAAATGTAGTGAATTTCAAATAAATGCTGGAAGATTCTTTGCTGGTTTATTGTTTCATGAAATTGACTATTTGCTCGAAAGTAATCATATATATGTATATATAAAATAGACGTGTGTTTTCCTATATTTCACTTTTCAGCACAGATCACTGGTATTTATGTTTGGAATTAACATGGACTTTCTTGTCGTTCAAAACGTCGGCCGAATATCGATAGCTGGGGGGATTTAGGAGATATGATGGTTTAAAGTGGTCGATTCAGGGCATTTTAGTATTTAGACCACAGACATGTGTCTCCGTATATGTCACTCTGCTGCCACAACTACATAGCATAGACCTTGATGTTTGTGTGTGGTAGTGGTATCGTGTCTCCTATAGTGTACTATGGTGGTTAGAGGTCGGTAGCTATGGGGGAGTGGGAGATATGGTGTTTGAAAGTGATCGACCTGCGGCACTTTCATATTTCTACCAAAAACGTATGTGTCATGGTGTATCACTTCTCAGCCAAAACTATCTACCACAGATCACTGGTGTTAGTGTGTGGTAATAGCACAGAGTCATCTGTCGATCACAACGTTGGCCGAACTTCGGTAACTGTGGTAGTGTGGGAGATATGGTGGTTACAAGAGGCCGATAAGGGGTATTTTCATATTTCGACGAAAGACATGTGTTTCCGTATATGTCACTGTGCTGCCACAACTACATAGCATAGACAATTGGTGTTTGAGGGTGGTAGTGGTATCGTGTCTCCTATCGTGTATTATGGTGGTTAGATGTCGGTAGCTGTCAATCCAAATTCTTTACAAACACGAAAGAAGTCTTTTTTTAATTGCTTAACGTCTCTTAACAGCGATGTCTTTAGTGATGGGAAAGGATGGGCGGCAAGGAATGGGAAGGAATTCGGCCATGGCCTATTGAAGGAAGCATCCCGGCATTTTCCTGGAGTGATTTGGGAAACCGTGGAAAACCCAAATCTGGATGCCCGGACGGGGATTCGAGTTGCCTTACTCCCGAATGCGAGGCCAGAACACTAACCGTTATACCACCACTCTCGGTCACGAAAAAAGACGCAAGTACCAGCTAGAGAAAAAAAAAATCTATATATTGAAGTCCTAAAGTTCTATCGGAGTTTTAACTACAGCGATACAGCGATATGATTAACATTCGGATCGGTAAATTATTGTAACTCGGCGGAACAGTGAGATTTAAGCTATTAGTAGCGTTTTCCAATTTTAAACTTTTTTTATTCTTTCTTATTTACATGGAAGTAGTAATAGAAGAAAAAGAAAATATTTTAGTTCTCCTAGTAAATGACTTGCTCTTTCAGCTGCATTAGTTAGTGTACACCATGGAATATGGTCATCTCTTATGGATTCAGATGTGTCACATTTATTATTTTAAAGTTTTTGGGATTAGGTGGCAAGAGTATTTTAAATAGTATGTCACTATTTACACTTTATAATACTCCATTAGCGGCAGAGAATCAGCAATTCAATATTCAATTCAACTCTATTCTGCATGTTAAACTGCTTCGATTAAATAAGCTTAATTTTATGTTATTTTATTCACAGTGTGCGATGTTGAATGTAGATATTGCATGCATGTCGCATCTTCATAACAAACAAGCAGTGATCCAAATTTTCCAACTAAAACTCTTTTCATGAAGTAATCTCATGTAGTTCAATGCATAGACTACGTCAATATAGCATCTACATAACAAACAAGAAGTAAGCCAATTTTAAGTACGTAGTAGCAAATTTACTTTTCGCTCGTGTTTTACATATATTTGCAGCGGTAAAATGAATAAAACTGTTTCAGCTCCGGTTTTGGACACATTGCAGCAGTGATTCTGATGCATCCAATCAAGTGCAGTATATTGCGCATGTCAGCACTGACAAATCAGTTCTGGCCTTCGTCGCAGATTGCGATATTATCAGCACACCAAGAAACGAAAATTTTACGAAAATCGCTTTCTACGGTCATGTTGAAGAATCTCCCGGAATTATATATATTCATTAATGGTATCAAAAATTAGTGAAGTACATTCGTCCAATCTTACTACCTGGTGACGAGTTTGAATTTGTAGCGCATTCCACCTCTGTCTCAGCTGGACCTAAAACCCTTCATAGAATCCCAACCATGGAGCGTCCTAGCGTACTTATATAAACAAAGAAAAGCAATTTGAAAACGGGCCTTTTTTGTAAACTTTCTTTCATTTAAAAAATTAGCGGCAGAGAATCAGCAATTCAACATTCAATTCAACTCATTTCTGTGGTCTAAAAAGATTCATTAACTTTTTCATCTCCCAAAACTCTCTATTTTCTAATATTCATAGATTCTCGAAGTAATTTTACTTACGAATAGAAGGAGTAATTATACTAAATTGGAACCTCTCACATCTGCCTTTCCTCAAACTTCAACCTGCTCATGGCGTTCAGAATCTTCAACCGCTTGTCGTCTTTGTCGTGTTGTGTTGATCTCTTAGTTACCTGACCGATCAAACACGAAAATATATAGTCAAACTAAATTCTTTAAAAATGAAATCTTGAGAAATAAAACAAATAAATCTGTCATTTAATAAATATGTTATTTATTTAATACTCTTGTTCCATAGATTCCTTCTGAGAAAGGACCTATGGTTCCATAAATACTAAGTATACATCATTTCATCCAATCTTTCTGTAATATATGTATTACTAAATAGCTCTTTATTAAAATGAGGAAAATCTAGTCTAATCTAAATTAATCAAGTGGCTAGTCCGATAACGGCGATCGATTTTATTACAAAAATTGGTCGTTATAGCTTCACTGGACTACATAAAATGTATAAGTCGAACTTTGGCACAGTTCCAAAGGTTGTTACATGTGCGATGTGTCAAAGTGATTTCAGTTACTTGCAGTGGAATTCCAGCATTCTGGCCGGCGCGCCTGCCAATCCTTGGCGGAAGTCGTTAATTGCTTCTTTTTTGCTGCCGGGGCAGACCGTCGATGTCAAAGACTGCTAATTGAGGTTCTCAATCCCCTACAGCGGCCTGACTAATTATCCAGCCGGCAATCAGACCACTTGCTGTGCCTGTATCGACCCATCGAGTATTGCCCCTGTGCGGTTACAGTGTGCTGACATGGAATCATGGAGGACCCAACTCACTTCATCGACGTTTATCAGATGAAGCACTCACTTTTTTTGTAATTGAAGTGGACGGCTGTTATTACGTACCACATTTAATTGTCCCTACGCCTCAAACATCTGAGCATTTTTGAGGTTGGAAAATAGACAAGTCTGAACCCTGGAGTAAACAAGTTCGCCATTTATTGACTTGAGGATTTAGTCAAAGTCTGCAATTCACAGTGAACACAAAACACATATCCAAAACGATGAGTAATGGTTCAATATATAGTCTTTTAAGTATTATACATTTTAAATTCAGTACAATCGTATGTGCCTTATTATTTATCGCTCCTTCATCTCATTATTTAAATGTAATCTTCTGATTTCCGTTTGCAGGAATTTTTTGTTCGTTTTAAATCATTCGTACTTGTTTATCTATGCCAAAAAATTGTAATAAATGTATAAATATACATACTAATGTCATATATGATTACAAAGTGTCAATATATGCTCTTTGAAAATTATATCCTTCCAACAACGACAATTTCAAGTAACATTTTGGACAGTTTCGTATTGTCTCTGCTTTTTACGGTTACCATTCAATCAAATTTTTTAATTTGTGCTTGAATTTTAGGAAATTTGATTTTGATTTTTCTACACAATTTTTGTATAGTTTGTTACTGTCTGGTTGTCATCCAATTTCATGATATCTAATTTATTAAGTTTTAAGCTTTGTTACACTTTGGCGTAGGTGAACCTACATAATTTTGTTTACTATTACAAGTTTTCATCAATCCCATTAATTAACTGAATAGCTTTTGTAACAGAATTTACTGCGAATTTTACCTACTCGTAGGTGCTTTGACGATAGATCACCGACCGATGTATGTGGTATACAGAAACCATGGACGTTAAATATGGTAACAGTTAAATGCATGTAACATGCTATTATACTAACGCGTTTTGAGAATGCAATCGTTACATCACCTCACAAAAGGTTACTTGTAGGCTCTACTCCAATTTTACCAGAGCCTACAATTGTGACTTTTGAATGTATCAAAAGTCACAGCATGTTTTGCATTCCGTGTTAAATCTACGCGAAGGAAATAGTCATGAAATGTCTCAAATTATTCATGCTTTAGCTCTAATATTGGATGCTGTTTTAACGTTTACCGTTGTCAAATCTACCATAAAATATAGGAAAATATGTTTATTAAACATCATAAATATGTATGTGCACCTGGTCGGTGGGCGGTTAATGTTTGGACCTGGAATTCAAGAGGTTGCATCATCAATGCCCAGCCACTCATCCAGATCTCAGCTTTCGCAAACGCCACGGCCGAAATCCTTGCCGTTTCTTTCCCCCCTATCCTCTCCCGACTTAATTACCTTAACGTCGAAGAACACCGCATTAAAAAATTTGTATAACCTTGATAAGTTTAATGCCGTCTGACAACAGACATAAAATGGAGATCTGGAAATATTTTTTAAATTTTCCTCATTTTCACCCTGATAATTTTGTAAAATTCACCAAAAATCCCTTTTTAAAGCTACCATATTCCGAAAGTCTTCACCAAATCAAAAATTTATAAAAATAAAATTATAATATAGCAAAAAGAGTACAATAAATCAATAAAATGTAAATGTAACAAAAAACAGCCTAGTAAAAAAAAAAAAAAAAAACAACAACAAGTTTTTCTTTTAAGCTCACCTTATATCTTACTGGAAACGGTGGAAATGTATTAGGCAAAACATAAATTGTCCTGGGCTAACGAAAAGAATAAAAAAAACTATACAATTAAAGATTAATACTCATTAATAATTAAACTTATATTAATTAAGAAAATTAAATATTGTTAATATATTTTCCACTTTTTAAATGTTTAAAGTTTTTAAAATTTAATAGTTTGATATTGTTTCCCTTTTTAAAAGTCACTATGCTGTTAAACTCAATTATGTTATTAAACTTTTCAAGTAGGGAACCGACTATTTAAGTAAGAAAAAATTTATAAAGAAATTTAAAAAAATTAATACAAAACTTAATAAAAAAACCTTTTTATTCGCATAAATCGAAATCAAAAATGCTTCAGGGAAAATGTGAAAATATGAAGAAGAAAAACTAAAAGCTAACTGTTTTTCAAAGCATAACAAATAAATATTAAACATGCTCGTACATGTAAGAAATGATTCACTAAATATTCAGGACAATATAATAAAAATAACAGCAAAACATTTAACGTCAATCATAAATAAAACTTTAAAAATTATTATGTGAATGTGATAAATACGTTTTTAAATTATACCTTAAAAACATTTAGAATCAAACTCGCATTATAAAATTGATTTTAAACATTTCACTAAAACGCGTAACAGGTTTTGTGAGACCGTAAGAGACGACTATTCAGGAATGGGTGGGTTTTAGTCGGCCAACGAGTTTATCAAATTAGAAATGAGCGGACTAAGGCATTTGCAATTCATCCTGAGGACATCATGATGGAACTAATAAAGGTGAAAAAACACAAAGGGGATGTTGTAGATAAAATTACTACGGATGCCTTAAAGATAGCAGGACATACATTGTACCTTATCTTGAAACATTTTAAAATTGAATCTAAATACTTGCTGCTTACCAGAGGACTGGAAATGTACGATAGTAGTACCGGTGCATAAAGGAGGTACAAATTGAGTGGAAAATCGCAGGCCAATCAGTTTGATGTCAGTGGTAGGTAAATTAATGGAGAGATTGATATGCAACCGCATCAGAGGTATCTGTGAGGAATGTAAGTGATTTTCAAATCGGCAACATGGCTTTGGGCAAGGATATTAATGCGAGTCTAGTTAGTAGGCTATATGCAAGATATTTCGGATGAAATGGACAAGGAAGACCAAATTGGTAGTGTAGCACTAGATCATTCAAAGACGTTTTATGGGGTAAGCCATAAAATGGTGCTCAATAAGATAAATACTATTGAATTGGATGAAAAACTGATTTGCTTGGTAGAAGAATTCTTAAACGATTGAAAGTAAAAATTTAGGATACAAAAAAGTTATGGAAATGATAATAGGTGTGCCACAGGGTATCGGGACCATTACTATTCTCGATTCTAATAAACGATTGTGTTGGTGGATTACTATAAGAGTCAGGTTGTTTGCAAATGGGATAATGCTATATAACAGTATCAAAATGGTAGATGGCTGTGAACAGCTGCAGGGTGATTTGGACGGGATATCTTACTGGGTATGTCAACGTGGGTTGTAAATAATTTGCAAACAAGAGTCCGCTTATTAGATAGACAGATAAAAATCTAAAGACAGATTGTGCTAATGAGGCGGGAAGAAAACTGCTTGTTGAAGCCTTGAAATGTAAATATCTTGGTATAACATTTGATAATAAGCTCAATTTGGCAGGACACATTGGTCAGATAGTAGCAAAAGGTTTCAAAATCCTTCAGTTGTTGGAGAAAGTGACGGGAGGATGTACTAGAGAATTAAGGGAATTTGGTTACAAAAAGTTGGTCAGACCATTGCTTGAATATTGTAGTATTCTATGACACCCACATTTTGGGTATCAAATACAGGAGTTGGAGGTGTGCAAAGGATGGCTGCTATATTAGTCTCTATGAATTACCGCAGAACATAATCAGTAGGTGATATGATAAAGGAGCTGGCATGTGATTCATTAGAAGATGGGAGGAGGGGTGAAGAGAGTCATAGGAGTTTACAAAGCGTATATAGGTGATGAAGCGTGAAAAGATATTGGTGGAAGAATTAGAAGAAGGACATGGAAGGGGAAAGATGACCATGATCACAAACTGGCACTCGATTTCAGGCATACGAGTGTGGGAAGATATTCTTTCGTAGGTAAGGGGTCAGGCATTGGAATAAATTACCAAGAGAAAAGATAAATAATTTACCAAAAACGCTAATAGAATTTAAAATATAAATTAGTAACTTGAAAAATAAGGTGTATATATTACTGTAGGCATTAAAAATGTAAGTGGCTTTTTGATAATTGCAAAGATATGATATGCGAAGGAAATTTTACAATTTCTTTCAGATACATCACAAGCTAAAGTAAAAGGGCAGTAGACATTAGGCCACCATCTAACATATGGAGGGTATGTAGGACAATAGTACATGTTTCCGCCCATACTGTTCATCCAGATGGTGTCTGGTGTCAGCCTCGGGATTAGCTGGTTCGACCCCCAGTGTGGACGACATTTTCCCTCTCCAATATTTTACCAGCGGGGTAGTGAAGTAGTGGTGCTCGATTCACAAGAACCAGATTGCATACTAAAATGTTGCATGTATATCTATACCAATATCATAAATGCGAAAGTAACTCTGTCTATCTGTCTCTCTTTCTGTCTGCCTATTGCGATAAAATTTGACAAGGAGATGCTATTTGGCATTTGGATGGACATAGCATACTTTTTTCTGCATAAATAATATTTGTTCTCATATAATTTTGAAAAATTACTGAGTGGCGATAGAAAGACACGTAGGATGTATGAGTCTGTGTACAATTTTTTTCCTATAGCGGCTTGGTAGCTGAGTGGTTAAAGCGCTTACTTGCTAATGTTCGGTGCGTGGTCTTCGGTTCAAACCCCGGTGGAGTCAAATATTTTTAAAAAAGTTTTTTGATGCTATGAGTCACGGTTGTTCGGATTCCATGTTAAACTGTTGAGACCCCACATATTTAGGGGTGTAATGCGTGGCAAATCGTAGGTGGTCTATCAATGCTTTTTTACATTATATTTAACAGTCAGGGGTTGTTACTGTCGCAGTCAGCATGTGTGTAATCTGCTCTAATCAATACTAATGTTATAAAGTGGAAAGTAATTCTATCTATCTGTCTGTTTGTTACGTTTCAAGGGGTAAACGGCTAATCCGATCCTGATGAAATTTGACAAGGAGATTCTATTTGCCATAAGGAATGACATAGGATACTTTTTGTGTATAAATATACATATTGTCTTTAAATTTTGGAAAATTACCGAACGGCGATAGACAGACGCATATTATATCCACATCTCTGTATTACGTTGTGGTATAGCGGTCTGGTAGCTCAATGGTTAATGTGCTTACCTACCAACAGTTCGAGCGTTGTCTCAGTTTCAAATCCCGGTGGAAGTGAAGAAATTTAAGAATTCCTTTTGATCGTATGAGCCACCACTGGACGGGCAGCTGTTCGGATTCCATGGTAAATCGTAAATCCCACACATTTATTGGTGTACTGCGTAGCAAACCGTAGGCGGTATAACAATATCGTACGTGTACACTTTTTTACACTATATTCATACCGCAAACTTTGTTTCCCTCGCAGTCAGTCTGAGTGTGATCTGAACTAATCTATACTAATATTATAAATGCGAAAGTAACTCTGTCTATCTGTCTCTCTGTCTGTCTGACTATTTGTTACGTTTCCTGGGCTAAACGGCTAATGCGATCGTGAGGAAATTTGACAAGGCTGCTATTTGGCATTAGTATGAACATAGAATACTTTTTTCTGCATAAATAATATATGTTCTCATATAATTTTGAAAAATTACTGAATGGCGATAGAAAGACACGTTGGATGTATAAGTCTGTGTACTATTTTTCCTCATCGCGGTCTGAACCTCAGTGCTTGCTAAGCACGGTCTCCGGTTCAAATCCTGGTGGAAGCAAATATTTTTAAAAATTGTTTTTGATCCTATGAGTCACGCCTGAGCCATCGGTTTTTCGGATTCCATGTTTAACTATAAATACCAAACATATTTAGGGGTGCAATGCGTGGTAAATCGTAGGTGGTCAATTAATGCTGCAGGTGTACACTTTTTAACGTTATATATATCAATCAGGGGTTGTTACGGTCAGTATATGTGTAATCTGCACTAATAGTATTATAAATGCGGAAGTAAGTCTCTGTCTTTGTTCCGTTTTGACGACTAAATGGCTATAACGATATTCATGGAATTTGACAAACAAATACTTTGTATCTGTAGGAACGACAAAGAACATTTTTTCGGCATGAATAACTGTTGTAGTTACGAAATTTTCAGAACTGATCGAATGGTGACAGAGAGACGGATGCGAGTGTTAGTCGGTAACGTTACGTCGGTTGTTCAAGCTGTGCTAGTGTATGATTTATTAAAAAAAATCGTTTAGAGACAAAACGAATTGCTTAGTATAGATGTCGATTTTCTCTGTACTATTACTTTGTGTCTGCCTAAAAGTTTCTAGCACCAGTTTATTTTGCCTTCTTTTTTGACATGCCTTGCGGGCGTAAACCTGGCCTATGGTATAGCTCTAGCAGAGCATGAGCAGTTAAAGTTATTAGAACCCAAGAATCTGATGCTCATGCTGAAGAAAGAAGAAGAGACTAAGCTGAAATAAAGCTGCCATTAGTTAACCCCTCCCCCCTCCAATAACGTCGAACCTTCGTTTGTCTTTCTGTTTTTAAATACTGTATGTTGGAAATCGATTCTCATCATGAGACAGGTTCGACGGTAGGACTTATATAATGATGGCTTTCCTGACGCATTATATCAACTCGGTGTTGTTTGGGACCAATCCTACGGTACTAACAGCTTTCTATATTCAATTCTGGAAACGAAATTCTTAATCCATGCGTACGAAATCGCGGGTACCGGCTAGTGTATATGTATATATATATATATATATATATATATGCAACACACTTCACTTTACAAAATTAGTATACACACAAAAAACACGCAGGAAAGGAAGAGGTTACATTACCTCTGTATCTGGCCTAACAGGGTAATGGTATACTTGTGTTTTCTCAGTTTTTCAGTAATGCAGTAAGTATTGCGTGAGTAGTATAAGTTTAACTGACCTAAATTAGAGCTAAGATGTTTAAAAGCTGCTCATTCCAGTAATATCCTAGTCCTTAGAGGGAAATATCATACCTGAGATGTGTGGCACCTGTCAGAGGCTTTTAGCGAGAGGTTTGAAGTTTGCAATGAGTGTAAGAAGTGGATTCTGTGAGATAATTGTAGTGCAGAGTATAAAATGGAACTGAATGAAACTCTTCATGGTATTGTCCACTTTGTTCCAGGAATAGGAAATTTTCAGGGCACGACAGAAAGATGGCATATCAGGATAGGAAGGTGGCTGAGTGGGTTAGAAAACTTGCAGAGCAGAAAGAAAGGATTGGGGAGATGGAATAAATTATCAACGTCTCTTCAGGCTCAGCCTTTAGAAGTGGAAACGAAAAATGGCGCGTAGAATAGAAAGGAAGGTTGGGATCAGGCAACAGGTATTAAGAGAAATGGGTTAACCCGAATTAGGGTGCCTGATACCTTAGAAATTGTGGGGAAGTCGGGAAGAGAAGAATCTCATGTAGAAGTAGGACTAGATGCATAGAAGGAAAATGAATGAAGAAAAAGGTTCTGCTGCTAGGTAGTAGCCATGGGAGAGGTGTAGACCCCTTTCTCCAACATCAGTACGCTGAAGGCAACACGGTCACAAGTTTTTTTTTCCAAATCAAGTTCAACATTAGGACAGAACTTTGTAAGAGTTTCACCAAGGACGATAGGGTAGTGTAATGGGTGGTGCGGGAAAAAGTACTTTTAGTACTTTCTTGGGGGTTGTGCCTGTGGATACCATTGATAGATAGGTAGGGCTTCAGCAGGTATGGCTCACCCCTAAACGTAAGGGGGATGGGGGCACTTTCTGAATTATTAGCTAGATCTGTAAGGGAGACCACTTCTGGGTTTTGATGTGGTAAGGGCTGTGCATCCTTTAAATTAGAGGCTGTGGGGTTAAAACAGGTGACAAAAAGGATACTGTGTCCGTAAATAATAATGAAATAGTAGAAGTTGAGGAGAAAATGGAAGACTAATTCAGAAATGGTAAAGTGATGAATAATGCTAAAATCTTAAGAAAGGCAGATATAAGTCTATTACTAGTGAACTGTAAGAGTATAATAAACAAAGTAATAGAGTTTGGTAACTGAATAGAGTTACATATACAACAAGTAGTTACCGAGCGGGGCGGTGTAACGGTTAGCGTTCTCGGCCTGCATTCGGGAGGACGGCTGTTCGAATCCCCGTCCGGGCATCCAGATTTAGGTTTTCCATGGTTTCCCAAATCACTCCAGGCAAATGCCGGGATGCTTCCTTCAAAAAGCCATGGCCGAATTCCTTCCCATTCCTTGCTCGCATCCTTGCCCCCCATCCTTTCCCGTCTCTAAAGACCTCGCTGTTAAGAGACGTAAAGCAGTTTAAAAAAAAAAAAAAAAAAAAAAAAAGAAGTAGCTATCGGGGTAGAATCTTGTTTAAAAGAAGAAGTGCTATGCAATGAAATTGTTCCTGATGGTTGTAGGGTGTGCCGAAGAGATGATGAAATGGTGGAGGAATCTACATACTGGTTAGTAAAGATTATTACAGCTCACGGGTGTACAAAGATGGTAGTAATGAGTTACTAGGGATGGAATTCTGGGGTGTAACAAAAGAAAAGTTTAGCTGCCTACCGTAACGAAAAAATGAATGATGATGACGAGGCTCTTGGTGAGAAATTAAATTCATGTTCAGAGTTCAGAGTAGAAAATAGAATGGTCATTATTCCAGATGTGGACTGGCAGGGAAATAAGGTAAATAATACAAGGAAGCAGATGTTTTCAGATATGTTAGTAAAGTAAAGAGGCTCTACACAAGTAGTAGAACAGAGTACGAGGGTACGAAACATGTTGGGTATCACCTTAATAAAGTCTGATGAAATTTTGTGTGGTGAGAAATAAGAAAGGTAGAACAGGATAAGGTATTTGGTGTGGATAACATTACTACAGATTTATTAAAGATAGTGGAATAAGTCATTTTACCTTATCTATTAATATAGGGCGTTCGCCGGGAAACGCTACCCTCCCAGTCTGTTGCCGTCGGCAACTTGCTGGCATAGTGGAGTCAGCAACTCCCGCCACACGGCGCCGTGAATCACCGCACTGTTTAACAGCTCCACTGCCCCAACAGTGTTGTGAATAAACGTTTCTTTGTGGTTTGGCTGGTTTGGGGCTTCATACTCTTACTAATCTGTACCGTGTTTGAGTGTGAGTAAAATTATGGTTCGTTACAGTTTGCAAACAAGAATATTTCTCTACGATACATATGTGAAGAAGAAGTCGTTAAAAAAGTGTCGCAGTAAATTTCGTCGCGAATATCCTGGCGCTTTACTGCCAGCTAAATCAACAATTCTGCGTCTGGTTAAAAAAGTAAGAGAAACGGGTTCATTTTTTAACAAAAAGAGACTGTCGGTCAACCGTATTCTCACAGAGGAGAAAATTGAGGATATCGCTTTTCGACTAGAACAGTCACCCAAAAAATCATTAAGTCAGTTAGGGCAGCAGGCAGGCGTATCTAAGACGTCAGCTTGGAAAGTAACAAAGCTAGTTCACTTAAAGCCGTACAAAACAATTGTGGTGCATAAAATTACAGACCAGGGGCCTAGGATTAGATTTTGCAACTGGTACCTGCAGGGTGTCCACGATGGCACTGTTGATCCGCAACTGACGTCACATTTAAATGCTTATCACATACAAGTTTATGAAGCGTAATTATTATGAAATAGTCCGCGGCCGACGGTCGAACAATGCCGGAAGCTGACCGCTCGCTCGCCGGGAACAGTTTGTTCCTTGTAGCGCTAACAGTGGGTAGCGTTTCCCGGCGAACGCCCTGTATTATTTAGATTTAATTTGGAGACTTGCTGCTTACTAGAGGAAGGGAAAAGTGTCAGGATAGTACCAGTTCATGAAGGAGGTGAGACAAATGTATTTGAAAATAGCAGGCCATTTAGTTTAATGAGATGGGATGAGATTATTATACAGTCACATCAGGAATGTCTCTTAGGGAAGATAACGGTTTACATAACAACAACATTGATATATGAAAGGACATTCATGTGAATCTCAATTACTTGCAAGATATTGTAGATTAAATGGACAATGGAGGCCAGGTTTACAGTGTAGCACTGGATTTACCCAAAGCATTTGACAGAGTGAGCCGTAAAAAAGAGACAGATAAGGTAAAAACGATTGAAGTAAATGAAAACGTAATTTTCTGAATAGAGGCATTCTTAAGAGGAAGAAAGCAAAGAGTTATGGTTGGTAACGCGTAGCAAAAGAGGTTCTACTCATTATAGGAGTGCCTCAGTATAATGTATTGTGAACATTAATGTTATACAATGGGATTAAAACAGTACAGGACGGCGAAGGGTTACAAGAGGAGCTAAAAAGGTTATCCAACTGCGTAATTAAACATGAAATAAAATTAAATGCCAAAAAGAGTCAGCTAATTAGGTACACGGATAAAAAAGTAAAGATTTAGCATGATTATGTCGAAGATCCTAAATGTAGATATCTTGGCATAGCTTTTTACAGTAAGCTCATCTGGGCAGGTAGTAGGAAGAGATTTCAAAATCTTTCATTTATCGCAGAGGGTGATGAGGAAACGTAACCCAAAACCTTTGTCAGACCACTACTCGAATATGGTTAAGTGGTGTGTAACCCACATTATGCGAATCAAATTCAGAAGTTAGTGGTGGTACAAAGGAGATTTGTTTGCAATCAATAACTGATATGCTGAAGAAGGTGGGTTAGGAGGCATTGGAGGACATGAGGCCGATGAAAAAGAGTGTTTGGTTTGTTTGTGACCTATAATCGCGATAATGCATGACTGGCTTATAGCAGAGGGCTTAAGAGTTCTACATGGATGGAAAGAGATGACCAGACTCATTACTTGGCTCTTGGATTCAGACGAAAGGGAGTGGCAAAATTTTCTTTTGTAGCTACGATAGTCAGGGACTGGAACAAATTTCCAAACTAACATATTGGACAGTTGCATAATTAACTCTCTAGCCTCGCATTCGGGCATCCAGATTTGGCTTTTCCAAGGTTTTCCCAAATCACTCCAGGCGAATGCCGGAATACTTCCTCCAAAAGGCCATGACCGAATTCCTTCCCGTAGGGATACCGGAGCATGTGTGCTCCATCGCAGTTGAAATTCAATTAAATTGAATGATGTACGTGGCCGAGCGTGCTACAGCTTTTTTACTTGTCACAAATTATAAATGCGGTAAATTATAAATGCGGTATTTGAATCCGATACTTATAAAGTATTGGATTTAAATACCGCATGGGCCAGGAATTTTTATAAGTTCTGCTTGATCGTGTAAATTACGGCAGGACGTTCCGTGGTTAAGATTTCACGTTAAACTACAGGTCCATCCCCGTCAAAGGCGTAATACGCGGCAAATTAAAACTGCCACTAGGTCATAATACCATACGAATTTACTTCCCTACAGAGCACTATAGCTACAACATTAGAAGCTCCAGCCGATTTCTAAACATATTATCAACCAGCATGGATTTTCAAGACCAAACAAACACCCTTGGTATATGAAACTCGTTTACACAGGTTCTTTGTGCCATCTATCTTGCCCCAATGTGTGCTAAAAAAAATTGTACAAATGCAGTGTGGTTGCAGATCATTTTTCTGCAGTTGCTCAGTAAATTAAATGTTAAAATGACGCCAATGCAACTGTATTTGTAGCTTTATTGGTGTACGCGTATCATCAGCGACAAATCTATTTTAAAATTTACATTGGGTTTTCAAACTTATTATATGATTATTGACATAATTCTAAATTGATACATTTTCTGATTATTTACACTCACTATAAAACCTCTAATGTAAATAGTAAGTGTAAATAATCAGAAAATGTATCATTTTAGAATTATGTCAAATATTATATAAAAAGTTTGTAAACCCAATGTAAATTTTAAAATAGATTCGTCGCTGGTGATGCCTCGACGAGAGGCGAAACGCGTACGGCAATAAAGCTACATATACAGTTGCATTGCCGTCATTTTACGATTTAAAATTGTGCAAAAATTATGAGTGCGTGAGGAACCACTTTCAGTTAATTTTTTTTATCTTTGTACCTTTACTCCAAGTACAGTAAAAAAAAACTGCATATATTTTTGTACTGCGATTTGGTTTTCTGTTAAACATGACAAATTTAGAATCACTGTATATTTATAATCATACGTCAGAACATTAGAATAGTGTATTGCTGCATTAGATGACGCCTATACTCTGTCTTCTATTAACTTAGATCTAGCTGTTAATTCTGTGTTTTGAATGTTTTATTTATAATTTATTTCAATTTACAATTAAAGCTTACTAGTGATATGAATTTAAATTTACATGCGAATTTAGTGAGGTCAGGAAACAGCCAAAAAAGCGGCTATTTCCTTTAAGCTCATGGAAATTACAAGAAACTATTATCATAAAACAAGAGTGGTCTGATAATTCAGTAAGACTCTAGGTTTAAAGTTTAGGGTTCCTGCTACTAGTGAGGTGTGGTCAGGAATTTTTATGTGCTAATTTTTTTCATGTGAGGTCATTAGCCTTCTACGTCATTCGTGTTTCATGTTACACTACTGGTGCAGTCACGTCATAGCAGAAACACGCGACAAGTCAAAATTCTTAGTGACCGAATCCTGCTGGGATATCCCGGCCTACATTCCTATACGCAATTTATTATTTTATCATAAAACTGCAGTTCTTGTTATTATGCGTCTTTAAAATACGCGTAGTGTAATAACATATATTTGTTTACAGATTTAAATTTTGTCTGAGAAAAGCCTCATTTAATACTCTGTGACACTGGAGACATAACCACCAACCATGAAACATGTATTAAGAGCAGATTGCAGACACAGCGGAATTTTAGTTTTAGGTCTTACATGAACTCTCAGATAGCTCAGTAGTTAGGCTGCTTTTTTTTAACCAATCAGCCCTAAAATTAGGGATTTCGGGTTAAAATCCCGGGAACATCAGTCGTTCTTAAGAGCTCCCCTTAGCCAAATGTGGTACGCTACAACGCTACGTGTTTCAAATTCCACGTTAAACAGTTGCTCCAGCCACAATAGAGATGGAATGTGCTCCAAGAATTTACTTTATGAGGTAAAATGTGACACAATTACTCGTAAAATTTCATTCTCTATGTACGACGAAAAAAAATATATCAAAATATGCTGGCCTAAATACTAGCTGCAAATATGATTTTTGCTGCATGGTATTTCGTTAACTTCTAGCACATTACAAGTATTAATTTTAGGGGTTTGATGGTGTTTTTTTTAAATTCATTTACATGAACTGCGTTATTATTCTTAAATCGATACTTTGATATCCCAGTTTAACTAATATGAGTGATTTCTCCATATTTCATCTTCTGCGCCACCTTTCCCATCACTAGGGGTCGGCTGCCTCTGATGAGATTTACTTATCACTGACATGATCAAATCTGGAGCTTTTGCTTTTACGGCCGCTTGCCCTTGTTGACGCACACTATTTCATACCTACTGTCAGGTCATACCACGTACTAATGAAGAAAGTGAAGTATTATCATCTGTCTGCATAATGTGTAACTATGTTCTCTATGATTTTTTGTTTGTGAAACGTGTAGTTTATGAAGTGAAAATGGGGATCGTCTCAGCATTTGCCTTGATAGCGTCGCAAAACCACCTAATAACCGCAGTTAAGACGGCCGGTACGAGGGGCTCTGGGTTCATGCCCTGTTCCAGGTCCTGGGAGCAACTCCTCAACGCACTAAGGCACACTGCCCGGGACGGTTTGAGTGATATCTCCATAGTGAAATATTATTACGTTCGATATTTTAAGAAGCCTTGTTCTAATTTTTTTGGCTGCGTTAGAAACATATGTATTAATGATTTTCTGGGTTACCGCAGTAAATATAAACCACATATTAGCTGGATGATTACAGTGAATTTTTTTCGTTTCAGTTCATCCTTTATTTTATTTTATTTTTTTAAAAAAAGGAAAAGTACGTCTTTCTCATTGACGTCAAAATAAATAGAAGTAATAAAATATTTTTTAAACTTATTTTCAGACGTGCGACTCTTTTTTCTTAAAAAAAAATAATCTGTAGACAACTGTTTGCAGCTTGAGTTATCGACGTGTTGACGAGACTGGAACAGCCATTAGTCACTGGCGCGTGGATACAGTGTTTACCGGCGCCATAGTCGATAATACGCCACCCAACACTTGTGTCTGCCACTCTGTTGACGACTGGACTGGAACGAGTATCGTACATGAATCGTGTCAGAGTCCTTCCTTGGTGTTATAACACCACTGTAATTGCAAGAATCCTGCATACATGTATAAGCGTCAACCTCAGACTAAACGAATGTTTCAGTTTTCTTAATTTCTGTAAAACTGTAAGAAATATTAAAAAGAAATGCTTGTTTGAAAGTGTGTTTTCCGGTTTTCAAACTGCCTCTCTTGCCTATATAGCTGGCCTATTATTTCCTATTCGCCGCAAAATCATAACGAAGATGCATCGTTCTTCTGATACTGCGTCCATAAATAGGCAAGACAATATATGTCTACCAGTGTCATAAACAACTATGAAGATTTAATACCGTCTGTATAAAGTCTGGAGAGCGAGTTAGAATGTTATGCGTAGTGAAAAGAGAACTCGTTCGGATTGTTGGCTCTGAACTATACGAATACGGTACCTTACAGAGGCAGACGAGAGCGCTGTAGTACCTGTTGTAGGAGCTTGAGAGTATTTACAAGGAGACGTCATGATGCAAAGAACTCGCGACTTCAACAAGACCAAGAATTTATGAATCTCATTTCCTTGCAATGGTCCTCAGTTGATCTCATCCTCTGCTTTTAAAATAATGGAGAGCCCTCTTCTATAAACAGCATCGTTGTTGCTGAAAGTTGTGGTTCACCAAGACAGCTTTATGATTGAGGCAGCGAAACCAAATTGTGCTATCGAATGTTTATGCACGATGGATTAATTCCTCTACCAGTTGAGTTTATTTAACGAATGTAGTGATCCTTATAGTTCAAATGCTAAGTTTCTACCATCATCCCTCTACGTTCCCGCGCTAACATTTTCAAAATACAAAAGACTTCTGGCTCGATTCGCTATCACCTCTCCAGCAAGACAGTCTTCCTACTACGCTATGTTTCCGCAACTCCCTTCCCCTAGTAAAATGTTTTTGTCTGACTCGCATTATCCGAAATTTACTCTGAAGCCATTTTTAAAGCAAGATTCAAAGAATAGCTTCTGTTGAATAAATTCGTATCACAGACCACGTGAATGCACACCATTAGGACTATCAAAACCCATCAATATTCTCCCGCAAACTTTGTCTTCTCGTGGGTGATGCAGGCTAACCACCGATCCGACACCCGTAAAGCCTCTAGTAGTAAACTCCCTAGAGAGTAAAGCACCACGCTGTCGCAAGTTCGCTTCCGCTTGACTGAGGTTACAAACAGAGAAAAGAAAGCCAGCTGGTAAGCCACAAAGACCTACGAAACGAAACGAGATGAAAGTCGCTTACTGTAAGCATAGTTACCGAAATGTAAACAAGCGGAGAAGACCACATGACAGATGGAGTTATTATGTTTTGGATAATTAGCACTCAAGAAAAGTGAGATACAAGGAAAAAGATAATAAAACCAGTATAAAACTAAAATGGGTCCTACATGGTGAAAGATAATTCTGGACAGAGACAGGTTGCAACAAATCAGAGAAGCTTTTGCCTTGTAGTGGGTTAACAGCAGTAGGAAATCATATATCATTTGCTTTTCGAAGTTCAGCTTGTCATGGATGTCTGACAGTGAATGACTGTCACACTGATGAGTTACACAAAGTACTTTGGCAGAACAAGAACGTACGTATGCTAAACGTGCAGATAGGTAGTTGGTCTACGAATCGACGTTAGTCGCACAATTTATGTTGGATCTACCTGATGGTAAACGGATCCAGCACGAATTCAGATGAATGATTACGCAAAAGCGGTAGGGTTGATAGCATGACGTATTAACAAGCGAGAACCACTGATCACACAACAGAGTTGTGTAGGAATGCAATGGTTCTAACTACGTCAGAACTGAAAAGTTGAAGCAAATAGTCTCCATTAATAAACAAGATATTCTGTCTAGAGAGCAGAGATGGCAGCACATTTTGTTCGTCGAACATGGGAAGGACGTTTGCTTCCTCCCCTCCCTCCCCCTGCCACAGAAGTGTAACGCTTTAATGAACCATTACGCAAGCGTTTTCAGTTCCACGCATGCAGGATTCTTTCAAGGATATTAATGAATTCCTGCTGCTGTTGGTGATGATACCAACGTTAACTGGTTGCTCCATATTTGAGCAGGACATCGCTCGTTTGTTTACTGTCTCGCTGGAACGAGCTTCTTTATCAGTTAGAAAGTTATTATTGGTTAATTTTCTTTTTAAATCCCGGCATATTGCGTTGTAATTGGGTATTCATAGTTATTTTCATAAACTAGCTAAAAACAAGGCTTTGTTATGGTTATGTTATGAGAAATATTATATACAACTAAAGAAATTAATAAATAATCATAATAATTTTAATATTTAAACTTCAGGAACTATCATCAAAAAACCGTGGTTTTAGTTTGTTGACAAAAAAATAATCAGACACATCTGTAATAAGACACAATCTTTAAGTATTTGAAAAAAGAAACAATTTTTTTAATTTGGTTTTAATCAGATAGAAAATTTCTAATTCGAGTTTCTTCCTTTTTCTGCATTTTAACAAACTTGAATTTTTAATACGACTATTTCTGCCATAAGAAAATCTTCTATTTAATGCTAGACTTTCTTAAGTTTTTATTCTCGATAACGCAACATAATTATTTTAAACCTACAGAAGTTTCTTTGTCTCCAATATTTACAACTTTATCCAATGTTAAACCTTGAGCTTTATGAATTGTTATTGCAAAAGCTAATTGTATTGGAAATTGTTTTCTTGAACAAGTAATATTCCCTCTTTTACAAAATTTTGTTGTGAGGGGAATTGGAAAACAACCACCATTTTGATAAGTTAAATAAAAATAATTTTCAAAAACGAACCATTTTCACTCGTGGCCTTTGATCAGGCGGATTTAGATTTTTTTCATAAATAATATCCCCATTCACTAAACACTTTTCGACCCATAAATTAGAGCGTCACATTACTTAAGATTCAATAAACGATGTCATAAATGGTTCCAGTCCACCTAATAATTCAGCACTTGCTGATTTTGCTGCTGAACAATTATAAACAGCTGGAATATAAGCAACAGGTTGACGCAATTCTTTTAAATTTTGATTATTAAATTCTTTTAAATCTTTATTTGTTTAAAATAGTGAGGTAACATCGATGAAAATCTTACGTTCTTGTAATGGAAAAGTTTTTAGACAACTTGTCATTAATTTTTTATAGTATTCAATCGCACTCCCACCATTTCCAATGCGATCATCTATTGAGATTCATTTTGTCGGAATGATACTGATAAAAAACAATAGTTTTGAATACTTGATCTGAATAACAATTTCCCTTCTAAGAGGAATTCATTTCCTTCTGTTTTATCACTGCAAAGTGGTCTGTCGTTAACAGGCAATAAGTGTTTGATATCTCCCCCAAAAAATACATAACCAATCCACCAAATGGTAACAAATTGTCTTGAACGAATAGCTCTTCGTAATCGTAAATCAATTTTCCTCAAAAGACTGTATCCAGTCATACTAATTTCACCTTTGAACAGACTTTTACACTTTGAATTTCCTCTTGAAATTCAGCAAATTAATGTAAACTGAGCTCTCTAAATACTTTATTTACTCCTATTAAAAGTTCGGAATGTGTTTTTGAACCATTTATATTGACAGTAGCAGCTCCAGTTGGCACAAGCAATAGATCAGAAGATGGACCCAATGTTTGATTCAATCTAATACTAAAATAATTAATTAATGTACCTTTTCCATTTCCAGCTTTCCCTTGAACAGCAATTCTTTTATTTGGAAGTCTTTTTCCTAACCTTGTGGCTAATTACTTTTCAAAAACATTTATCAGTTCTTGTTGTACATTAAAGTTATTATGAGTATAAATATTTCTCTTATTTTCTGCTAATTTCTCATTTTCAATAAAATGTTCTAATATATTGAATACTTGTCCATTGTAAATATTATGCCAATTATATTTGATATCGATTTCTCTTCTACATAGATTCTACCTAGATTGTGACTGACTATTATTTGGTCCAGCAGTTACGTTCATCCACTCATATGGTTGATTTACTTCTACTTGGCCTATTTCTTCGAAATCTTCTTCGTCTTCTAAATATTGTAGCATATAATATAAGTCCTTATTCAAAATATCTTCATTTGTAAAAACTGCTCATACATAACTTTCCAGGTGCTATTTTGTGGATTTAGAGCACTTAATTGTCACCAAGTAACATGCAACAAAACTTGTTGCTCGTAAATTTTTTTTATTGTTTCCAATACCTCTCTCATACATTTTTGTAAAAAAAAATCATGTAACGACGTATTTTCAAATTCCATTGGCCGTTGCTTATTGAAAGAACTGGAAATAGAAATACGTTCATCTTCTTTGTTCACATCAACGTGCTCCCATTCATTTTCTGATAAATTAATTGTAAAAAAACCGGAATGTACAAATGTTAACGAAATCTGCTTTCCTACATCAATAATAAATACGGTATGAGGCTGTGGAAGAATACCCTTTATAAAATGCTCCTGGTGTGCTCGTAATTTTTGTTTCAAATGTTTTAATGATTTACATCATCCAAAGGAAAATAAATAATTTGGAGCATTTGTTTCAAACCAAATTTGTAATGCTACAAGATCGAGTAGCAATAAAAAGAATACAAACAGAAAAAAAATGTTAGATGGGTCGTGAAATCGAACTTAGAACCACCCGCTAAGAAACAAACCGCCTTAACACGCACAGCTAAATCAATGTGATAAACAAACACTCCTCCGTGCAGGTATAAATCATTTAAACACAATTTTTACACTTTTCAATCCCCGATTTCTCTTAAACAGAGGCCCACCAGGCAGAACTGTTTTAGGGCAAAACACCAGAGGTGACGTATTATTTACCGGACTTGTTCGTTGTACGATAGCGATTTCCACACTGAAGACCTATCCTAGTCAGCATGAAGGAATAATTTTTTTTTTTTGCTGTCGTCAGTATTTCGACTGGTTTGATGCAGTCCTCCATCCTTTCCTATCCTGTGCTAACCTCTTCATTTCTACATACCCTTTACAGCCCACGTCCTCAACTATCTGTTTCATATATTCTAATCTCTGTCTTCCTCTACAGTTCTTACCTTCGACTGTTCCCTCCACTAACAAATTAACCAATCCAGCACGTCTCAAAATATGACCTACCAGCCTGTCTCTTCTTTCCGTAAGCTTCTTCCACAATCTTCTTTTCTCACCCATCATCTCCAAAACTCGTTCATTACTTACTTTGTCTGTCCACTTAATTTTCAGCATTCTTCTGTAGCACCACATTTCAAATGCTTCAATTTTCTTTATTTCCGGTATTCCTAAAGTCCATGTAGTGATACCATAAAGTGCTGTGCTCCACACAAAGAGTTTTAAAAAGTTCTTTCTAATTCCTAGATCAATATTTGATACTAAAAGGTTTTTCTTTTTCATGAAGGCTCTTTTGCTAGTGCTATTCTGCTTTTAACATCATTCCTGCCTCTGGCATCGGTTGTAATTTTACTTCCCAAGTAACAGAATTCACTTACTTCTCCTATTGCATCCGATTCTATTTTTGTATTTAATCTACTATTATTGGTATCATTTCTGCTACATTTCATCACTTTTGTCTTGCATTGATTTATAGTCAGTCCAAAATCTTCCTTCAGTATTTTGTTCATATCATTCAGTAACTTCTCAATATCCTCAGCTCTCTCTGCTAACAAGACAATGTCATCAGCAAATCGTAGCATACTGATTTTTCTCCCTGAAAACTTATGCCACATGGAATTTTTTTTTTTTACTTTCTTCATTGATTCTTCTACATACAAGTTGAATATTAACGGGGATAGATAACAACCTTGTCTCACACCCTTTTTAACTGATGCATGTCTCTCGTGATTCTCTACTTTTATTATAGCCACTTGATTCTTATATAGTTTATAGAGTATCCTTCTATCTCGATACTTTAGACCTGACTTCATTAAAATTTTGAACATCTTGTCCCACCTAACATTATCAAAAGCTTTTTCTAAATCAACAAATGCCATAAAAGTATCTTTGTTTTCTTGATCCGCCCTTCAAGTATTAATCTTAAAGACAGAATTGCTTCCCTTGTACCGCGATTTTTCCTAAACCCAAACTGATCTTCACCTACTATCTCTTCTACTACCCTTTCAATCCTTCTGTATATTATTCTGTTCCGTAATTTTGAAGCATGATGTTAGACTAATGGTGCGGTAATTCTCACATTTGTCGGCTTGTGCTTTCTTTGGAAGTGTGAAGATGATATTTTTATTAAAATCAGTTGGAATTTCTCCTGTTTCATAACTTTTTGATATCAGCTTGAATAATCTTTCGATTCCTTCCTCTCCTAGGGATTTTAGAAGTTCTGCAGGGGATCTCATCAATTCCAACTGCCTTATTTCCTTTCAAGTCAATCAGAGCTTTATCAAATTCTATCCTCAAAACAGGGTCTCCTAAGTCATCAATGTCGACATCACCTTCCTTTTCCATTACACTATTGTTGAAGTCGTCCCCAACATACAGTTTCTCAATGTATTCTTTCCATCGGTTAACTCTATCTTCTGAGCTTAAAAGAGATTTCGCATCGGCAGCTTTAATGTTCATACCTCTCTTCTTCATTCCTCCAAAATTCTGTTTGATCTTTCTGTAGGCAACATCTACTTTACCTACGACCATTTCCTTTTCTACTTCTTCACACTTTGCTTGTAGCCATTTTTCTTTTGCTATTTTGCATTTCCTATATATTTGATTTCTAAATTGCGTGTATTGCTCTCTTCCTGCTTCATCCTGATCATTTTTGTACCTTCTACTCTGATCCATCAGTTCCAAACTTTCTTCTGTGATCCAAGGTTTTCGGGCAGCTTGTTCCCTAAAGCCGAATGTTTCTTTACCAGCTTTCATTATTTCGGTCTTTAATGCATTCCATTCGTCCTCGGTTGAGCTCCTTTCAGAGTTACTTCTTATACCGAAGTCTACCATTTCTGCAAATTTTTCTCTCGTGCTAGATTGTTTCAGTTTATTCACTTCCAGTCTGTTCTGCTTATACTGCTTCCTTATTCAATTAAATTTCAGCCTGCACTCCATTATTATCAAATTATGGTCAGAGTCTATGTCTGCTCCTGGTTACGCTTTACAAACTAGAACTTGATTCCTGAATCTCTGTTTGACCATGATATAATCCAGCTGATATCTGCCTGTATCCCCAGGACGTTTCCAGGTGTATATTCTTCTTGCATGGTTCTTGAACATCGTGTTTGCCACTACTAGCTTATATCTTTCACAAAATTCTAGCAACCTACTTCCTAGCACATTTCTTTCTCCTAGACCAAAACATCCTACAGTATTCCCCTCTTTTCCTTCTCCCACTATTGCATTCCAATCACCCATGATTATTAGATTTTCCCCCCCCCCCTTCACATATTGGATTAATTATTCAATTTCAGCGTATATTTTTTTCCTCATCTTCCTGTGATGTTGGCATATACACTTGTACTAACGTGGTTGGAGCGGGCTTAGTTTCTAACCTCATCAAAATAATCTTGTCACTAAACTGTTCATAATAACTCACCCGTTTCCATATTTTCTTGTTCATTACAAATCCTACACCAGTGACTCCATTGACAGATTGTGTGCTAATTATCCTGTGTTCCCCAGACCAGAAATCCTGTGCATCCTTCCATTTAATCTCACTAATCTCAACAACATCTAACTTAAGTTGTTCCTTCACCCTTTTTAAGTTTTCTAACCTACCTGCCCTATTCAGATTTCTAACATTCCACGCTCCGACCCGTATAATGTGTCTATCCATTCTGATGACTCCTCCCTGACCAGTCCCCACCCGGAGATCCGATTGGGGGACTATTTTACCTCCGGAATATTTTACCCAGGAAGAAGCCATCATGATATATTTAATTTGAGAGGATTACATGTCCTCGGGATACCCTTTGGGTCTTTAATGTAGTGGTTTACCGTTGCCTTCTGCGTCCCCATGACGTTGATCATTTCTGATTCATCCGTCTTTAGGGGCCGTTTCCAACCTCAAGGGCTAGAGGGTGCTCTGAAACGCTCCCCGCTCTTCCGCCCTCCTTTTGGAGGCCGTTGGCAAGCAGTGGGTGATGCCTTAAACCGGGAATCTTTCAGTCGCCAGAGCCTCGTCCGTGCAAACAGGGTGCACCACGTGAAGGAGAGGTTGACATTTGGTTGAAAAAGGCTCGTAAAGCCTCTCCCAAACCCTTACACCCCGGAATAAAAATAATAAAAATTATTGCAATTTTTTTTATAAAAATATTGATGGCACACCTAGAATTGACTTTGAACTAGTATGCTCATTTTCACATCTATATGTGCAGCAGTTTTTTTCAAAAAGTGTACAAATCGTCTCGTTGTATAAGAGCTCGCTTCGCGAACCTTAATAATAGTTTTGTCGGTAAGTTCTGTTTTTTGCAATTTTTTTAACTGCTCTATCTATCTCTTTGTATAGTATTTAGTTAACAAGTTCGTTGGGAAGAAAACTTTGGTCATACCATTGCATGCATACATTGGTGTAGTACGGAACCCACATCTTGGGTATCAAATACAGCGGTTGGAGCGGGTGCATAGAAGGGCTGCTAGATTTGTCTGTTGAAATTAACGCATAACACAATCAGTAAGACAGGAGGAGGGTGTGAAGAGAGTCATGGGAGTGTAAAAAGAGTATATTGGTGATGAGGCGTGAAAAGATACTGATAGAAGAATTAGGAGAAGTGCACGGAAGGGAAAAGATGATCATAACCACAAGCCGTCACCCGATTTCAGGCCTAAGAGTGTATGAAGACTTTCTTTCGTAAATGTGGTGGTCACGAATTGGAAAAAAAAATAGAAAAAGAAATGATGTATAATTTACCCGAAATGCTGTAAGAATCTAAATTTGAAATTAGTAAGAGTAAAGAAAGATTGCAAAATCAAAAGGGAAAAAATGGGAGAAATTGCGAGCGAATGGTGCGCTCTATCTGAAGTAATTAAATTAAAAGCTCTCTGCATGCAGCTAAGTGCTCAACTAGCTATTGTGTTTGACAGTGACTATGACATAACCAACGGTCATGGCACACTGCTTAGCTGACCTGTCTTTTTTTTTGTAACAGTTTAACGTCCCTTTTTAACAACGTGGTCTTTAGAGACGGGAAAGGATGGGGGCAAGGAATGGGAAGGAATTCGGCCATGTCCTTTTGAAGGAAGCATCCCGGCATTCACCTGGAGTGATTTGGGGAAACCATGGAAAACCCAAATCTGGATGCCCGGACGGGGATTCGAACCGCCGTCCTCCCGAATGCGAGCCCAGAACGCTATCCGTTACACCACCACGCTCGGTGGCTGACCTGTCTCTCTGGCGTTAATTATTCGGACTCTGCCCCGGCTGGGTCTCTGCGGCTGTCTTAAGCTGGCTTCTTACGATCTGCACATTTGCGGGCCGGGCCGATCCAGCTACCAAGGAGCGGGCGGTGGGAAGGGTCCCACCTGTGCTTGTAGGGATGGCGCGCCTCTATCCGCTACCCAGTCGGTAAGGATCAATGGGCCGGGTAGCTGAAATGACACTAGGCAAGGTGGTGGAGAGGTAGCGAGGGCTAACAAGTGGCGCGTGCTGATCAGTACACTTCGGCTGATGTGGCGCGGTCTCTGAAACCACGCGTCGTGGGAACTCACCTTTACGTCGCGTACTAGTTGGGTCGCACAGTCCCCGTTATGTTCTCAATGTGACCTACAGGAGGGCCACGGAATGCAGGGTATCTTCACCGCCTGTATGGATACTATTCCAGCTCTACACTGTCGGATGCACTATTTCTCCTTCGCCGCCTCTTAAGGTTGAAAATATTTATTCTAACATCACATACTTAGTACGTCTCCTTGGAGATGTCATTATTAGTATTTAAAAACAGGGATTTACCTCATTTATAGTATAATTGTGGTGGCAAACTGAGTATTTTTTCTTTCTTTTTTTGACAGAAGAGGGGCGTGGTAAGAAAAAGTGCGTCGATGCCCTAACTGTCGTTCATTCCTCCGGCGGTGCCCCAACTATAGCTTACTATCGTACAACACGATTGCGGCCTCTTTGTATTGTATCTGGATCCCCACCGCGGTGGTGAACTTCAACTTCCCAATGCCTGCCGCAGCTCTTGGCCTAATCTGCCTCAACTGGAGTGACCTATATTTGTGCTTTGCCCACAATGTTCCAGAACCTTCACGTAGCTCCCCCAACTAATCCTCTATAATCCTTTCCCTCCCGCCGAAAGACCCTTTACTGTTTGGACCGAACAAACACCAGCTGAGAACTTCCACTACATGCTGCCGCACAATGCGAACATTAAAACAACAGCCACTTCTAAAGAATTTACCTGAACCAGTAGTAAAATGACGTAACAGTGATAAATGAACGATACAAGGGCATTGTAGCCTTGCAACATGTATGGTATACAGTAGGTCAACGTCTTCGATAATATTTGCCTGCCCCCCCCCCTCTCCCTTCCCACCACTCCCGATCTGCATTGGATTTTATTTTTTTTTCTTTAAGGTTTAAGGTTTAACGTGCGTGAGTACCTGGTGGTTTGGTATTACATAAACCGTAGTTCCAGCCACGACAGAGGTATAATGCATGGAAGCATAAAACTATGTCAGAATACTCGAATTTACCTTGATTTTAGACTGTGTACTGTGTATTGTTGACATTCGTGGGGAAGGATAAATCTAACCAGGAACGTATTTCAAATCCTGTAGTTTGCTCTAGTGTCTATATTTCTTCCTTATGGCTTTACGCCTCGTCTGCGTCGAGGTACTTAGAAGCAGGGCAGGGTGCAAGGAACGAGAAGGAAATGAGACATAACTGTTTGAAGGAACCATCCCGGTATTCGCAAGGAGTGATTTCAGGAAACCATAAAAAACCGAAAACTGGATGGCTCCACGGTGGTTACAGCCCACATCCTAGGCCTTACCACTCACCCTTCATAGGCGGTGCTTTTTACCTCGCCGACACCGAGGTAATTAGAGGTGTGAAATGATTTGGTGCAACGAACGGGAAATAATTTGCTTATAGTCTTTTGAAGGAACCATCCCAGTATACGACTGGAGTAATTTCGGGAAACCATGGAAAACCGAAACTGATATTTTCTGATAAAACGTATAGCATCGTGCTAGCTGAGTAGTGTCTCTATTCTGCAGTAGACTAAACATTCACCAAGCGACTATCAGTAAATATCCGTTTCACCGTTTCTGATAAACGGATTTATTACCCAGGAGTTGGATGACTTTTCGTTTTAACTAGGTAATTAACAACGTCACGGAGCTGAACACAAAAGTACATCGCAAGCGACGTTCTTCTGTGTATCACAATCAAACCCTTTCCAAGCTCGTGGTCCTAGATCATTGGTGATACTGAGGGTATTTCTGGTGGCTCTAGTTTTTTTTTTTTTTACTGCGGCTTTACAGCTAGTTGAAGTTGAGGTTTTTAGAGCCTGGAGCGGTTTCTGACGACGAAAGGGCTGAAATTCGGAGGTGAAATTTTAAAAGATTTTTTTTTTTTTCATTTCATTCCTTCCAGCTAAAGGCTGGGAGGCGGGCTGCTGGACAGTCACCGAGACTCTTTTCAGCCTGCTAGTCTACGGGGAGGGAAGGGGGATGGAAGGTCGGCCGTGGCCTTGTAGGGAACCATCCCAGCATTCGCCTAGAGTGGTTGAGGAAAACCACGGAAAACCTCAACCAGGATGGCCGAACGAGGTTTGACCCTCGTCCTCCCGAATGATAGGTAGGAGGCCGAAAACGGCCTCCTCCCATCTCGGTGTTTAAAAGATTCATTCCAACATTGTTATGTATTGATTTTGGGAAACGTGGAACTGATACCTGCGCCGGGAATCGAACCCGTGGCCTCCGGAATGCCAATCGCGAGAGTTACCCTCTCTCCCGACGGGTCCGGTTGTGCCGAAGAGGGCATGAATTTTGTTAATATATACGTTTATAGAAATAACGTCTGGCAGTGATTATTTCAGCACACCCCTGAGACGACATTCGTATTAATTTAATTTAATAGCGATGGAGCACACGCTCCTGTAGCAATTTCCCTACGCACTCATTTTCCGTCTTCCTAGTATCCATCTACTTTTGTCCTTTTCGTATTTAAATATAAAAAATTTACAGCGATTTTGTAAAATTATTCTTAATTTCTTTTGATACCAGCAAAGAAAATTTTCCCACACCATTATTCCTGAAATTGAGTGTACACTTGTGGTCATGGTGATCTTTTTACTTCCATGCACTTCTCCTAATTCTTCTATGATTATCTTTCCAATCTTCTTCACCGACATACGCCTTTTACACTCCCAAGACTCTTCTTCACTGTCCTTCTGACTTACAATAAATCCCAATCTAGCTTCTTTATCTTTTCAGTTACTGAATGCGGACTGCGGTAATTTCTACAAACAAATCTAGCTGACTTCTTTTGAACCCCCTCATATTCCTGTACTTGGTACACAAACTGTTGTTCCCACACTATTCACCATCAGCAAGCACTAAATCACTGAGGACAGAACAAACCTAGAACTGCGTGGGTTGAGGCTGCTAGACATGTTTCGCAGTCAGTGCAACATAAAACAACATTTTCGTCTACGTCACGAAGATCGTAAATCCAATTGATTCTTACGCATTATATCATGTGCTCGTTTACGTTTTTTTCCCCTCTCAGGCAAGCTGTGATTGCTTAACACAATCAAATTTAAAAGGTTTTAGTGCTATTTTCGCTAAGAAATTGTTATTTTTCCAGGCGCGAACAACAGTTAGCTACATGTTGTAGCTCAAGGCTTTTAAACATTGAGGTCTAATTGCCCAGCTGTCCGATAGCTCCGCATGTGTTACCATAGTTTACAGATTCATTAGATTTCTTCTCCTTGCAGTCTGCTACGACCGTACATTTATGAAAAACTATGAGATAACACTGAAGTCTTCCAGGCTTGTTAATCAGGTGACTCATGAATTGATGATTCTTTAAGTCTCTGCCAACCTGCACCTTCTTCCCCCACCCCTCTCTTCTTAACCACAAAATGTACCATTATTATTTTGCAAACTATTTCTTGTTGGTATTTATGAGATGGTGAATTCGTTCTGTGAGAGTTATTTTGTGATTGGCTAATGGAATTGTCAGTGATGGTATTTTCGTGGTATCTCGTATAATTTCCTTCGCAATTAATGAGTAAAATAATTTCTGTAATAGCTGTACGGAACATCCAGAGAGTTGTTTCACGATAACTGAGTTTACTTTGTTTAGTTTTCATTGATGGTTCCTCTCATATATGTTTTCCCAATAAATACTTAGGCATCTCTTTTCTTTTCTTGTGGATTTACGCCTCATCAGCGTTGAGGTCGTTAGAAGCGGAAAAGAACAGGAAGCAAGGAATGGGAAGCACGTCGGCTAAGGCCTTTTGAATGAACTAGCCCGACATTCGTCTGGAATCCACGGAAAACCCCAGTCAGGATGGCCTAGCGAGGATTTGAAACCGCATCCTCCGCCCACCAACCACGCTCGGTGCTGATGGTAGTTGGTTGCTACTGATCAGAGGGAATCCCCACTTTGCTGCCGCTGTGACTGAATTTACACTTCCATCAATGTTTTTGTTTAACTTACTACTATGAAGGGCTGCGACTATAGGAGACTTGCAAAAGTCAACATATCAACGGTAATGAAACCTGTGTAATCAAGGGTAAAAACATGCAAAGTACTTATAATCCAGTCACATAAGGTGAAAAAAGGGGCAAACCTCGGTATGAATGATAACAAGCTGAAAATTTGAACAAACCTTTGTTTTGACATTTTATGGGTTGCCTCAAAAGTCTCATAGAATCTCGTGTCCGCTAGTCAAGATATTCTAGTTAAAAGGTCACGAAAAACGGTTTCTTACAAATATCTCGCTTCCTTTACTCTAAATGTTATTTTGAGTTATTACAAAAGTTGTACAGCATAAAATTGTCTACAAATTTCCTCATAGACAATATTTCATAGATTTAATCCTTCTTGAGATAGAATCGGGAGTGCTTAGCCGCATGGACGATAACGCTACTGTACAATACGTTAACTGTAAAATCCAATAGACAGTATGATTTATAATGTTAATTATTTATTAATAATGTTGTAGTTATGAAAACTGTATTTATTTACTAATTAATAAATTGTATTTATGGATACTATATTATTTATGAATATCATACATATATTTAATAATATTAATAAGATATTTAAATGAAATAGTTGAAATGCATTTTGATTACATTTTCATCTCACAACAGTTTACCATAAATCTATTAAGATTCAAGTTTTAAGGTAAAAAGAACTGTGGCCTTTCAAGGTCATTCAAAGTGTTTTTTGGATGAAACAATGATTGTGACAATCAACCAAGAATTTTTTTTTTATCGAACAGATGTATTGAATAACTTTATTGAAATGCTTATTAAGAAATAAAAACTGTAAACATTAATACAAAAATAGCCAGAGATGATGCTGATGTTCGAAACAGCCATTGCAGAATCTACACTGTCTACATCATAGGAGAAGCTATCGATATACTAGTTCTTTTAATAGGAAGTACTCAATCACATCAGCAAAACTATTTTAAAAAAAAAAAAAAAAAAAAAAAAAAAACAGCGGTAAGGATAACGTGGAAACACAAATATATTCGACTATTAGCTTTGATAAATATCCTGGTTCTAATTATTTTGACACAACATATACACTTTTTAAAAAGGAAAATTATCAATTATTAAAATGTTGGAGAAACATTCCGATTTGGATCAATCAGCTCACGTTTTTCAGCAAGACAACTGTCATCTAAAAACATTGTTTGAAAATGGAGTACGTGTCTTTTTAGTAAGGTATAATGCTCCAAAATCAGAATACAGCACAGACGATTTTCAATATACGCAATTTATCAAATCAGCTAGATTCAACAAACCAGTCCAGTTATCCACTCTTCCACCTACAAGTGCAGCAACTCGACAACACATCAATCATGTCTACTATCAGATCCAAACCTGGTTAGGGAATGATTTAGAACCAAAGGAATGGAGGTGCATGTTGCAAAATGAAGTTGTATTTGCAATGAAGGCTGTGGTTAATATTGCTGATGCAGAAAAGTAGAGTTGCAATGATCCTCAATTTGTGGTCAGTGTAATGGGCAACCATGCCTCAACGCTTCATTGTTACCAGATGATCTGGATGAAGAAAGTAAATATGTACTTAAAATCCTTGAATCTTTAGAACGAAATTTAATGGATTACAATGATGATGATGATGAATTAGAAACTCAATTTGAGCGACAAGAAGAGGAATACGACGACGAACATAACGTATATTGAGCGCATACTTGACATAAGCATTAACAACAACAAAATTCTTATATATTAACTGAATTGTAGTAGAGTTATGATAAACTGTCGGGAAATTAAAAAAATAATTAAAGTTCATTTAAGCTGTTTCATTTAAATATCTTATTATTAAATTAATGAAGTTAACATTAAACTAATATATGCTTTATAAATAATATAATGTCCATAAACACAATTTATTAATTAGTAAATAATTAGTTTTTCATTACTACAACATTATTAATAAATAATTAACATTTTAAATCGTACTGTCTATTGCATTTTACAGTTAACGAATTGTAAAATAGCTGTATCGTGGATACGGCTAAGAGCTCCCCATTCTCCACGCTCTATCTCAAGAACGGTTAAATCTATGAAATATTGTCTATGACGAAATTTGTAGAGAATTTTATGATCATGACTAGGGTACACGAGAATCTATGAGACTTTTGAATTAACCTAAAAAACATCAAAACAAAGGTTTGTGCAAATTTTCAGCTTGTTATCTTTCATTCCGAGGTGTAATCCTTATTGGACTGGACTATTAGTATTTACCGGAAAATTGTTGTCTAAATTATTTATGTAGATACATTCCTCCTCCTAAATACTTGTTGGAATGAAATTTCCTCTGGTGACAAGGAATGTGATGTGGTAAGTTGTAAGGAGAGGTAGACCTGAACTAGGCTACGGAGGGTGCGGGACTTTTCGTCCGGCGGCTCTGCCGTCTTTGTTGGCGGCGGGCAGCGATGCCCGGACCAGCGGCCACTATTGATTTGTGGGTCCCTCCTGCTGGGCCCCGCCCACCGCCGCCACCAACACCGCCTCTGCTTTTCATTTACACCGAATATTGCCTCACAACCACACACTCATGCTGTACGCTTATAAAAACATGGAGGAATCTCTTCCCATTTGTGTCCATATTCTGAATCAATGTTGAATAACTCGATAACTAAAGATAATGTAATAAACCATTTGTTTTTACTGAAAATTATTGCTCGTTGTTGGTATAATATGAATCAATACAGCAGTGACCACCACTAGCCTTGAAAGAAGTAAAACACCTCAGCTGATTATGATTTTTTAATGAGAGGATTATCGAACTATAAAACAGCATACCGAAGTGATTCGAAACTTGAAACTAGGCAATGTATCTGTACACCGGCCAGACCAGTAGACCGAGCCCTGTGGGAGTGACGTAACGCTAGGGCCTGGCATTCGGGAGGACGCGGTTTCAAATCCCCGTTCAGTTTTCTATGACTTCCTAAAATAACTACAGGACATAGCCGAATACTTCTTACCGTTCCTTTTCCCCGACTCCTCTTCCACCTCTAATGACCCCGACGGCGTCGAAACTTAGAGCAATAAGAGCAAAAAATCTAAACAGTACCATCCAGGAATAAACAAAAAGAATATCCTGATGGCTATGTAATAAGCGGGAAGATCATTCTTCGCCATGTCTCCGTAATTACACTTTGTCATATTTTTCCATTTCGGCTTCCTGTTATCATTCGACTAAATATGGTTCCTTTTATTTCTTACTTTCTTTCGGATGAAACATATTTTATTATACAGCTTTCGATAAACTACAAGAAAACGGGGTGGACTTTTTGTAAACACACATGTGCATTAAGTTTTTTCTGAAATCTCGTTGGACAAAATCATAGATTAACATGCTCTTAGTTATTGAATAAAACCTATTTGAACTGTTCTATTTGTGTTGCTGAGATAATGGTAACCTATTATACCCAGTGGTCACAAGGCACTTCAAAATGTTTCGCAATAACGTTCCGTATTTAATCTAAACATTTTTGCTAGAATTTAATTTCCGGCCTACAACCGACGCTAGTTGTGATGATCGTACCTTGCGAATTTGTCAACCCTCTGTGAAATTTTGCCTTTCAGTTTCTGGACAGTCCCAGCACTCGACCAGATCACTGCGAACACCTTCACTCAGTGCGACTGACAAGCAAGGCAGGATGGGAACTCAACTAGCCCTGTCGAGTTCTGCTGTCCTCGATGTTTAGCCAACAACACTAAACCAAATGTTTTCAAAATCCATTACAAACAAGCTCATTTAAGCAGTTTCCAGACACACCAAAAACATTACACAATCAAAACTGTTAAGACCAATAACATTAAAACATTGCTTTTTTTTTCCAAGATGTACAATCGTTGTACCGACGTAATTATACGAGAATAAAATAAAATACAAACTTTCGATTGGTGTTGATCAGTTGTAAATTGATCAAAACTAATTTGTGAAAGACCTTCTGGAAATAACCGAAAATTTTACTATAAATTACAAGCCTTCAACAAACGGAAGAAATATAATTTTACAAGTATTATTAGTATTTACTAAAAAAAACTTGATTTGGCAATAGAAACTATCAATAAGTCCTCTAACTTAATATCTGACAGTCGTATTTTTCTGTTTACTCGGGCGTAATAAATTAAACACAAAAATTTGTTAGAAAAACTTTTAATCCCGCACATAGCCGCCTTAGGCATTCCGGTATTATGGGATCCTCATTTTTTTTTTTTTTTTAATTTCAACCCATCAGGAACTGTGGTTACGCGTATATGTAGTAATTTCTGCTGGTATGCAGCTATTATAGCTGAATATACAAAACAATCATATGGCCAGAAATGATAAAAGAATTCATCCTTACAAACAATACAGTGCGTTGGTAGATATTATGAGCTTTATGACTATTGATAACGTATATAACGCTATCGAATGCGAGATTTGTCGAACATAGTATGTAGCTATAACTAATCATGAAAGAATGGACGAGTGAAGATATCGTGCAAAATTTATATTCGTCTTCGTTCTGTACCTTCTCTTCAGCTTTTGTAATATGATATTTCTGTTTCACGTAATTTTTTTGTATGTACTTGACTCACGAAACACATAAGTCGAATACAAAACTGTATCGTATACTATACTTGTTGTAGCCTATTAAATGTGATACTCTTAGGTAGAGAACGTGCTTGTTTTATAGAAAAAATTTCTTCCAAAACTGTGTTTTTGTAGTGTGTAATTTAGCAAAGTAACTGTGAACTGAGGATAACGTAGGAAGACGTGCCTCAATCTTATTTAATTCTATCGTGTTGGGGTCGAGAATTTTTTCAGACAATTATATTGGAGGACGGCGCTCATTTCTTGGGCTTATCGATGTACGGAATTCTTATAACCTCCCATGCACAATCTGAGCAGTTTTTACAAGGTGACTTTACAGTTGCGATAGTTAGGGGTAGTGACCGACAGCCAGTGCATGCCGCTTGCAGCCACCCTGATTACCTCTGTGGTTGTTGTGTTGGTACACAGGGCAGCGGACATGGCGCGGGCAGCCGCCGCCTCCAGCAGCACGCAGACAATAACGAGGAGGAACTGAGCCACTCGCACTACCTGTGATAACGCCAGCAATAATAACGCAGCCGTCGACCGACAACACAACCTTCTGTCCGTCTATTTTTATGGCAATTATTGTAAGGGAATTGTAGCAATAAGTAAGGAGAAGAGAGGGCGCGAGGCTGTGAGGAGACAGCCCACGCAGAGTGATATTTCTTTCCGTCGAGAGCGGTTTCTACTGAGGAACCGCGGTTAAGGCTAAGCTAGACCGGCAGTACTTCGCACAACCGCCACCATCAGCGCCACCAGCAGCAAGATGGCATTCGCGGCGGCCCGCATGATCCTCAAGGATAAACGCAGGAAGACGTCCAAGGAGGACTTCGCGCCACGCAACAGGAGCAAGGTACTCAACCTCAACACTCCACACCTACAGGTCGTGAATCAAAAATAATTTTTCTATTTTGCTGAATAAATACGACTAGTAAAATTTGAGCGTTAAAACCTTCTCATTTCCGACTGAGATATTTTCTTTGCGGTATTCTGACTGAAAAAAATAATGGTAATCTAGCGTTTCCAGCTACCATTCTAGGTGCAACAGCTGAGAAACATGATTAAGAAACATGAAGCCAATAAATGAAATAAAAGATGTATTGCTAATAAATAGATTGAAATTACTTTGGCTTAATTATCACCGCTGATAAATTGTATGTCCACAATCCATTAAAAGGTTACGGCCTCGTAACTTGGAAAGTTACAAGGATGGGTATTGTAAGCCATCACTTTTCTTAATTATTTCGAGTCGTATCGCTTCAATTTCGTTCCAGCACAACTCATATATCATTACAAGAAACATTAATTCATTACCAAATCCTATTTCTTTAATTTGCTTCTACTGTGAACATTTAAAAAAAAGCTGGAATTGGTTTAATTTTCGACGAGACGTTTTTGAGCTTCCAGACTTGTTGGTATGAAGTACATAATGGTTCGCCTAGCGTTTAGTATTTCTCTGATGCATCTCTTTTCACTTCAAAAACCTCCTTTTTCAAATTTAATTCCACTGCATAGGGTATGTACACCGATTCTCTCATAATGAAAATCTCCCTTTTTGATAGACTGTTTATCCGTGATCAATAATTTTATGTCTCACAAGATGGGCGGGGAATCTAATCTTCCCTCAGAATACTATAACAATGGGACAAAAGCAAACGTAGTCAGTGGCAGGAATTCAATGTTGAAATTGCTGCTAAACTTCCATACACCATAAAATACACATTTTTCTGTAGTTACGGAAACATGATGATGAACACTTAAACATAATAAAAATTACGCTTCTGTTGTAACAGTTGTAGGTACGCCAGCAACAGATATAATAAAAAAAAAAACACCTTCATCTTCTCAACGTTTTCTTTGCTTAAAATATACGCTTCACCTGAAGACAAAGTTAAAGGCTCAGTTAATATATCTCTCGTTTCAGTCCAACGAAAATTTGTGTAATCTTTTATGTGATCTGTTGGAATTTCTTTCAGGAACTCGTTGAGAAAATCTTATAATATTATTTCATCTTTATCTCGAGCCTCTATTTACTATTAGTGTTAGTTTCAAATTTTATTTTTCTAGTCCTAGGGCTTTTAATTATTATCCTCCTATCAATCCGTATTAATTTACTTGTTTTTATCGGCAGTAAGTTGGTCAGTAATAAGAAATAGGCGCATCACATATACTTGTCCTCCCTGATGTTCATGTCACTTGAAATTTCATAACAACATATTGAAGGCGGTTGTTTGCTGCCAAGTGTCTAGTTATTTCTAGTGTAGATTTACAAGCCGCATAACAAACCTGAAGAGAGAGACTTGAGCTGGCAAGACGTTGCCCAGTTTCTCCAGTCGTTAACACGTCAGGCGCTACTTTACGCATTGGCCCTTAGCCAAGGAGTTCGTTATAGACGAAAGTCCTCCTCTATATTTTCCTCCAATGTTCAGGGCATTACTAACCCATTCTCTTATGGGTTACCGTCGTTAATAAACCCTGCCTATTGATTTTGATTCTGTACCTGAGTATGAATTGCCATGCCACAAAGCGGTAATCATATCCACCGCAAAATAGTCAAAAGTTCGGTTGTTTCTATCCATACTAAGGTTATAGGTTCCGCCGTATCCTGTCTTAAGAAATGATTGTGGATAGGGTGTAGTACTTCAGATCCTATTTTTTCTGAAACCTCCATCAAATGTTTGATCTATACAAGAGACTGTTCCACAGAAATAGCTGGGGAAATTACTGGAATAATTTACTGCTATCCCGCTTAACGCATGCACTTAAAATTAAAGTGGAGTGAATGGGACAAAAATCTGGTAGTGGGTACACCTCAAGCAGGAGATCACAACAAACTTCGAAAATATGTAGGCAAAATACTTAACTCAGCTCTCCTAAATTAAAAATCAGCTTGAAAGTGTGCTTTATTTAAAACATATTTTGACCCATTGATTTTCTAATGAATGGTCGTATGCATGTGAGATGTACAGCAGTTTTGTAACAGCGTCAAACACAAAACGGTGATACATCTTTTGTCGTTCGTACAGCAACTGGTTCTGTCCATGAGGTTGGTTCCGGAACTGGAACTGTCCACCAACAATTCGCTGTGTCAAAGTGTTAAGTGGTATAGCAGAATTGTAAATAACTATTTCATTTCATACTTCATTATTGAGTAAAATTTTTATTCTTCTATACATCACAGTAAATTATTTTTTAATTTATGGAATATAAATGTGTCAACTTTAGAATAAAATTATTAGAAATACATTTTTTGTTTGAATCTGCTTTGAACGCGGCGATGAACCATAATCAGAGAAGTAAGTGTGTGGTCTTTAAATTCTTTTAAAGATAAAACACATTTTATGTTTACATGACTGCTTGATGTGGTGAATGTTGGAATATAAAACTTTAATTAGAAAAAATAATTTTAGTATAGGTTCGGCAACTCGTAGTGTCCGAAGCAATAGGTCTAACGTGACTCCATTCGTTAAAGGAGGTTAAGAATTTCAAGCGTGTCTTGACGTTAAATTTTAGACTTTTATTTTTCTCTTTTTTATTTTTGATGACTTTACATAACTGGTACTTCAAATTTTACTTTAAAAAATTTTAATTCCGGTTAGAAACCTTTGGATTTGAATGGTTCTATTCGTTGAAAATTATTTAAGGAAGAAATTTTCGTCATGCAAGTAGATCCACTGTACCAAAAATCAATAAAAAAAATCCAGTCAGTGTGATTTTATTCCTTGTTTGTTTAGTGCGGCGTTAAGCTTCGTTACGTAGGTTAATTTCGACGACGTTTTGCTTGATGCCTTTGGTAATGTTATAGCTGGAATATAGGTTACCTCCTAAGCACTAATATCCAGACAGGACATACTTTCCACTGGCGACCGCGTAGCTGAGGCGGCAGAGCGTCTGACTGCGAACCGAACGATCGGGGTTTGATCCCCGACGAAGCCGAGGTTTTTTCCTCGGAGCTGAACGTCCGGAACGGCTCTACAGGCCCACTCAGCCTGCCATCCAATGAGTACTGTCGTGGGAAGGTGGCGCTGACCCCGTCACATCCATTCTTGCGCCAATTGTTGTAACAGGAATGCGGAGCTCTACCTCCGCGAAACCTACGGGAAGCGACAGGAGCTGCAGGAATCCCGTGACCTTTACCTACATACTTTCCACCTTGGAGATTCCCGGAAGCTGTGGGTGGAGCATTGCCGCAATTAACCAACGTAACGCATCAAACGAATAATGAATATTCAGTTGCAAAAACCATGAAAAGTATGACAGTTAATTTCAACATGGGTTCACATTTAAGAAAAATATTGTGATTTACATTTTTACTATTCATTCATCACAAGCACTTAACACGTCTTCTTTACACGAACCTGTGACTGTCGGCGGTAAACATTAAGAATAATTCAGGCCTGAACAACGCACATATATGTAACCAAGCCTCCTTACAGTCACACTTTGAAAGAAAAAAAATGAAAAATAGCTGGAAAAATGATGTCACTGACATTTCATAATTTTACTCGTTTTTCTATTATTTTTGAAGCAAACCAACAATCTTTGAAATGACTGGCGCACTCGAAAATGATGGTGAATAATTGAATTAGTTTTTACGCTGTTATTACGTAATACTATTTGCCACTGCTCTTATAGAAAAATTGGTAGTAAAGTTTTAACTTGGTGGTGAAAACAAATAATACCGGCTTGACGGAATAGCGAACGTTTCCCAGGAAAGATGGTACAGGTTACTTCCCCATAGCTATCGCTGAAAATAAATGGCGTTGTCAATTTGGTCTGGCTATGAATCTATTATCAATGTTTTATACGTAATGTTGTAACATTGTTTTTAAATACATCCTAAACTATAATTAAAGAAAGCTGACCTTTATGGAAAGTCAAAATATTACAACGCACCCATCCCGCTTCTCTGAAGATGAGAGCCTTGAAAATGTATTTAAACGCCAACCGGTTTGAAATTCTTAATTTTCTGCGAAACTAGTCACGCTAGAACAAACTATTTCGCAATTACAGTGACCTAATCATAAAAATATTTTTGGTCATCGCGACCTCCCTTTATTAGGCATCCCCACTGTCACAATGGAAAGAGAGAAAATGTTCTCTGGAATTATTTTACTTGACGTGCATGTGTAGACGATATCCTGAGCATTACAGGAAGCAGGGGAGAACACAACAATTGCAACATTTCACAATGAATTATTTACATTGGAAGTTAAGGGTTAACTAGATATAGAGGTAAAATCAAAACTATTATTATTAAAACGATTGTAAATATAAAATATTCTCCTTTAATATAGACAAAAAAGCAACACAAACAATAATACACAACACGTTCAACAACCCACAAAATCACAAACATGCAGTAGTAACTCAATGAAATAGAACAGCGTTATAAGAAAATATAACACGATCACACAAATTGCTAAAACCTGTAAATACACATAACACATGATTGAAGGCTCTACAGAAGAATTTAAAACAAAAAGTAACACTCAACAGTCATGTTGCAACAACCTCATCCCAACAAATAAATAGTGTACGATGACGTATGTGCACAATTTGTAATATTCACACAAAAAATAACATTCAAAAAATCGAAAATACCTATGAAATACATCGGTATTAACACTCTATAAGAAACTTACGTCTAGTCATACAGTAAAATACTGAGACTATCAAGTTTTGTACATTGGTCGACCATCATTAAAACAGAAAGAACATAATTATAACATTTCCTATATGTAAAAAAATTGACACTCGCAAAACAGTACACAACAACCATCAGCTCCCTCACTTAAAAGAGTACAATCACGTATTAAAGATTAGCGACTGAAACAAATAATGAAACTACAGAAATTACTAAATTGACAAAGGGAATTAATATTTCACCTCCACAAATCAAATATCAGTTAAAGCCATTAAAAACGAATATGAATATTAGAACATAGACACATACGCTAAAATCAGTATAAATATAACCTTATCTACAATTATGATACATAGAGAGAAGTTACCAGAAATTCTGTTTCAAGATGAATTTATTTACGTACATTGTGCTAAGTGCTAACTTCGATCTGTTTCGTAATATAAACGCGAATATCAGCAGCATCTTCAAATAATATCTTTCCAGATAACATGTTCTTATATTCCATCATATCATAGCCGCAATGGATGCCGAAACCAACACTTGAGAAGTTAGTCTTCAAAGTAAAAACAAAATGCCATTGGTCAGTTTACGTTCGAATAATCATACTAAAGAACATGTTTGCCTTCTCTGTCGATAAAATGTTTCAACTGTTAATCGTATTTGTAGTGGGAAACCAGTTGAAAAAGAGAATGTATCAGCTTTGTGTCTATGACAGTTTCAACAGCACAGCCTTGTCCCTAACATCTGGCTGAATATTGACTCTTTATTTCAATGTTCTTACAGTCCTAAGATATTTCAGATTTCTAGAAATTTTTACTTCTTTGAGTTCGTTATTCCCAGAAGGCAAAAGTATTTCAAAATTCACACAAAAAGGTACTAATTTAACTGGTTGCTAAAAACTTATTCAAAGTTAAAAATTAGCAAATAATTAAAATTACAAAAACCCTCAATCAATGTTCTTTTAAGAACGCCACAGAGATATCCAAATAAGATGATTGGTTACAATTAATAAAATATTGACCAAAAAACTGATTTAAAATATAATAATTTTATTAAAAAGTAACGTTTCTCTTTGTGTTCATGAGTACTTTATAAAAATAAATGTTTTCATTTAATTATGAGTGAGATATGAGCAACCAAAAACTCTATGTTATTAAGTTGTTGCTAATTTACAATTCACATCGCATACGCGTACGTTCTCGCAAAGGCCACATCCCACAGTAAATTCGCTGCTGTTTCTAATACACTGTTCGGAAAGTAATTGGCACACTCTGTAAATCTGTACTTAGATTTCACGGGGGATGGTTCAGTCCCAAATGGGAACCGAAGCAAAATAATAGAAATCGTTAAATGCATGCGGAAAACTTAAATTAATACTCATAATGTTATCGGCCAGTTTACACTAATGTTACTGTCTCCAAATAAATTATCACATTACGTACTGAAAATGTTAAAATATTTTTCGTGAAATTGGTGCAGAAAGAGCTCAGAAAATGGATTCAGGGATAACGAAATGTTACATGTATAATATGTGCGTATTGCGTTCATTTTGAGCGAATGGAACAACTCTAGTTTTAATGAACTGCTGTTGTAGGATGTGGTTTGTGGCCGTTGCGCGAACACCTGCTCTTTCGCTCTGTCTATTCTCTTCTCTTCTCCTCTTTCCTCTTTTTCTGTGTGTCTCTCTTGCAGGCGAGGAGCTCCCCGAGCACAAGTAGCTTTAGGAGCGTGACTCAGGTACAGTGCTACACAAACACGCCCTCTGCATCCATCGGAACCAGTTCCCCTCCTCACATCCTGCCCACGCCGCAACACATGTTGGAAGGCAATTACCAAGATATGACTGTACTGTAAAGATTTCTAACACGGAAACACGAATAGACAAAAGAAGGACTGTTGTCTAACTTCAGTAATAACACAAGTACCGTAAATTTTCTAGATAAACAATAAATTATATTCAGCATTTTTTTTTTTTAATTTTGCTCCGAAGTAAGATATTTTTTAGAAGTTTCCGCCAGTTCAGATCTAAACTGAAACAATATTTGATCCTTAATTTATAGTCAAATGGATGAGAAAGTTCCGTACCTATTATCACAAAAATGTTAGTACTAATTCATTACTTTCGAGTTTTCAAACTTTTGGAATTTATAAGGGAATTGAAGAATCTCACTATGATTTTTTGTTCGGTAAAAACGATTTGTTTTAAGTTATATATTATGTTGGAAGTTTGACCATATATTCTTAACGTTTTAGTATTAAGACTAATTTCATGTACTTGTGACAACAGCGTAATCTCAACTTCATTGCCACGTTATGAAAAATTTATGTAAACATACATTTTAAGAAATACAAGTGGTCGTATCCACATAAGTTAAATTTCGAAATAGCCAAAACAGGTGAGCGGGTCTGTGAGAGTGCTTCTAAATCCTGTATAGTGGGCTCATTGCGGGATGTCTATAGCGACTCATTGTCATCAGTCTAGTGACTTCTCCTTGCTGAGCCTTGCTCTGTGGCTTTTATCAGTCCAGTGACCCTCTCCTTCCTGTGCCTTGCTCTGTGACTACTATTAGTCCAGTGACTTCTCCTTCCTGCGCCTTGCTCTGTGGCTTCTATTAGTCCAGTGACCCTCTCCTTCCTGTGCCTTGCTCTATGGCTTCCATCAGTCCAGTGACTTCTCCTTCCTGCGCCTTCCTCTGTGGCTTCTATCAGTCCAGTGACCCTCTCCTTCCTGTGCCTTGCTCTATGGCTTCCATCAGTCCAGTGATACTCTCCTTCCTGTGCCTTGCTCTATGGCTTCCATCAGTCCAGTGATACTCTCCTTCCTGTGCCTTGCTCTATGACTTCCATCAGTCCAGTGACCCTCTCCTTCCTGCGCCTTACTCTGTGGCTTCTATCAGCTCCAAACTCGATGGATGTAGATTGGTGATGCATGACGCAGGAGCCTAGCAACACAGTGCCAACACTATCACTTTCTTCTTCTCTTATTCTTTTGAATATTGAATAAATTTGTTCTTAAAAAAGACGATTCTTCGCCTTGTATACTGATTAGGCAGAATTATAATTAGCTTAGACTTAGAACATAGCTCACTTAGTAACATAGAGTTTATGGAATGATGATTGCATCTCATTTTACGAGAATTATGTGATGACTTATTTTATTTTGCGGCTCTTTGCTAGTATTATAGAATATACTGGATGCTGAAAAATAATTATGTGCTCATGGACTGGTTTCTATTTTGTAATTTTTTACTCGATCTAATGTATTTATGTGAAACATGGACACTCCATTTTGTATTTACTTCTCGATTTTCTCCATTGCAAAACATAAATACATGAAGATTTATCATAGTTAAGAATGACTTTGTAGTGCATCTGATGCGTAGTTTGCATCGTGCTCAGTAGCGATATGTACTGTGTACTGCCTCACCGGGTTTCTCTCTCACTTTTTAGAGGACGGAAAATGTGTATACATCAAATTCTTGCAGCCTTCTCGTTTTGCCCATTTAGGCACAGAGCAAAGATGACCTTAAAAATCAGGTCATTCAAAACATAACAGACTAGCCGCTGTTCCATTTAAAAGTGGATTTAATTTTTGTGCAGGTTTGATGTTAACGTCTTCCATCTCAAAAACTGAAAACTGTAAAATTAATAATGAGACTTTGACGAGTATAAAGTACTGTGTTTGTTTTAAAATCTACATGTCTGTCGACGCAGTGAGAGCGGCACTCGGTGCAGATCCGATATTGTGTTCGCAGGGTTACCAACCGCTGCAACCAAACAGATCAAGTTTCAGGTCCAGTTCCTCAAAAGAGATTTCACTGACTATCATCATGGTACTGCCGGGAATCATTTCGAATGTAAAGAATATTGTTTCAGACTTGATGGATGAGCAATACTTCTCTAGTGTTATGGTCTTTTAAAGTAATTGGGAAAAAATATAAGTTTGATGATTTTAACAAGCTATTCATGGACAGGAAAAAATATTTGCATAAAAATTGTTTAAAGCTTCTCTAATCGAACAAAAGAACCCTAATTCTTTTCTATAAAATTATTTATTACCTACTCATGATAGGTATCCTCAGCAAAACTCAGGGCAATATACTCTTCAAAGAAGTGAATATTTGCTTTTTTTGACGTCAGAGGTACTTCGTCAACACTAGGTATGCTAACAGCAGACAATTGTTGGAAATATGAGGATTCTCTGGTATTTATTATATGTAGGTGGCGTGTTTACGGCAGAGGACATTGAGGACAATCAATTAAGGTAGTTAGTGTTGCCACATAACTATAAACATTGTAACTTTTGGTGTTCTATATTACTCTTTTAATTTTATACTTGTTTATTGTTGGAAAATAGGTATTGTCCCAGTATTTCATCAGAATGGAAAGTAGGCATGCGACGACATTTCAGCGTCCATTCAGGCAAACAGATGGTTGATGACGGCTGGGTGTGTTATCAAATTTGCACTTTTTCCAATAATAGACGATGTAATAGCAAGACAGGCGTCATCTTTACTGCTGGTTTTGTGTGCAACAAAGGAGGCGAGGTATTGCCATTAGTCACCAGTCATCATCTCCATGAACTCTGGAACAAACAACGACATAAAAATCACTTAGTGCTACCTTGCATCCTCTCCAGTCAGATTTACAAAAAACTGTCAGAAACATAATTTGAAATCTCTCTTAAAGAAACAAGTATATTTGTGAAACTGTAGGACTAAGTAATGCATATAAATGAAAGATAAATGTTACCAAGGTACGTGTTGCTACAGCTTAAGCTAAAGGTCAAAATCGAGGCATATTTTACAGTAAAAAGTCGGTGCAGGGAACATTTACAAAATTTATGACATATGACCATCTGTAACGCACGGTTCAGGAATACAAAAATTTAAATCACACTCAAATCGGTATAAGATGTTCCAACGTCGTAATTTACAAATCCCAAACACGGCACATTGGACCAGTAAACAGCTAGTCACACGGAGAATCTTAACTAGAGAATGACTCCCAGTACGCTTGTTCCCTCGCAGAAACTGATTTGCGCTACTCTGCAATTTTATAAAGTGCGCTGTTTGGAGATTTAAGTATATACCATCAAATAAAATGAATGGACATTATACATTACCCCAATGCATGCGATTCTGTGACAGTCAAGTCTGATTGGCAAGATCATTATGTGCTCTAGTGCCTCTCTGTACTCTGCCTTCCAAAGTAGTCCAATTCTCAAGCGCAGCTTTCATTTAATGTCCTTATACAATGAGGCAACTAATGTTAATTTAAGTTGGAAGTTATGTTTTTTTAAAATATATTTACCTCTAATGATGAATTAGATCATTTTGATATTTCTTATGTATGCCTGATACGTTATAAAGGAAAGAAAGGAAAAACTACCCGATATAAATTCCCACAGGATTTGCCATGGGGAAGTAACAACTTCCATGCCAGATCACCTACGCTTCTCTCTCCGACTTCGGTGTTCATTCATTTATTCATTTTATGTTCCTTTAATGGCGCTTTAATTATTGAGTATTAAAATTTAGTCCAGTACAGTTGCTATTATATTTTATATGTACTCGTTTGGAAGAAGATTTGTGATTATTTTTGCTTTCCAAAATGATTAGGTTAAAGTTTCATGGAAAGGAATGAAGGAAGAGAAATAACACTACACACCGAAACCATTTATCTTCCACGAAATTCACTGATTTTGGCTGTCTAATTGGTTCGCTGGTAGTTACTTTCTCGTCCGCAGTGTTAGACGATCGATCCGGTGTGTATGAGATAGCGGCAGTGTTTTCTCCCTGATCGACGAGGCTGGCAAAACCCATTGCACCGAAAGTTCATTTTACATTTCTTATTTAGACCTCTGTGAGATTGCATTTATGGACAGTAAGGCTGCAGACTGACACACAATGGGAATAAACTATACATAAGCTGTGATGTTTCATCAGTACATATCATCACTTTTTGGAAGCCCAGATATTTTAGAAATTTAAGAAAAAAACCATCTACGAACCAGATCAACTGCAGTAATTTACGTATTGCACCGTGAAAGTTTTGCAGCCAGACTAGCAACTTACTGTTGGTACAGATCGATTACTTACCATCGAAGTCGACTGTGCCCGAGCCGTCCGTGTCGATCTCCGCGATCATCTCGTCGAGTTGGTCTGGCGTCAGTTGGTCGTCCAGGGCGGCAAGGATCTCCCTCAGGCTCGACGTGGGGATGTAGCCGTTACCTGCACCAACACAGTTGCTCATCGTAATTTCTCAAGGACTGAACCCCAGAGACATTGATAAAAGAAGATACGTGCCGCTGCAGAGTATGGCTTCAAACGTTATCTATTGCTTCAACATTAGTGGGATTAGAAGCCACATAATCCCATATTGTAAGAAAAAACGGTAAATTATCTATAGGCAACAGGATCTCGCCACCAGATCGACTTACTTATTTATTGTAAGCAAGTATTTTTCTGAATTATCGAAGTAAACACGTTTCAAGAAGTCACAAAACATCATCAAAAACGGCCTACTAAGCAAGACTCGAACTGTCAACACCTGCAGCGCGTTAAAGCCTGCAAAAACGAGCAACTGAAAATTCTCTACAAGCAAGCGACATTTGTGACCACGCCTCCCTAGACATTGTAAACCAACACGTCATAAATCACCTCAAAAATTGTGTTAAGACAGTATGCTGTACTCGAACAGTATTAAGCTGTTGGTTGGTTACGCTCTGTTTTCTCTTTCAGTTTAGAGTTAATATCATATGTTATGCTTCTAAGACTTCTATCTATAATACGAAGCGGTGCTGTAGTTTTACTGTTCCAATTAATCTTTATTCATCATTTCTCTTATTTGAAAATTGACAATTTTTGGCGAGTATTTTTCCTCCAATAACAATGCAAAATATTCCAAAAAGGAGAAAAGATAAATATTATCCTTGATCGAATGTAAAGAAAATGTTTTAATGATAAATCGCTTTTCATTGTTCACCTTTCGGCAGTTTTGGTTTGTTCACAAGGTAGGTTTTTTTCTTGTTCCACAAAACAAGTCCATTCTTGGTAACTCGTTCAAGAACTTGATAATGACATGTCCCGAGGCGGTAACGTCTTTCCTAGTGACAACGAGCCCAGCTCTGGCACTCCGTCCTCTCCTGCATCTCACTGCAAGAGGCGTCTTGTTGGCATATCGCCAGCCTCTGCGGCACACAGGTGTGTGGCCAGAGCAAACACCTTAATGAACGAGAGCAGCTGTACTACTTACTACCTCTACTCATCTATTGCTTTCACATCCTAAACAGTTGGAGTCGTGTCACTGTTCTGTTAAGACTTCCGTACAAACCTTGGTCATTTCCTTGAGTGTGAACAGTTACTAATTTAAAACTGTTTCGTAAAAATATAACATCTGTGCGCTCTAAGTTTACCAATTCTGGTTTGGAATTTTTGCTTTAATCTAATAACATTGTATATTCTTGTAAATTATAACTAACAAAAAAAAATACTCTCTCTTGCTTCGATATCACCGTCTTACTGAAACATTACTAATTCCTAATATTTTGCGAAGTTCATTTTTTTTCCTCCATTTGTTCACCCATTACAGTATCCATCGTTGTTCCAAAATCTTTAACATTCACTGTATATGCAGTGTGACGGAATACTGACATAATTTTCGTTTAAAATCTACAGACGTGTAATTTTCTACTATATCCTGCAGAATTAATCACAATATACTAAAATAAAAATTTCAATAAATATTCTAATATCTCTAACTTTCGCAAACGTCAGTAAAAATGAACTTGCTTAAAATTAAGTACTATGTTAAAAATTTTAGTAATATCTGATTAAACAAGACGAAATTCTGCATCACTGTTAGCTCTTTCTAAATGGAAAGATAAAACAAAATCATGAAGCAAATTATTTGAATAAGAGACTGGCAGAGTTCACACTGTATTGTAAACATCGGCTGTGAGATACAAGAGCTGCCCCAAGAGGCCCGTAGCATTAACGTGTCTGCTGCCCCTGAGAGTTTGTTTACACGCTGTTCACAGCCCACGGTGGCCCGGTGCCAGTTTCATATTACAGTTTGTACAGCAACACGTGCCCCTCGTTAATCTCTTTGATGTACCATGTTTTTTATCTATTTTATCGGAAATACATGCAGTCTTTAAATTCGTAGAGTACAATTTGACTACATTAGGATAAATAATCAGTTGTATTAACACAGGGTCCTTTTGCTTGTAACTTATGGATAAGTCATCGTCTATGTTATAAAGTATAAATAAAATGTACCTTTTATGACTGCGAAGGAGTCTTTATTGGTGGTGGCCTCTCCATATATAGATATACCTACTGTAAGAGCATAATTAGGTTTTAAATTTTTTTCGCTGATTTTGGTACAGTTTTCAACAAATCCCTAACTTCCTTTCCTTCAAAGAAAACCTTCCTCATCCCACTTATGCATTAAACCAAGTGTTTATTTTACTATCGTGGTATTCTTAACCGGTAAAGTTACTTCTTTTAATTCTTCGTCTTATATAGTACCCACATTTGATCGCGTACACATACATTACGTTGTCCTTACCCAGCAATCTTTTTGCTCGCATCCTGCTTTGCAAGAACTCCAAACCGAGGTCCGACATGTTTTTGGCAAACAGTGCTGTGATTATTAAAGCAGCTAAAAACATTTAAGAAAAATATAAACACAGAAGTGACGATATGGATAAGAAAAATTCTAACATTATAAATATAGCTCGGAAGCATCATAATAACCGTAAACGTTAAAAACACAGAACCGGTTTTCCGGTTGGTAAAGAGCTAGCCAGTCCATACAGAAATTCCTAGGAATCTTTTTCGCCCCCTGATTGATAACTTATGCCGTTATAAAAAAGTTAATACTTTTTCGGGTTCGAAATTTTAAGCAACATGTTGTTTGCAACTTGAATAGCGGTCTATCTTAAAGTGACGTCGGTCTGTCAGAGAGTGACGTCACATGGATTATATTTTGTTCGGTGTTTAGTCATTAAAAGATCATCGTGCGTACACAAACGCAAGAGTATAATATTTATTTAACCTCTTCTATCGGGCTAATAGCTGTTGCTCAACGGCTTGGCAGTTAGACCCGGAGAGTTGACATTTTACTGTGCAAGGGATCCCATTTATAACACAGGAAGATGGAAACCAAACGATCACAAGTGAAACTAAACATATGTTTTAGTTCAAAACTGACATAGAGAAAACTCGTGGGGACACCAGCTAAAAGAAGTACGACATTAACTTTCCCTCTCTGCAAGTCTGGTGAACATGAAAGCATTAAGCATTTTCTACGAAATGTTACAGTTATCAATGCCGTTATTACGTAAAATACGATCGAGATTATTTTGTGAAGGAAAAAGTTGCTGTTTTACCAACTGACCTTCCTTGTCGTAGAGTCTGAAGGCTTCCTTGAGTTCCTTCTGCATCACCTCGTCGTCCTCGTCCAGGAAGTGAGTAGCCACGCGGCAGAACGCCTCGAAGCTAAGGCGCCCGTCCTCTGCAAAGTATTGTTCATTGTATTGGCTTCAAGGAAAAAACGAATTACTGTCTTTTTCAAAATGAAACTTCCGCAAAAAAAATATTTATTGCTTACATCATCACCAAGCTGATAATAAACGCAAAACAGTTATTTAACTACAACTGAAATGGATTCCCGTTTATTTATAATAATATTAAAGTTATGAAGATTAAAATTAATATTTCTCGTAACAAAAAATTAAAATTTTTTGTGCCCAAAATTAAAATAGTACTAAACTTCAACTCATTTATTAAATGTGCAGTTTTACGTTTTGTATAGTAACTGTTGAAGCTGTAGGTCGCCGTTATGAATTTATTTAAAATATCCCTTCTCAAAGCAATCGAGACATATTCTTGTAACTAAGCCATGAAACCTTTTCGAAAGAAACTAATAATACCAACACTCCCTCCGCTTTATCCGTTGTTTCTCCTTGTTTTTAGAAAAAAAGCTTTTGCTTTTGCCTTTGCTACCGATGAATTTCGTTCCTTTTCAGATGTGAATTTCCCTTCACAGTAAAAATTTTTAACGGAGTCACATTAAAATGGGAGTAAAATCGAAACAATGGCGTAGAAAAAACATGCTTGAATCTTGTTATTAATATTTTAAAGTCCAACACGTAAAACGTTCTGCCGTGTTAATACTAATTTTAGAATATCTAAAATATATTTTTTTATGTCATTAGATAAAACGCTAAGCCCTCTCTTTACATGTTGGATGCATTTTCCTTGAGGACCCGCCCCCTGTATGTCCTCTTAAATTGTTTTAAGCTTCAAAAGATAAAGTTCATGAAAATCATTTATTGTTTCTCCTCATGCCATAAGGTTCGATAAATAACCGCCCAAATTAAAACAACCCATGGGAACAGAATTTTTTTTATAGTCTTTTACTTAAAAGTTTGGCCTGTTAATTTTGTATACTAGTAGCAAGGTGGCTTTTATTTATTACACTCATGTATAACGAACAGAATTAAATTTCACTATCTGTAATAAATCAGTTCTATTATAAGTCATAATAACACAAGCAATAAATAATAGATCCTTGATAAATAGAAAACAAATATTACCAGAATATAAAAAGTATTGAGTTAATTTTGACATCAAACATCATTGTTATAAATTTAACACACCAAATTCTTAATTTCCTTTCATTTTGTAATTAATATGATACGCCTTTTCAGGACCTTTACGCGCTGTTAATCATTTCATTGTAGTTTTTTGGTCCTTTTTCTATCTGAAATGTTTACATTCAAAGTCCAACCATGGAACAACCCCAGTGTTAGGTACTCTAAGGATTAACTCACTAATGGATATGATATCCGGCGCTTCTGTACGTTAACTAATGGCTGTGAGACGGATAATTATCCTGTTCCCACTTGCGCTAAAGAACTTCCTGCAGTAAACAAAATTGGGAAGTGAGAGGATAGGTTCTAAATAATGTAAAAAAGGCCATGCGGTCAGTAGTGAGAAAATGGCTTTGGAATTCCATCAATTAAAACATCGTCATGTGCCCGATAGATTTCACAGATTTCACACATTTCGTATTCCATCGTTCATATCGCACGAGCAGAGATGCAATTTGCGCTTATCGACGCGTCAATAAAACATCACACAGGCGGATTCGTTTTAAAAATACAAAGCATGACCAATGTTGCAGAAACTTTTTTATTTTAAAAAAAAATATAGGGAAGTGATTAAACCTTTGTGCGAGAAACGGATTCTGAAATAAAAATAGTGCTGCATAAATCGGTTTTTATGTTTGCTTGAACACAGATAGAGACTGATATATACAAGCCAATGTTTAAAAGCGTTGTACATCCTTTTTTAAGAATGAGGGAAGCGTATTTGAAGTAAAATAAATGTTTTACAGAAAATACCTGGTGAACAATATAACTGTGCTTTACATGAATTGATAAACAATAATTACAAATACTTGTCAGAAGTAATACCAACAATCATTTAAGATTCCTCCAAATAAATACTTCTCTCTCAAACTGAATTACAATTCCAAGGTAGCGGTTTAATGTTAGCAATACTTTTTACAGAATTCTTGTGATTTATCTTTAACTGTAATCTCTCCGCAAACTCTCAGAAACGCAAACAACCAGTACCAGTTATCTGCCAATAATTTCTATCGCTTGTTTATTAATGATGTTACCTTGCCTGTATTGGTATAGTGGTGGTAAGTTGTCAGTCAGGTTAATGAAATTTCTTCTGACAGCTTTAAACTCTCATGATAAGCTAAACAGTAGGTTGCCGTCTCGACTGAGATTGAATTCACCCTTAGATGGTATATCGGCTATAGTTTTATCACCACAAATAACTTCCATAATCATGTAATCGGTGTGCTAAATTGAATGGAATTCCTGTCTAGTGCTTTTCGCAACGTTTCAGAAATCCGGAATACAATTTCCCAGCACAACACTCTATGAGCCATTCATCGCTCATACAATTAATTTAATGCAGTTGATATAAGCATTTCATGAATAGTAAATCTGTTACACAGTAATCACTTCAAGGACTGCTTAAATCTCGATTGGTTTCTATGTTTTAGTTTACATCACTTCTCCGTCTAAACTGTGCGAAACTGATGTGAATCTATAGTTATTCTTCTTCAATAAATCTTTCATTTATTCGTCATCTATATCATTTAAGCTGATGGAATTGTTGAGAACTTGCTTTTTAAAAAGATACACTTTAATGACAGAGACTTTTAGATCTGTATTCAGTTGACTGGAATTTATACTTTTCATCCTTGTTTTAGTAGATTTAAGTGACGTAATGTGAAAATTCTTTTATTTTCGGTATACACCTACAGACGTTTAGAATAAATGTGATTAATTTGTTCTTCTTTCGGTCGATGTTTACTTTTTGATATAATTTTCTCTCAGATGGCACTCTATTACCATAGCTGTAACAGAATTATCTAATCGTTCGTGGCACTCCTTTATGTAGGAAATATTTTCACTAGTTCCTTGGATTCCTCACGATGGAGCAAGGTGGTAGAGGCAATATATTGCTATATTATATAATAGACCAGTAAACACACGTAGCAGATGTGCTACTTGATTTCCGTTGTTTATAAAGAAAAATAAAACTTAAAAAAAATGTTTATATAAACTTTTGATTGTAGCATATAAAACGGGAAGCTTTGCCATCAAATATTACCAGAAAACTTGGATAGACGTGATACATCATGTATGTGTTGAGAATAATGTACTTTTCTAGAATGCCAGAAACAAAAATGGAAAAAAATGAAAAATTGGTGTCACAGAGTGGTCTTTAAGGCTTATGGGAATATCAGAATAGAAAATAGGTTATTGCTGATAGTGATGAGCGGACTCACCGTCTTTGTCCTCTCCCGCGACGAGAGCCTCCAGTTCCAGCTCGTCTATCATGAGTCCCAGCGTCTGCAGAATGGTGCGAACCTTCTCCTTCTCGATGCGTCCGGCTTTCCCAGAGTCGAACATGGAGAAGGCTCTCCGCAGCACTGAAACAGTTCTCCCATCACTGACGTCATTCGTGTGCGAGACAGCTTGCAGAAACTATTCTGGAGAGGACTCACACTACGTAACCATTCCGTCATTCTCATCAAGAATGAATCCAAGTGCATAAACCAGCTGTTCAGCATAATGAGATCATTTCAGCTTTCTTCTAGGCCTGAAGCCTCGTCCAAGTAACGTAATGAGGTAAAAGTCTGGGGCGAGAAATGAGAATTTAACCTGCTATGGCCTTTTGAAGGAACCATCCTAACTTGTACCCGAAGTGATTTCCAGAAAGTATGGAATTTCTGCTTTTAATACATCTTATTTAACAAAACTAGTCGAATAACAAATCGCCAATGTGCTGAAAACTTACTTGAATAGATTAACTATCTAAAAGTCTTAAGACTGTTCTATTTAATTCGACCATAAAGACATTGCTGCGGTTACCTCACATTAGATGACACGCGGAAGTCCCTTTGCATTCAGGGTCTGCCTCACAGTCTTTCTTTTTGTGACAGAGGTCGAACACAATTCTACCGTCAGTCACAATCGTTTTTGAGCTGCAAATATTTTTGTGCCCCAGCGCTCACTACACATGGACGTCATTCAGGTAGTCTTTCTATGCTTTAAATTCTCTTTTTCCTGTGGTTTTTTAACTAACCCACTTTAATCTAATCAGGCATCCAGCATAAAATTAACAGATTTTTTTTTTTATTTGTTGAAATACCTGTGAATAAATTAAAACGTGACAGGTGCAAAAAGAGTGACTTTTCAAATAACTTCCGTCTCTGTTAGCGGTTTTGTAGAAGAAATTAGTTACTTCCATTCTTGGCAGCAAGTACGCGTAACTAAAACAGGTGTAATTTATTAAACTGATACTGATCATTGTTTGCTACTTTTCAGACCTAACATTTCACATGCTGTAATACGTCGCTACTGGGAGGAGCAGACTGAGTATATTTCTGGAATTAAGGATGATTTGGCTTCTTGATGCTTCTGCCCTCTAACTTTGCCGAAATTAAATAAAAAATAAATCTGTTTAAAAACTATTTTTTACTGTAGCATGTCGTAAGAAGAGGAGTGCAGAATGTAGACTGAAATAAATGGTATACCTTTGTCCCCGGCTTCACATGAACCTTTACAGATGTGAAGTGCGTGACAAAAACTTAACTTTTTAAAATGAAAATAGCTTTGTAACTGACAAAGATCCAAATACATGTAACGTATTTAACACCAGGATTTCTCTCATTATAATTACGACGTTGACGTTAACTGCATATTTTTTGGCTCTGATTTCATGCGTTAAGGAATTTCACTCAATATCTCCTTTAAAACATTATCCATAACACGTTTCCGAAGAGTGTTAATTGCGATCAATCGTTAAGTGGCTGATATTTAAGAAAGTGCCAAAAATACATCGGTTATTGTAAGAAGCAATTACGTAGTATCACCGGCAACGGGGCATGATTTGATTAGTGGTTGCGAAATGCATTGGGAGACCTTATGAGGTAATCTGAGTTGGATGACTGCCGCGTCAGTAGGATCAGGTTAATCACGTTGTAGGATTAATGGCAGCACATACGCTGCGAGCTGAATACAGAGCCAGCTCAGCTGTACACCCTAGCTACACACATGATAAGCCAAATGTAAAGCTGATTATAGATCAGCAAAGAGACCCGAAAGACTTGAACTTTTTTTATTTTTAAGATTAATATTAAATGGTAGAAAATACACAGTTTCTATTATCTGGCTTTCATATTTCATGTTCTCAAATCTTTATATATAACACCGTGGCTTTAGTGACAGGTCGGGATTTCGGTTTAGACCACATCTGTAAAACCTAAAGCAAAAGTTCAAGATGGCAGCAGGTCACCATTGTATGCTTCAGTGACCAATTATTCGTTCTTTGCTTTTTTTCTGTTATCAATCTTTCGACTCGTTCGAAGTAATCCTCCTAATCTCTTCATCTCAAAATATCCCTTACACCATACGTCCTCAATCATCTGCTTCATATATTCTAATCTTCCTCTATAGTGCTTACCTTTAACTGTTCTCTCCACTGACAAATTAATCAATCCTGCATGTCTAAAATATGACTCAACAACCTCTCTTTGCTTTCTTTAAGCCTCTTCCACAAACGTCTTTTCTCATCCACCATTTCCAGAACTCGTTCATTTCGTACTTTATCTGTCCACCTAATTTTCAGCATCCTTCTATATCACCACATTATTCATTTTCTCTAAATAGCACTTCTTTAATAAAACCCAGGAACCTACTAGAACATTCAGCAACGTGTGATAATATAGACGCATTGGTGGTTTATGGTAAATTAGTTTCTTTTTAAAATGACAAAAAAAAACAATGATAAGTATAAAAATGCATATGAGGGGAAGGAACAAACAAATAAGTTAATGTAAAATAATAACTTAAACCGAAACTTTTACGAAGGCCTTGTTCAGCAACAGTGCCTTTAGGAAGACAGTACAGTACCCTCGTATTTTTTGCTCTGTCATGAAATCTCATTCTGAGGAAATGATTCAGAAACACAGAAGTTAGTCACCCCATAGAATTGTGCACTCAGATTTGTGCTTGGCGCAAACATAAGGACATCGCACAAAGCACTGCTAGCAAACAGTGGCATTATTATTATGCCGGCAAAAACCACATAACTTATTTTGTTTATCGTACGCTTGAAGCGTATGACCGTTCCCTTGGAGGGGAAGGGGGGTGGGTGGGGGGGAGTGGTAACCTCGGGCCTTGCATTCGGCAGGAAATGTGTACAAATCATCGTCGGGTCAACCAGATTTCGGTTTTCCATGCTTTCCTGAATCACTACGAGCAAATATCGGGGTCATTCCTTCAAAAGGCCTCTCTCGCCTCTAACGCCATTAACGTTGACGAGACGTAAATTGTTCATAAAGAAAAAAATATAATTTGCGTATGCTCAGAAGAGAAATTTAAGTACAGTAAACGTAACTGCACAAAAAGTAAAAACTGCATTACAAATTCGTAAACATTCTATGCAGGAACAAGAAGAAGTTTATTCCTTAAAGTAATTCTCATCTTGAATTTCATAAACCGACAACTGAGAGATAAATATGTATTTAGCATAGCGAACGCAAGGGCCATGTGGGAATAATATGTATGCTGATGGACACTTTTCAGGCACTAATAAATTATTATTAAAATAATAATTTCAAGTAAAATAACTAAAAGATGTTATGTCGCAGATAGGTGTTACTGAAAACAGCGTGGACTGAAGGAGGCTTTTCCTACCTTCAGAATCGACGGTGAATCTCTCACAGACAAGTTAGATCACTAGGTACTGGTTTCCAAAGTATTCCCATCCTCTTATAAATAAGACCTTTACAGTATGAATTAATGCAGGTTATGGTATATTATCAAACAGCTGCAATACTTACTTGTAACTTGCTCAGCATCCAGGGCGTCCGTCTGGAACAAAAACAACACATTTAAGCCGCTGCATATAAATGATAATTGCTTGAGTGTCAGTTAACAATATAACACTCACTTACAAACATACAGAAATATGTTAAAGATGCCCTGATTAGCTTACACAAAGTTTTCCCATCCTATCAACTATTTCGTGTCTCAAGAAGTATTAACAGGAAATTTATTTCATCTTCTATGTTACCAGTTTTCAATCAGATTAAACTTTCTTCTGCACTGGAAACAAATTCAAAATTTTTAATGGGTAATACAATATCCCACCTAACAAGAGTATAGCGGAGATGGTCAGATGTTGGCTTAAATACATCGAGTTAATCTTCTGCTTTAATATTTATTGTCTTACAACATATATTTCCACGTTTATTTAATACACTAACACTGCTAAAAATATTCTCATGTTGGATTTACTTCTACCAACCTCATTCAGTAGCCAGTTGAGTGAATCCACCTAACCAGCAGACTTCTAAACGAGTGAGTACTTCGAGCCAATAGAGAGGTTGTAATTCTAGAAACGACAACGAAGTGTACACTGTAATTGGGGCCATTAATCGTTAGTTTTTTTTTTTTTTCTATCTTATTCTCGTATCATCAACAAAGAACGCCTGGCACAACAATATACAAGTATATCGTTATCACAAAAATTGTGATAAAATTCGTAAATAATACAAGTAGATATTATAAGAACGTTATTTATTACCGAGCGTGGTGGGTGAACGGTTAAGTTTCTGGTCTCGCATTCGGGAAGACGCGGGTTCGAATCCCCGTCCGGGCATCCAGATTTGGGTTTTCCATGGTTTCTCCAAGTCACTCCAGGCGAATGCCGGGATGCTTCCTTCAAAAAGGTCATGGCCGAATTCCTTCCCGTTACTTTTCTCCAGTCCCATCCCGCCTCTAATGACCTTAGCATTTTCCCTCTGATTGGGCCAGCTGCACCCAACTCACTATCAAGAAGTAGAAATTTCTGGTTGATAGGTGAAGTCACAAGCATTTGGTGCAGGCTTTTGGTTGAACATAGTTAGATAACAATTGACTAGTTATTCTTTGTGTATTATCTATTGAGGTATAGTTGAGAGTAATCGTTCAGAGATAAATGAGCTTCACTGATTTTCCTTCGATACCATTCCGAGGTCTTTTTTTTTTTTTTTTTTTTTTTTTTTTTTTTTTTTTTTTTTTTTTTTTTTAATTGTAAGCTAGATAAAAGACAAAATGTTAATTATAAATATATGTATGCTTCCAGCTTTTTCTTCATCACATTTAACCCTTCTGATAATCATACAAGGTACTATTCCACTTTGAGTCAAAATGCTTATGAAGTAATAAACCACAAATGGAATGTTACCGTAAGCAATTTAACCTATTTGTAAGCAGTAAATATGATTAACTTAATTCTACAAATAAAACAGTGTTGTGAAATCAAAGCAAATCCTTATACACCAAGAAAATTTATTTAATCCCATTGGTGGTGTAGTACAGATTTTCATTCAGCTGAAGAAAGAGGATTCTTTTATAGAATACGGCGCGGATAAATTATACCACGGTTCAGTAACTCAGATGTTGAGTAAGTAGGCGGAATATAGTTATAAACAGGCCAAACGCGCTGGAAAGCTTTTTTGGACTGATGCGCTGAGATCGCATCTCATTCACTGCTATTCACGGCTCCTCGCCCTATGCGCTGCCCGCAGGTGCTCTGCTAATTAAGCCCCTCCCCGCATTCAGACGCTACCTGCGCCACCACTTCCTACCCATGCGCTTTGTGCGACGCCTTGTTGAATGCCTGTTAACACTCTACAGCGTTCACTCCAGAAACAAATATTTAACACCATGCCGCTAAAATTTACTTCATTTTCATTTTTCTATAGAGAGAAGATTCGAGAGAGATGAGATACTTATTACTTCTTGCGCGCTTTTAAAGTACTTTTAAGCTTACAACAGAAAACATTTGTTTAATGTTTGTATGTCTGTTTTCTTTTCATCATCAGAAGGCTTCTTTCGATAAAGCATGCTTCACTCGATTACTACCAAATATCACTTAAACTTACTACCTAATAACATACAGCTGGTAAATTCATTTGTCTCCTAAAACGGTTTTGTACGTTAAAATGCTACTGTGTTAACTTTTAAAAGTATTCCATATTGTAAAATTATTATATCTGGTTTTTAAGTACGCAGCTGTTGGATAAATCAGTTACTACTCATAATAATAATAACGTCGTATTCTTGCTACAATCAAAGACTAGTAAATACTCCAACGAAAGCCACACAAAAGTAATAATTAGAACGATGAATACACAATTAAAATATTTTAGTCCCTCAGTACCAATCCTTCTTTTTACATATAACTAAATGACTGGATACAACACCTAATATACGAACGGAAAGAATAAAACATTGCGATATAGATTCATATACGTACTCTTTTTACATAATTTATCCATCAACATCTTTTATGATATCTATACATATGACGAAAATGTCGAATCATTTCCATTGCGAGAACAGCTCATACGAAAATCTGATGTTCTCTCTCTCTCTTTCTCTCTCTACTACAAAACATAACATTTCGATCTGTTCACTGCAATCAAAATATTAACTTGCCGTTTTCACAATTTTCGTACATGATATATGTGGTAAATTATATTTCTCGTTCAACGCGTTTGTTATAAGGATGAAGGAAAAATAAATAGTCACATGATGTGAAAGTTTTGGTAGAAGTTGTAACCACTTGTGTAGAAATCCAGGCTCATTAAAATTCATGGCGGAGGTTTAAAGCCTTACAGATCAATGTGACTCAACATACAACAGAACTTGTAATACCAACTCTTCATTTACGTTTAAACCGAAATCTCAACTCACATAAGGATCCCGACGACAGTTCTGTACTAAAGTTCCCATTAGTAGAACACTGGAAGAGAATTTTAATAATAATTTATTTATTTTCTTGATAAAAGAATTTCAGTCATATTTGTGTAACGTACTAACATCCTTCCCCAAAAGCAAAATCATTGTTATACACACGTATTCGTAAGGAGAGGACTATCGGCAGCATCATCAGCGATATCGACTGCAGGAATCGAACCGTTTTCCTTATTCATGTAGACGAGAAGATCAATGATAATATAGACTATTCTCCTACCTTATCTTCGAAATGTTATTTACGTTATAATATTAAACAGATGTGGCGCAACTATTATTGAGCTTTCATTAAGTATAATTTTGTTTCGGTTAATAAATCTTGTCACTAAACCTTGACCTTAAAATTGATACACCAAATGGCCGTACCGAAATTTTTAGCAGTATACTGTCCTTTTAACTGATTGGTTGCGAGAAGAATATATATCTTCTGTTTAAGCTTAAGAACGATTGAAAAATGCTGAAGTGCGAGGGCCTGCACTCATTCCGTACTGACGTAGCTTTCAATAATAGTATAAAAAAAAACTGTTGGTACTACTTGGGAGCACACGGAAATTTAAGAGTCCAACAACTCAAAGACTAAGATACACAGTTAAACATTTTGTGTAACAAGAATATCGATAGTCAACAGTAAAAAAAGGTCTTGTAACAAGTATTAAAATAAAAGACCATATCTGATAGTATTTAGATTGTGGAATGCAAACTATTTGGATTTGTTCCACTGGGTTTGGCGGAATGCAACTGATTCATAGAAGTCATTAACGTACAAACTTTAACAGTTCTTTTCAAGTGTGCAGCTGTTTCAGCATTTTCCCTCTGATTGGGCCAGATGCACCCAACTCACTATAAAGAAGTAAAAATTTCTGGTTGGTAGGTGAAGTCTCAAACATTTGGTGCAGGCTTTTGGTTGAGCTTAGTTAGATAGAAATTGACTAGTTATTCTTTATATATTATCTATTGACGATTGAGGTGCAGTTGAGAGTAATCGCTATTGTTGGGTGCAAGAAATTTCGTCATTTCGTCACACCATGTTTCGAAATATTTAACACTGATAGCTTGGAGACTATAATGGTCGATTCCTACAAAAGAATTCGTAGAATTCTCTTTAGTAGGCCTATTAGTGTATATCAATTAAGAAAAATTGGATGTGTTTTTTTTATTATTATTATTATTATTATTGCTTTACGCATTTTCAACGTTGAGGTCAGCAGAGGTGGGAAAGGAATTGGGACAAAAAATGGAAAGGAATCCGGCCATGGCCTTTTAAAGGAACCACATCGGTATTCGGCGGGAATGACTTGGGGAAATTGGAAAACCCAAATCTGGATGGCCAAACTGTGATTCGAACCCACTTCCTTCAGAACGCGTAGCCAGGGCCTGAAAAATTGGAACGAAGTCGATGGCTGCAAAAGCGCACTGGCTTTTGTTCTGAACCAGTCTCCCAACGTGTATGGAGAAACGCTACAATACAAAAGTAATTTGAGTCAACTACTTCTTATTTAATTGGCTGCAAGGTATTAAAAATGAAAGGGACCAACGAGTAAAAATGTTTTTGAAAATGATGGGTGGGAAACAGTACTCGTGAAACAGTATTACCAGAAGAATTAATAGAATTTTGAAATATAATCAGATTGTTGTTGTACTAGTGGAGGACAGTGGTTTGGAAGAGCTGAAGAGTTAGTATATGTTGGTGCAGAAATAATGAAGAGATGGCGAGCGTAAGATAGTAAGAAGCGGAGAATTACATCGGAACAGTCTAGAGATTGAAAACAAAATCTCAGATAACCACTTGAATGCAGTTGACAACCTGCTTGTTGAGAGTTGAATTTCGAGTGGTACTCACCATGGTGGTGCGGTGTGGCGCGGCTGTCAGGCGTAGACTGCGAGCGTGGCGGGCGCCACTCCTCCGGATATATCCGGCGTGGCGCGTGCAGCCGCTTGCACAGCCGGCAACCTGCTGCAAAGTGCGCGCTCCACCCACTCTCCGCCGCTTTCTAGCCTCTGGCCCAACTCTGTCGTCACCATCAACACCGTCTGCTACAACCTCTCCTGTTTCCTACGAAATTCTTCTACCACTAATTGTCTCCAGTATCGTTTTACGTCTACACTTTGTTGACTACCCATGTCACTGGTTTTCCTATCAACGTTGTCACCTTAGCGATTTTGTTGCTAGATCTAGTGAATTTTGAAGTTCGACAGCGATTTTCTTAAATGTGTTATCGCTAAAAAAACATTTGGTGATTTTTAGTGATATTCAATCTTGCATTTTCGAAAAATATACTCGTTTCCTTTTAACTACATTATTTGGGAGAAAATGTGTTTTTTTAGTGTGGAAAATACTCTTCGGCAGGGCAATGATAACAAAATAGTAGATCTTGCCTCAGAACTTAGATTTGATGACGAAAAAACTGACAAACCCCTACAGCAAAGAAATGGTATTAATTATGTTCAATGGAACGCTAGAAACAATGTCATTGAATTTTGGGCTGAAGTTCGAAAATACAAGAATGCTACTGGAATAAATACTTTTCTGGAGTTATCTGATTTAGCCTTATCCGCTTTATCACTTCCTCACTCGAATGCCGCAGTAAAGAGGATTTTCAGTGCAATGAGCATTGTTAAAAATAAATTGAGATACAGGATGGCTGTAAATACTCTGAATAGCATTCTCTTTATAATGAATCAGTTAAAAATTGTGAAAATAACCACTACAGTTACGAGCTTCCGGCTGATGTGATTGCTGCAATTGGTAAAGATGATGATTTATCTTATCCTTCCACATCTGCAAGCTCTGCAACCCCAACGGGACCAAGATGATGAAGAAAACCGATTGAAGAATTTGATATTGATTTTTAATAAAATATTATGTTGAATTTAATGAAATTACTAATTATATTATATTATATTAATATTTTTATATTACTTTACGATTTTCCTTTATATTATTTAGCGATTTCTAGCGAATATTTTAGTTCTAAAAATCCCCTAATCTAGCGAGTTTTTAGACCAGGTCTAGCAACTTTTGTTTTCAGAAGGTGGCAACACAGTTTCCTATCAGGCTCCTCACTTTCATCTTACTTACTAGCACCGTCTTTGGTATTTTCGTCTCCTCCATTCTCACCACACGCAATATTTTCTTCTTTGTCATTTTTTCCTGAGGATCAATATTTAAGTTGTCTCATACTTTTATCATTCGTCACTATTAGTAAGTTTTCTGTGGTTTTCAACAATCATTTCACATGATGTCAGCAATATTTTAATGTCTCAACGTCCACGTCAAGGTTCACGAATTAATAGTAATCTGCTACCGTCACCAAATTCTGAGTTTACGTGAGAACAGTTTACAAGGCGATGATGCCACTCTTAATTCGTTCTGAAAGTTGTAGTGCAAAACTATTTCCTCGGCTTCTTCTGCAACTACAACTGGACTGCAATAAGTGAATTCAGTTATGCATTAATTCTTTGATAGGACTCCATGAAATTTTGAACTCTGTGTGAAACTAATTCTGAAAGAAATGTTAGAGCATAAGGATATATTTCTCCGTACACTGATTCTGCTGGGTCATTTATCATTAACAATGTTAATTTTAAAAAAATAAAACAAAGTACTATGAATTTGGCGCAAACAGTTATAATTTTACAGAGAAGCACGTTGTTTCTGTTATTTACAAAATATATTTTAAAAAAAGTGCTAATCAATATTTTACAAATACTTCGTTGATACCATTTAACTGCTGCAATAATGCTCTACTTTACTTAAATAATATTAAAATAATTTAATTTGGTAAATAAAATATAGCTATGTTAAGTGGTGATTATAAACATTTTCGCCTGTTTTTGATATTACTGCTACTCCTGGAGTTTATTGACATATTAGTCCATATTCCGAAGACTTCCGCTCGCGGACATTGTATGTAATCAGCAGGAAATGGTGTCACACAATACTATCGCTTCTTTTATCGAGATATCAGATGCGGGCGTTCTAAAGGGGAAACACCAAGTTTATTCAACTATGTACCGTACACACCAAATTGTAAATGACCATCACTACTAAAAGACAGATCGAAATGTTAGCTTGGCATCTGTTCATAGACGTGTAACGTTTCACACCAATTTCTATCTACTGTATTTAAAGCAAACCTTACCTTTCAGTAAAATAATTTCTTTGCTAAAAAGCCCAGTCTGATTTTCTGTTAAGATTAAATAAAAGCTATTTTGATTCCTTGCCATGGGACCCAAAGCCCGTTTTTTTATCTCCATGTTGTTCTATTCAAGCTTCTCTGCTTCAGCACTAGCGATTTTATGTGGCATAAAAAATTGCACAGATCACGGTAACTAATCTACAAAACCAAACATTTTCTGAAATGATATATAATGGAAGTATTGCTCGATGTGCGAAGCAGTGGGAGGTAAGGTAGTGTTGTGATGCTACAGATATTTTTCTGTATCCAATATAAAAAAATTCACCAAATAAAATCGTAGGGAATTCCTTCAAACGTAGGTAGATTGATTAAGTAGAATGAAACACACAAAAATAGTTCCTTATTTTCAGTAACTTATCTAGACTCTTCTATATTTTGAATTCCTTAGGACATTTCATATTTTTGTACATAAAATACATAAAATATACGTATTCCGTTTAAACATTTTCTTTATTTTCAACCAATGGAAAAATTATAGTATGACTTATAGTTATCAACGTCTTAGTGTTTTTATTAATGCACAAGTGATACAGTTTCCACCATGCAGTTTCATGTAGCTGCAGCTCCAAGGTTTGTGAATTGCCCCTCACTCCCTTATTGAACGGTTTACTGATTCTTGGCTCCTAAGCGGATTTTTTCCTGTACAAACGCAGCGAAAACTAAATCAGACGCCGTCCATCAGTTGTAGAAAACTAAGTATGTGATTTCCTTGGAACATTAGATTCGTTTCCATCAACTTGTGGGTTTTCAGACGTGTGAGTCAATAACGTATACACTTTTAGATGCATTAAAATAAAAAAAATAAACCCACACCTATACGGCAATACGTTGCCAATGTAATATATACGGCCTAAAATGAGGTGACTATCGCTTGTTCTTTGACCTGAACAAAGTACTTCTTCTCTTGACATCAAATGTTGGTTGTTGTTATTTCGCCTCCGAGGTTGCCATCTTGTTAATGACGCACAACCCGTAGTCTCTCGTTACCTGATGAGACGGCAGATCACACACATTCAGATTTTCCGCACCTGGAAGCGACTGGTGCAGTGTTCGTCTATATTAATGAGACCTCATTTGAATATCTGCAGTAAGATCCTCGTGGGTGGTCTGTCGTCGCTGCAACAATTCAACTAATTTTAATAGATACTAACGCTAAGAATTCAATACAGGTAATGAGAGCAACACGCATATTGTTCCACAAAGTATGTGTAATGTGTGGTACATACAAATTAAGGCCAAAACACTACCAAATGGAAATTGTTGACAAAGAATTTGAATGTTCGCAAGAATGACAGTTTGGTTTACGATACCGAAGGTGAAAAATTAAGTACTGAGATTGATAATCTTCAAAGCATCATTAGGCTAACGTAAGTATATTATTAGTGTCATTTCCCCAAGGCGAATCCGTTTTGGGTCTGTTATGTACTGTGACAAATAACACACCGTAAGCCATTTCCCTCAAAATATCCGAAATATTTTTATCACATAAAACGAAGAACAGCACAAACAACTAGAGAAGAACAGTATGGATTTATGAAAGGAAGATCTGCAGCAGACACAAGTTGCATACTCGGACAGAACTTAGAGAATTGGTGGAAATACACCGAGGACACCATAATAACTTCCAGAGACGTAAGAAGCATATGGCCGCGTCTACAAAAAAAGAGAGAAAAATTAGTCAATCTTGGACTAAATAAGGTACATCTACCGAAGACTGAAAATTGTGTGTGGATAGTAACTGATTCTTGTATTGGTTTTAGACGGAAATAAGAGTGAGATAAGGAAGTGTTTTGTCGCCTCTTTATTGCAATTCTGGATGAAGTCATTAATGAAGTTCAGGGATACATAAACGCGGCATAATTCAAGCTGATGGCATATGCAGATGACATTATGATCTGAGAGAAAATGGAACATAACCTTTAGAGAGAACTGGGGAAATAAGCGATTACAGTTAATAGTCATGACTTGGAAAGTAGTGTGCAAAAATCTATGATAGTGAAGGTATCAAGAAGCGCTGGTTCATAAAACGAGGCGTGACACAATCTGGATTGCTCAGAAGATCTGGATTGGTACAGTAATTCGTACTACGCTCTCCTCCAGGCACCTCATTGTGGAGAACGTATCGAATTTGTGAAAAAATCTAATATTATGTTCAAATTTGGAAATTTTCTTATTTTGAAAATGTAGTTCGTGAGAGCGAGGTAAATTTATATTCACTCAATTTAGCCATACGAAGTATAAAACGTATATAGTTGATTAAAAGAGTTCTACATTGTTATATTTTGGTTTTGTATTTTAATTTGAAGATATTCTGTCTCTTAAATATTTCTTTTCAAAGCAAGTAAAATTTTGCAAGCACTAAAATAATTTATGTATCAGTTAGATAGTAGACAAGGGTGTGTGAAGATTCTCTTTTTTAGGTAAGGGTGTCAGGGATTGGAATGAGTTACCAAGAGAAATGATGAATAATTTACCGAAAACTTTGAAAGAATTTAAAGACAAAATTTGTAGAGGGCAAATGTAGGTGGGTGCAGGATATGGGGAAGATGGGTGTGTAGGGATATTGCCACCGGAGCCTGTGCTCCATTGCAATTAAAATTAAATTAAATTACATAAATTAAAGTTAATCGAAGGCCGTAACTCTAATGACATTAGGTTAGAGGTAGATAACCTTACCTCCGCCTGCAGAGCCATTGATAACCCTATATTTATGATTCGGTTCTTTCTCAGTGAAGAACCCAATTCTTCTTTGTACGTCTATCCGTATAAAACATGAAAATTACCATAGGTATTGTAATGAGGGAGGAAAATTATTCTCTGTATATCTTGAGTATTAAACGAAAGCTGGAGACCCACCTACTCTGAAAAAATTTGGATTTTTCTTTTTTTCCACGATTCATAGAACCTGTTGCTGAAAAAATATAAAAAAACTGGTGCGTGTATTGATGTGTTCACGCGCAAGAAGTGAAACTTCTAGGTATTTTTCCTGTGTATATTTTTAATGTTTCTTTCGCACTTGCGTGGGCGAACGATGATACTAAAAAAAAACGAAATTTATTTCATCTAGTATTAGTCTGTATTGTAAAATACCGGAGAACATCCGGGTCAAGTTTACACCGAGATAGGGTGAATGTATTATTGCACTAGTTTAGGTCAGTTCAAGTTCATACTGAAGGTGTGTGATGAAATTAATTGTGATAATTTATGCTATGCTAATTAGGAAACCTGATGTAGCAAAAGTCCTTATTTCACGAAATATAGTTTGTGATGAATTTCATGTGTTTAGATACGTCTACATGTTTTGATTTTATATCGACAATATTAGAGGAGATTGTGGTTAGGTTAAAATGGAACGTGTACTAGAATATTCTTGCTACAGCCTAAAGCATGGGGAATTTAGTTATTTTTTGTAATTAACGAGCTGTGTTCATGAGCACCATGTTAGTCACGACATGGATCGCGGTATAAACTACTCCCGAATGTCTTGGACAAAATTATCTGATAAACGTTCTTACTGTCAGTATTAATTAGTAACGAGCTGCTGAGCCCGACAAAAACGGCGGCTTGAACACAGGTTTTCTGGCTCATAACTAAAAACCAAAAATACCTGGTACATGTATCAGTGTGCAAAAATTTCGTTAATAGCGCAGATTTCTGGCAAATAAATTTATAAAAAACTAAAAGCTTTAATAACACATTCCTTCAGTTGCAAAGACGAATGCTAATATTTCTGCATAAAATGAAAGCTTTTATATGGTAATAGCGATCAGAGGGTATAATGAAATCATCAACTTTGAACGAATATAGATAAACAAAAAAGTCAACTAATAAACAACAACAAAAACAATGAAAAATATTGATGCACGCCTCACTGTTTAATAATGATGACTCCTCTGGATGACTTCGTCACGTGATTTACAACGTTCTACGCATGTGCAGAACGTTGCGGCGCGGGGCATGTGGACTGTATACCGTGTCAACTAGTTGTAGCAAAGCGAACGTTAGGAGAGTAATAACTTTCATTACATCGGTGTTATTGTGGTTAGCTTTTCACGTTATTGTTACTACGTATATTTCAGTTCAATAAGTGATGTTTGGTACGTTCTTCTTAATTCTCCACTATTACAATCTGGTTTCTCACATTCATAGTAATGTCAAACTGAATTATATTTCTTTTAATTTTTATGAAACAAATGATTGGTACACAAATTTAAGATTTATTTTATGTTGTTGTTTTTTTTTTTCACGCTTTTTCCCTCTTGAAAAGTTGCACAGCCACTAATGGGGTACTAACGTAATGATGGTGTAGTGTAGCTATCGTAGACAATAGGATTGTGACATCAGATTTCCAATTGACATACAGTTTTAGTTACATAATATCAGGTTGAAATTTTAAATTATTAATATTATGGTTTAAACAATTGAGTTTAAACTACCAATAAAACTGTTTTCAGAGATGAAAGTTGTACAGAAACTGTTCGTAGGTGGACTTTGTAATTACGTTAAATAATATCCCAAACCAATAAACCATAACCAAATACGTTTGAATTCACAAACAAAAGAGTGTCCCTACAATAGAGACCAGAATCTTTTGCAAGAATAGACTCTTCACTGTGAATTACGAATTAATTTTTCAATTGCTCTTAACGTTAAGCGAGTCACAAACTGATTGATATACGTCACCTCCGATTGAATATGCTCTGCTATATTTTCGGCTTCATGCAGACGACATGGAAATCAACTGTAACTTGTTTATTTTCTGCTGCCACTTGGTTTTGGAGTAAAGTGTTTGTGATTGGCTAGTCAGACGAGCTCTCGTATGGCGGCCCTTGAGCCAGACGCAACCCGTTGGACAGCTCTTTTCGATCGGAAGCGTTCGGGGACAGCGAGTTCTGTGGCCGACTCCTGTCGCAACGTGCTGGAATGTGTAGGCGCGGGCGGAGGAGGCGTCAGGAGATGTCGGTCGGTCTATTTCTGTGAGCGGGGCGGCGCCGCCAGTGCCTTGTTAGGCCTCCGACAAGGATCCGGTATCACTCCCGCCTCACCACCCTGCACTGCACTGCACTGCAATGTCCCCCACAACGGATTCATTTAGTAAGCACAGCGGTCCGGTGGATTCGGTCTCCGACAGTGGCCTTCACCAGTTCTTGCCTACTGTACCCGAACGAAGCCATTAACGATGTGGTGTATATACTCAACAACGAGTTCCTCTGTTCCCAATAGGATTATCTATTTAGATTAGGACACTGGAAAGACAACAGTCTCAGCAACCTGAATGTCACTAAGATCCGTGACGATGTGCAACTTCGCACGAAAGTGACTGATTTAAGATAATGCTTCCGCCTATGTAATTTTAACGTATGTACAATGTCATATTTTAAAGATAAAAGCTGTATGTATATATTTTATCACAGTGCAATTTTATCATGAATTTTTGTTTAGGTGTCATACTTCTGAAGAAGACAAACATGTATTTGTCGAAACTGCAGTAAAGTTTTAAAGAATAAAAACTTTTAAGCAACTGGTGGCGTTTTCGTGGTTTATGCTAATATAAAAAATCACATAGAATTGTTGTCATTGAAATATTTACTAAATCGTATAGTTCTGTACTATTGCTTCATTCAGTGGCTTCGCATCTCGCTTGTTTCTTTTCCTAGTTTTATGAAATAATGCGAGTTTACACCGATGTCGTCAGTCTGCGTTTTACGCCTAAATTGGGCGCTGACCGCTCTCCATTCTGTGGAGGCATTAGCTGCAGATTGTTTGTGTTGGCGAACCTTCCGAGCGCTCATTACTCACTACACCTGCTATGTTTCGCTTCGCTGCTGTTTGTTTGGTTCATTCTCTCTTTGTTATCGGCGTGAATAGTAATCTTTAAGGTTCACATAAACTCAGCAAGGCGAAAATACCCTGCTTCAGCAAATATTTCCCAAACTGCCTGTGATAATCATAACGATTTACTCTAAAATATATACTAAAAGCTAACTTGTCAGATCTTTATTATATATAGATATGTTGTCGACTATTACAGAAATGAGTTACAGAGATAAAAGTGAAACTATCTTAGCTTCAACTACTGTTTGTACGTTATTGTGAGAAATTTTTGACTGGAATCGTAGGGTCTTTGTAATTGCCACGTAGAATATTACCGAAAGAATCTTAAAAACTATCTTTAAAACTAGCCCGTCAAAAATGATTGGTTTAACGGAGTGTTCTGGCAATTTATTTCTTTGCAGTTGCTTACACAAATAGAATTGTTATAAAATAAAGCTCGTTCCTTGTGTTGAAACAAAAAGTTTCATTTGTCAACTTGGCCCAGGTTGAATTTCACCCTAATCACAATTGCCGCACTCCGTTAAAATTTCCGCTAGAAAATCAAAGCTTCAACCACACGCGAATTAATACATTCCCTGTATCGTATGCCAATGTCATATGCATCGCGATACTGTATAAACTTGATAAAAACTCTTCACGAGTTCTTTTATCTTTCTTTCTTATTACCTGTGATGAAGATCGATGTTTTAACGGCTGACACAGCTTACTTGCGGCTGAAATAATGACCCCGTGAAAGCAAAGGATGCTAAAAATAAATCTTAACAACTTACACTATGCCAAGTAATATTAGTTTTAATTGCGATTTAGACCGCATAGATCGCAATCAATTTGTAACTTCTTTCATTCAAACCAAGTGATGATTTCAGTAAAAAAAAGATAATTAATATACCAATTTAAACGAAATACATACTCTTCTTTCAGTATTCTGGCAATCATTTCCTAGCAATTGCTTAACTAAATAGAATTGTTCTAAAATAAAGCTCAATGTAATTACTACTGCCTTGGGTTCCTAGTCCAGGTTGCATTTCAAACTAACCACATACTACGCTTAACTTGCTGCCAGAGAAACAATACTTCAATCGCACGCATATTAATACATGTACTGTTTCTCATTTTAGTGGCAATAATGGATCGCAAATAAACTTCATCAAAAATCTTCACGGGTTCTTACATCTTCCTGTTTTGCTATCCGTGCTTCAGATCGATATTACAACGTTTGAATGGTTGATGCAGTTACGTACGGCTGAAATATGTCATCAGTGATCCTCTGCCAGTTAACTTAATCAACCCTGCGTATATTCTTCTCCCTTCAGTGGTGGTCTTCCTCCCGGTCTCTGATGATCTCTTGGGCTCCACTCCAACGCTGCTCTTGTCAACCTTTCTTCCGAACAAAATGGCCGGCCCATTGCCAAGGAGGCTGTCTTCTCTAAAATGTCTGTGATCCTTGTGACTGATCTAATGTCAGTTGCGAAGACAATACATCACCATAAAACATAATGCTTATGATATTATTGACCGCGAAAACCAGAAGGGTTTCATCAGGCCACACAATCCATCTCTCTCTTGACCAACTAAACTCAACCGCTAACCTAACCGGATTTTTTTAGGAACTCGAACCAACGAATCTTTCTGTCATTCAGAAAATACGCCAAGCAAGCTTTGCTAGAGATAAAGGACAAGTTGAAGCCCCTACTCATGTGAGAGACACGATGCTACTCCACAATTATGATATTACTGGCCGATGTTACATTATTTTAAAATTCCAGTTGTGCCGTAATTAAGTTCTGTTTAAACAGAGAGTAGGTACTACTTTTTGTGTGTACGTGAACGGTATTGTATTAATGCGTTCTCTGTTGTTCCGTTTTCGTAATACGAAGTTTTAAGGCAGAGAGTTCGTAAAATACCAGAAATAATACAGCTTGACGAGAGATAATGATAGATCACTAATCAACTGTTAAGAATCAGCAGTGGACTGATGTCAGTACTGAAAGAAGACAGCAGAAACTGCACTCAGAATTTTAAGTTGGTGGATCTAATTGAAGATTCATCAGGTAACACAGCATAATTTGTGCGTTGAAATCATAAATTTTGCAAAAATCCTAAAAGGACGTCAAAGGAAAAGATTTTAATGCCATGCTAAAATCAAGACACGCTCTGATGTTGTATTTAATGTGTTTAAACAAGAGTCAGGAATTAACAACGTTGTAGATGACAATTTAAAACGGAGAAGAGATCTCATAAAACAGTAAGAATTGAGTCTTTCAGCGTGACGTGCTATCGCACTAACCACTTCGACCTATGACTTTACATGATGAATACAGCGGAGAAAGCTGTCGAAACGTCGTGCATGGCAGAGCTAATCCGGCTGAGCACCCGAGAAGAATTGTTAGTAGTTACAGTCACAGCCTTTATATAAACTTAAGTTACTTGGTTAAAGAACATAATGTTCCCAATAGGTTTCTCACAGAAATATAGATATAACTGCGTATTCTAGACTTATATCAAGCTTGAATAGCTAGTCATGTCTTGTGGTATGTCAGGCAGACAGAATACACATGGATATGACAAATGTTTCATGCAAGAAGCATTAAATTTATTTAAGCTTAGCAAGCAAACAGAAGTTAACTCGACTGGTGGGCAGTAGTATCATGGGAGTGCATCCCAAGTTGGATATGCAGCTGACAGCTAAAACCAGGAAAGATCTACTTCAGAAATGAATGGAACTAGTATCAAAAATAAAAAGTCGTTCTAAAGTAGTTCTGTTTCATCAATACGTTAGGGATATTTTCATCAAAATTTATGAATTAACAATTTCCACAGAATAAACGGTAAAATCAATTAACCTAAATATCTTATTATTTATGGAATATCGTGAAAATTACAGAAATTCTTCCAGATAGAAGATGAAGGAAAATCGTTAATCAATATGTAACAGACAAAAGAATAAGAGAAATTTCTTAAACATGGTATGGTCCTGCTTAGTATAGCTCTTTGAATGGTCTGCTGCCGTATAATCCTGACACAACAGCGGGTAACAAAATGAAAAAAAATGTTGTAATGTAACGCCTCCCTCCATTTTAGAGTATCTTAGAACAACGTTTAAATTACATCTGTATACTGCCCCAATGAAGATTCCTTGCAGTGGAGACGCATTTAACACTCTATCGGAAGTTGCGGGGAAATTCGAAACAGAACTTCAAATATGGGGGCGGACATGTCAGACGTCAGACGGTATATAATGTGAAAATATGGTACTAGGTACGAAAGAAAAAAGTTTCACAGACGCATATGAAGTTTAGTGTGGAACTTGCTCATATTCTTCCTCGTTTGTATCGCAATGATACCAAACGTCCGTTTATATTGTGTTTCACGACTTTTTTGCTTGTGATCATTCTCGCCTTTGTGAATAATATATATACCATTGTCTTGATTACAAACATTTCTTTTTTTTATATCTTTTATTACAAAATTCAGTAAATACCACAGGTTTTTTGATATACAATCTGTTTCTTTTTCGTATTAATTTAACAAAAATATCAAGATAAAATTCTCGAAAGTAGCAGAAATTCACCTTATAAAATTTAATTTTTCAGAGAAAATACGATTTCTGTGTAATTTAATTGCTGAAAGAAATTTAAATCTTAGGGTTTTCCATTTTGGTTCAACAATCTGGTGACCGTGTACAACGGTAACATCGGACCATCATTCTGCCTTAGAGTGAAATTGTGTTTTTAAAATGTCATTGCCATGTGGCGTTCACAACTTCCTGACCACGACCGAAACCTTCCCCTGTCCACCGTGAACTCTATAACAGCATATCACGCGCCCTTCCCAAGCAACTCTTCAAGTCTGCTGCTTATAGCACTTCCGACTGTCCCAGTTGATGGGAGTCAGTTTACACGTCTGCATCAGCTGGACATCGCCCAACCCGTCACTTCATACCTGGGCTGAGAGCCAGGAGAAGGAAAATATCTTAGATGGGAGATAGCGTCCTCCATCGACCTCCTCGTCTCATTAATTTCGCGGTAATTGCCTGCTTGCCCCGCGCCACTAAAAGTCACACATATTGCAGTTTATAACATGCTGGAATTAAGAGGGATCATAACAGAGACTGCCGCTAATCTTATGAACACAGCACGATTTTTAAACTAACTGCTAGTCGATATTACTGCAAGCAATCACACGCTTACTCGTTTCTAAGTATAATTTGGTAGAACTGTAAGGAAAACAACTTAAATGTTCAAAAAGTATTCACTATTGTAATTTAAACTTGCCAATATTTAGGCAGAAGATGAAAGACTGAAATTGTTTACAACTCGGCACTTATAATTCCAAAACACAATTGAAAAATAAATGTAATGAGATAATATTTCATCAAGTATTTCCTTACATTTTATCTCGGAATAAGGAGTGACAAATTTGGCATGATTCTCTTCAGTAATACCTAAAGCGGTTATCAAAGCCTTAACATTATTACTATTATGTTTGACGTTAGTTTAAACCACTGTCAAACATGACGGGTATCACCGTTGATGCGAGTAGAAATTTGTTCTGGAAAAGCTTCTAACGAAAAGCCAATAAGAAATTTTTACTGATTTTTTTCATATGAGTAAACTTTTTCTGATTGTATTCTTAGAATATTTGGCTAGGATGTTTTTAAATAACTGTATTTAACATTTAATGAAGGAAATTTATATTGTTACGCAAAAGATTCTGAATAAAGTATCATTTCAAAATCGAATGACTATTATCTATTTGACTGATATATTTCGCGATTATCTACGTTACATTAAAACTTTATCTGAGCTTTTAATAAACTTTCCTGCTTTTTATCATCTGTGAAAAAAATATTCTTAGGTTATGTTTTGACCTAGTTTTAGTAACTGCTATAGCGTAAACATCGATTGCTCTTTTCCGTGCATGAATTTCTGCATGTTGTAATCGTAAATAAACAAAAAGCAACTGTAAGTCTCTTCCTCGCATTATATTGTTTTTTATATCTATGTCGATCGTATTTCGGTGCAGTTACTTCCACAACAGATTACTGGAAGCTAACATGCAGTCGCACTTCCTTTTAGCAAATACAAAAAATCAGTTTTTTATTTGAAACTTACACTGAAATTTCCTGGCTAGGCAAGCAGTTCTATCATGGCACTTCGGGCATTATCAAGACTCGTCGAAGATAACCGAGCCATCGAGGTGAGACCAGTCTCCAGCAACAACGCACTTTACTAAACTGGATTCCTTCAGAAGAAATTTAAAACCCTGTGGAATATAAATCCGTCCGATTTTCGTGAAATCTTCCACTTCATTTTGAAAAGATTTGATCAACGTACCGTATACAGCTAATTTAATTCCGGTTTTTTATATATATATATATATATATATAGGCTATAAATATAAGTTGGATATATGCTAAACCATTTTCTTCCTCGATTGTTATTTGCATTATGGAAACGTCACTTTCAATATGAAATTAAATATCTATTGCTTTTCTTCTTAAAAACCATTCACAGAGGGTTTTAAATTTTACATTTATAACTCTTGAATGTACTCCCTCTATAGTCTAAACTTTTGGCATTTTGCTTTACTTCCTTAACAGCGTTGATTACTGTCGCACTTTTGCTCTTAGTTCATATCTCCGTGTGATGCTGGATTAACAATATAGAAATCATTTTTCATGTTACGCTTGTCTTCTTATTTTTTAGTCCTTTTTATGCACTATCTACTTTTCCTTTCGAATTCATTGCATAGTATGAAACTTCGTCGCTTTCAAAATTTATGTTAATTTTTCAAATGTATTAAGAACCTACCATTAACGCCGTTAAAATATGTTCAATATTGTTGCAAATTTAGTCAAAGGATTCCAGTGATACTTTCACATGCTCTCAGTAGCCTGTAGTCTTACAGTGGCTTATCAGTAGAACACCTTGTGAAGTTAAAATTGCGATGTGAATTTAAACTTCGTAGTGATGCATTACAGGTATGTTTCAACTTAAACGTAAGACTTGTGATTTATTAAAACGCCGCAACTAGTATCTGATGTCTGCATGAAGTTCCGAAGTGCTGTAAAACAATCAGTACAGATTATTTAAGCTAATCGAAATAATTTTTTTATTTTTTAAAAAAAGTTATTACTAATAAATTATTCCTTCAACTAGTTCTTAGTTCTTAAACTTCGATAGCGATAACATTAACTTTTGTGATGGACACAGCAACGTTTTAATTATCCACATCCTGTGAAACGATTAATAGAAATAATCACAAATGTTTAAAAAAAAATGTAAATCTTGGAACGTTGTTTCGTCATGATTATCAAGATATTAGAAACTCTTTAAAAGAAACATTAACCTAACAGTATTCGCGACTTGCTTGTGTTACGGACTGTAAAGAAAGTTTTGTGAAAAATTATTTCTGCAAAATAGAAGCAAAACTAAATAACTGTAGAGAAACTTTTCTTATCGTACCATGAAGTTTGCTCCATTGTGTGCTGTTAGCGTCACCTCATCCATCGAAAATTTATTACTGGTAAGCAAAGTTTAATAAGCAGTACTGCTATGAGTAATAAATAGTGAGAAACAAGTCACATCTTTTTTCTGAAATATGATTCGAAACCGTAAGGAACAGTTTTTATTGCCTAAAATTACATCCATGAACACCCATTTATTTTTTCACAGCTGACGACAGTGGATGAAGTGGAAGTTTCATTTGTGACGGAGAAGAAAGAAATTTATTCCGAGATTAAATATTTGTGTAAGAAGGAGAAGTAACCCAAAAATCATTTATGTTATGGTGACAACACGAGGATGCTACTGTCTAAAGAAAAAGTCGGCATCTGAATCAAAACTGACGAGAACCAGTATTGATGATCTCCGCCCATGCCAGTGTGGAAAATCACTCAGAGAAATGTTCCAGGGTGATGACAAACAGTGGGTTAACAGTTCGGCACATAGATGATACATCAGACATTCCAAGAACATTCCAACAGAGCACTTGAAAGTGAGGGAGAATTCCGTTCGTTGAAAGGCGAAACATTTGGCAGCAGATTTATTGGGAGTGAGGAAGTAGGTTCTAACATTCTGGGAAGCCAAATCAGACTTGTTTGAGCGATTTGTGGCTACGGATTAGATCCGCACCCATCTCGTTATCATTGATTCAACAACACTGGAAGCATTCCAGTTCTCCCCCTCAAAAGAAGACCAAGCTTTCTGCGAAGAATGTGATGATGTGTACGGGGTTTTTTTTTGGGGGGGGGGGGAGCGTAACGGCTCACCTGCCAGGGTCGGTATATCGACATATACTGTTGAGGAAATCGTGTGAGTTTTGGCATTTTATGTACATACCAATGTCATTTTCCTTGAATTTTTCGTATTAAAGTGACAATTACGCATGTAGTCTGGTTCCCGCCCAATTATTAGTGAACTTTCAGCAGATTCAACTAACCATCCTTGGCTTGCTCACTAACAGTCTCATTGAGTAGCCACATCTTCGCATAGACGACGTCGGTCACCTGATCTGCTTCCGTTTTCCAGTTGGAGAGTGATGGTGACGGTGGTTACGCTCGCTGCCGACACTTGTGGCGGTGACGTAGCTGTGCGAACGCCAAACACACGTCTGACAAGCACAGATTCTGTTTCAGAGGCGGCGCGGTGCAGTTCTGCGTCACACATGTATTCACTACACTATGTTCCCTAAAAACTGTCAGTTGAGATCGCTGAATTAAAAATTAATTTCCGTAAAGAACAAATTACTTCAAATTTCACTGATAATGGTCTGCTATTAGCCGAGACAAAAAAAAATCTGTAATTTCTAAAATCTCTAAAGAAGCTGATAAGTAATCCCTCACACATTCTTAAGATAATCCCACCCATCACAAATGACATTGTAAAAATAACATATACCCAAAAAACATAGTAGTAAGCAGCTGTAAACATAATGAGCATTAAATTAATTAAGAAACTCAGCCTAGAAAATGCAGCAAACAACGGAATCCAAAAGATCAAGTGTTGGAAGTTGGCATGGAGACGAAGGAAACATTTCAAAGAAGAGGTAATGGCTGATTTTTCCAAGGATGAGCTAAACTCAGTAAGAAAATATGATAAATATTTAGAGTAACAACAGTGAAGGCAATAGAAAGAAAATTTGAAAGAACAACAAATAAAACAGAAAGAAACTTCTTGATGGAACGAGCGTACAGCAAAAACAATGAACTGAATGAATATAGCATCGAAGTAGTCATTAAAAAACAGTAGACGATCAGAAAAACTGGTAACAACCAAAAATTGGAAGTTATAAAGGAAGAAATAAAAAAAACTTTAATGTCTTTAGATTCACAATCAAGATCTTAGGAATTACTTGAAAGAAAAAACGCGGAATGATTAATTGCTAACGTAATCAGAGGATTAAAAGTTAAATGAAGCAAAAGTCACTTTTCAGTTCGAAGAATAACCATCGCAAGAAAGGGCAGCAGCATTTCAAATCAAAACATCAAAGTTAGAGTATGGAGGAACCTGTATACTAGGAGCCCTGGATAATTCTCGCTCTCCGCCTTAAACAGTAATGCAAACGCCAAACTACGAAACAAAAGAATTCACCAACACTTGCCGTCACTCTCGAAAAACAAATATAAGGTTTTCACGACATTCTATAAACTTATTTGCCTGTGCAGTATATACTGAAGTATAAAACAGTATTTCGTCGAGGCAGCGAATTCATCATAGCCCATAGAGCGTTGCCCCATTCACTCATAATTAATTTTGTCAGTCTGTCCGTATGTTCGCACATCTCCGAAAAAATTAATGCACGCATTTCAACTAAATTTCACATAGTGACAAGTTATGTTGTCAGAAAACATATAGAATACTTTTCATCATGATTAGTGACATAGTTCTCGATAATACAGAGACTAAATCAATAAGTTTTGGCATCTTTGTATGTGTTCTAGTCACGCAGGAACTAATTAATGGATCTCAGTGAAACTCACCCATTACGATAGCTTATGTGATCACTTAACATTTATAGAACGTTTCATTTCAATTAGTACCATATTTTATCCATGATACAGAGGCCAAACACATAAATCTTAGAATTTCTGTATGTTTGTTTGCGGAACAAATATGTACCAACCAAATCAACAAAACCAAACACAGTGAGAAATTCTACATAGTGATGGGTTATAAGTTATGTCTCAATGTTACACCCACAGACAGAGGAATAAAAACAAATTGTCAGGTAATTTAATTGTTTCGTTTATAATCTATCAATTTAATATTGTCTGGTGCAGCCTTCTCACAATCAAATTTTTTACCACGATTAGTATTATACATACCGTGACGGTGTATTTAGATCTCAACCGATCACATTTACGATTTAATTAAGGATTTTAAATTGTAATTTCAATCTGTTAGTGCCCACACCACACCTGCTGCTTGCAGGGAAGTTTCCTGAACAACACCTGTGGGTCATCAACAACTATAAAAATTTTCCGAAAAAATGGCAGTTTCGAAGGGAGGTAGAGCTTAATAATTGAAAACAATTACATGCAACCCAAATTTAGAAATAAAGGAGGAGATCTGATAAGGAGGAAAGAAATATGGTTGCTCCTCATACCCACGCAACATTTCTTTGATAGTTTGTCAACGAAATAACAGTAAAGAACTCAAATTCCGCGTGGAAGAAGTCGCGAGTACAGCTAGTTCACAATAACGCAATACTACAGCTGACCTTCCAATTCGTGAACCAGTACAATACACATTTGCGTATTAAGTTAGAAACTTTAGGGTCACAACAAATAAAGTGAAATACAATTAGACAGCTTACTTCAAAATTACCTTACACCCTAGAGGCGGAAAATCACGGGGTACAAGGAACGGGAAGGAATTTGGCCATGGCCTTTTGTATGAAGTATACCGGCATTCGCTAGAGTGATTGAGGGAACAAAGGAAAACCCAAATCTGGATGTCCGGACGGGGATTCGAACCTACGTCCTCCCGGATGTGAGGCCAGAACGTGAAATTTATTGAACTGTCGGGTTTCCACTCAGTTAGTACTCTTAAAGAATAATGAAAGGAAAATGACCTCACAAAAGAAAAAAAATGCTGAGATTTGTATCTCGGGAAGTATCTTGAAACCAGTGCATCGTTGATCGTTCTCTTGCAGTAGAGTCACTGAAAGCCACGTTAATGTTTTGCATTGCCGCGCCTTCCTACGATGGCGTTTAAACTCGTTCAAGCAATTTTTATTAATTTATCTGGTTTGCACGTTGAAAAGAGCACTAATTTAAAGAATTTGGTACTCAAAATGAGGTGATGCCTATAAATTTATTTTTTGAAATGTAACTCTCGAATTAAAGATACACAGTGCCCTCTTAATCAAACAAAAGAAATAAATAGAGTTGAGGAGTTTAAAATATAACAAACGACTATTTGATTTGTAGCAATCTTTATAATAAAATCTACTAAGTTAGGTTAAAGAGTAGTCAAACTGTGGGATGTGGAAATATCACATATCTGGTTAGTTCAGTGCTACTTCCCACTCACTTTTGCGCTTATTGGTAGTAATCCCAAATTGCTATAAAGCACACTATCAGATTCAGTTCCTCAGTTTAATATTCCAATAATCGAAATCATTTACGTTTCCACCAAAATTGCATTATTTCTAGAGCTCTCCAAACTTTAACATAAACGTTGGTCTGTCGAATGATAACCTGTCACTATAGAGCTATAACAACTACAAGATTACAGTGTTCAGAAAAGATCAGACCATCAAGCATATGAATTTTTTGTGTCTTTTCTGGTGTATTAACTTTATAAAAAGTTCGCAGGCTTCCCTCCTAGGAGCGCGTAAAATTTGAGGCCAAGTTTCGAAATCGCTTTCCGATTTCATCTTCTGGCGAGGTGTCGAGCTCCAGGACAGGCTACATCTACATCCATACACTGCAATTCACAAATATTGCGCTTGGCAATCCAATCTCGAATATCTCGAGGAAAGAAAGAATATATATATATGCATCAGTACGTAAACGTAAACTTATTTCTCTAATATTATCTTTCCTATCATTGCGACCTAAATAGATTAATCAACGAAGTATTTCATTGCACACGTAAATGAAAGAAGAATTTCGCATATTCACCAACAAATTCAGACGAAACTGACGTCGTCTGTTTGCCAGACAATCCCATCCCAATCTGTGTATCAATTCTGTGACCGTTTCGTAAGGGCTGTAGCGAGCAGTCACCAATCGAGTCGCTCTCCTGTATATTTTCTCTAGCGCATCAATCAATCCGTTGCGAAGGATTCAAAACTCCACAACAGGAATCCAAATGTTGACGCACGAGAATTTTGTATGCCATTTCCTTTGTATAAGCGCTTCAATTCTTCTCAAAATTTGACTTATGAATCTTCACCTAGAATTAGCTTTATGTTGCCGTTTATAGCATAATTCAGAAATAACATCCAGATCGTACTGAATTTCTAAGCAATCGTCAGAGCACCCTACTTCCCTACAGATAACTGCATCGTTAGCAAACAATTGCAACCTGTTATTAACGTTGTCACCAAGATCGTTTATAATAATTAAGAAAAGAAGTGGTCCTACTACACTGCCTTGAGGTACGCCCGAAGTAACAGTAGAGTAGAAGTGGTTTCACCGTCAACGACGACATACTGTGACCAACCAGTTAGAAAATCTCGTATCTATTCACAAATCTGGTCATATATACCTTACGCTCAAATTTTCGGTAAAAGTTAGTTGTGTGGCATGGAGCCAAAATCTTTCTGAAAATCTAAGAAATTGCATCAACTTGTGAAACTGCATCAATAACTTTCATTACGTCATGACAAAAAAGGGTCAGCTGTATTTCGCATGATATGTTCTTCCAAAATCCGTGTTGGTTCGTTTAGTAACTCATTTTAATTTAGAAGCTTTATAATGTTAAAGCACATAACATGATCCAGAATTTTACTGCAATTAAATGTTAAAGGTATGCGTCGATAATTCTTAAGATCCCTCCGATCTCCTACCTTAAAAATAGGAATTAACTGGGAAATTTTCCAGTCGGAAGTTACTTTTTTCCCTTCTGAAGATTACAGAATATATCAGACGAATATGGTCCCATTTCCTCCACGTTCTCTGAAAATACTCGTATTTATATACCATCAGGACCCGACGCTTACCCCAATTTCAGGAGCTTTAATTGCTTTACGGTACCTACAATATCAATGCGTACCGAATCCACCTCTATTTCTACACGATGTGGAAAAATTGGTGTGTTTTCCATATTTTTAAATTCGGTGTTAAATATAGTAGCTTTGTCGCGGCTGTCGTCTACTGCACAACCATCTTGTGTTAGTACTGGCATATTGTTGTTACTAAAACCGCCTTTTATTCCTACGATCAACATTTCTTTGGGATTCCGGTGCGGCTCCTGGAAAGTGAATTGCAAAAGTCATTAAAGGCCTTACGCTTCGCATGTTTAACATTTTCTCTTTCCTCATCTAACTTTTCTAAATCACTGCGGTACCTAGTCCTTCTTGAGCGTGCTTATATCATCCTTTGCTTTTTATGTAACCTTTTAACTTCATGTGCTTGCCACGGGGGATCATTCCGTTTCTTCATTGCCCGTTTCGGTATATGTATGTCCATACCTTCCCTGACTATACGTATAAATCGATGCCACCACATCTCTTGAACGTTCCCATTTGCTATATTTAAGGTAAGATAATTATCCCTTAGGTACGCTCTAAAACACTCCTTTTCAAATCTATAAATGATTATTTCTTTTTTTGCGCTCAGTTATTAATTTTAATGTGGCAATTACCGCTTTGTGATCACTTATTTCTGGGGTAGTAGAAATGTCTGTGAATAATTCAGGCCTATTACTTACGAGAATATCTAAAATGTTTTCGTTACCAATGTGACACCGCGTTGATTCAGTGACGAGCTTCTCAAGATGAAGATCTGAGAACAGGTCAAGAATGAAGCTGTTTTATCGCTGTGACCATTAGCGTAAACGCAAATAGTTTAGTCAATATACGGCAAGTTGACGTCACCTCCTAGTAGTATTGCATAATCCGGAAACTGACAGGTACATTGTTTAGCCAGCGCCGGGCAACGGTTGCTGAAATCCTGTTATCTATCAGTTAAGGAAGCAGAGACGGGCGTCAAGATCGTCGCAGAATACGTTCTGACTTCCAACCAACCCCTTCCACCCTCGCGTGCCCCCCCCCTCCCTCCTCGCGCCACCCGCCCCTCTGCACTACTCGCCTCACTACGCGTCCTATCCCACAACCGTTGCTCCGACAGGCGCTCGGCGCATGTGACCATGACGTCACCTGCAATCGTTGCGCGGCACAGGCTATATAAGATAAGAAGGTGAAATCAGAGAGCGATTTCGAAACGTTGCATCAAATTGATGCTCTCCGCGGTGGTAGGCCCGAGAACATTTTATACTTAAAACGTAATATTTCCACTGTTATAGATTTAAAAACAAACGCGCCATGACACCGAAAAGTTCAGTAATGTAGCGGTGACATTATGTAGCCATTAGAGAAGAATAATTACCCGTTTTAAAGAGAGAAAATTATCGCATATCAACAAATTTAAGGAGTGTGCCGAGTGGGTATGGACATTGTTTTTAAACAGACGAATTCCTCTACAGTTACTGTCCCGTATGTTGTTGTGCAGCAACTTTTTAGTAGAATTGTGTAGGACTGAGCGTTGTCATCGCTCTAGATTTTCTTCACAAAAGTCGATGTCACATGAGTTAATTCCTTCTGAAGTCTTCAGTTTAATAATAATGAATTGATTCCGGAAAATGCCCTCAGTACCACCACCAACTGAGATTAGTGGCAACCAGTATTTCTAAATTTAAATTTAGAAACATTGCCGAAGAACTGTATAAATTCTGTTTCGCGGATTACATTGAATTGTTTTATGTAAAATAAAAATCTATTTGTTGATTCCTACACCCAAGAGTTATAGCGATCTTTTTTCTTGTGCTCTGAATAAACTGACTTGGAACACGGTAGGGAAGTTCGTTACTAAAACCGAGCGTGGCGGGCGAGTGTTAACGCTCTGTCCCAGCATTCGGGAGCATGCAGGCTCATATCTCTGACCTGCCATCCAGATTTCGGTTTTCCCCAAATCACTCCAGGTGAATGCCGGAATGATTCCTTCGAAAAGCAAAAAGGCCATGGTCAAATTCCTTCCAGTTCCTTGCCCCCAGTACTCTCCCGCCTGCAATGACGTCGACGAGACGTAAAGCCATACGCGAAAAAAATAGACTAAAATCATATTACGTTCCTTCAGTGATGGAACCAACATTACAATTGGCAGCAGCAAAATGTTTTTACAAACATTAATATAAAATACTCCCTTTAATCTGCTAGAATTGTCCTTCCCCAGTGTTGATTTGAATTGACAACTGGAGGCAGTCATGGTCGTTGCTAAGCACTTCATGCGACCCGTTCACTTCTATGTAAGCATCGTGTCTCTTGTTTAGCGGAAGTATTCCCCGTATGAGAGAAGCAACCTCTCGATCATACGGTTATGATCATAAAAAATGAAATTAAATTTTCATACATTAATAATCAGTATCTGCAAATCAGTCACACGCCATATTATTAACGATTCTAGGTTTACAGAATTTAGCTTTATTAATAGAGAATTTAAATGACTTATTGAACTTATTTCCTTTCACGTAATCAAAATTTACAGTGACTACATTTACATTATTCCAATAGAGATAAATAGAGATAAATAAGATTCTCAGGATCGTTTAACTAGGTTGTAGGGAGTTACAAAAAGTTTTCAACTCTACGTGCGGTTACCTTTTATCTACAGCGAGTAGAGTCGGATACATTGTCCCGGGCTCTTAATGTGGGTCGATTGCCACCTCCTTGGTCAGAGATGATGCAGTCAGCTGGAAGAATCCAGTGTGGCTCCGGCCCCAGAAAAACGGACGCCCCTGGCACCTTCTCGTACAGTACCCCATCGGTAATGAAAGTGTACGCCCTGACATAATGTCACTCCATCTAGCGCCTAACCAACATCACATCTCCATTGCGTCATTTCACGCGGCCGTCGCATGTGCAACGTCTGCCATTCACGCAACTCACTCCCATCACTTGTCGCACACACCAAAATACGCATAATACTTCGTCAAGTTCCGCCCACATTCCTGCCGGTATTTCCCTGTGTCGGCGTGCGTCAAATTAACTCATTCATTAGCTCCGCCTATGCGCTGAACCTTCCAGTTTGCTTTTAAGTCATTTTATAAGGGGCATTAAATCTATCTTCCCGAAGATTAGGCGAGATATTTCACTTCAAATCCTCGCCGTTAAGCAAAGAACACGCGCACGGCGACTTACGATGTAGCGACAAGCTCGGAGCAGTGACACACTGTTTCTTGTAATTTGTCACAACTCCTACGTTCGCCAGATAAATGTCTGCGAAGTGAAATTTGACTAGAAAATAACTTAGGATTAAAAACTATTTCGTTAATCATCCTTTAACATACTATCGTAACTCAGCAGACATCATAGGAAAAAAATAGGGCCCTCTGTTTATGTACTTAGGGCCCTATTATTAGATGTACTAGTCCAATCGTCATTATTTTAACCAGTCGTAAGAAGTAAATTTTATTTTTAGGATTCTTTGACAGAATACTTACAAGGTTACTTAATTACGAAATCTATTCAATAAATTCATTAGGGCTATACGCAATGCCACGGTAAAAGGTGGAAACCAGGATCTTTTAGCTCATCTGATTTGAGCGTACTGCTTAGTGGCATCCTAAGTCCTATTTTCGGCTCGCCATAAAATCGAAATTTTGTGATTCGCTGTTGCAGTCATGTTGTTTGTAAGTTGAAGTTTCTATCACCAATATACTAAAGAGATATTTGCCCTTTAATCAGATTATAAAGGAGCCTAAGTTGCGATTGTGTAGGCGCACTTTCGTAATCATTTGGTTTGACAGTAGAAGTGTACAGTACAGAAGTAGGTAGGCTTGCTCCTCTTACCTGAGTTCTTCAAGGAATAATCGCAGCACTACGTCGTTCGTGGTTAGAGACATGTCTTTAATTTTTGTCTGAAGACACTTCATTTCGTTTGCATGCGTTCCGCTGAGTTTGTGCAATAACCCGCTGAGCCTGTGAGAGTCCCCTCCTCCAGGCGATTCCAAAATTAACCTCCTCGTCTAAACATCCTGGATCCGTTTGCAAGCGTTGCACCAGCTAAGAGAAGCGTAGCGAAAACCAAATGTTTATGATGTTACTATACGATATCCTACGACGAAACGGATTTCGTTTTTGTCTCTGATATCTCGATCCTAGTCACCTTAGAAATAATGAAAGCGTGTTTTGGTTTTGGTTTTGGAATGAGAAGTCTCTACCTATACTCGTAATAGAACATATCCATGATCTACAAAGTTGGTTTTGTTCATTCTATCTTTAAACCAATTTGAAACATGATAGTTCCAGAAGCGATCTTCACTGTGTGCAAACGGGGTCTTGACTTCAGCTGCACTTTTATCAATTCCAAGATTGTTACAATAATAACAGAAATTAAAGAAATATATGTAGAACGAAGAATAATTTTTTTATTTATTTATTTAACTGTCCACTCACTAGAGGGTTCAAACGGATGTAGCATGAAACAATTTTAATAAGTTCTAAAAGCACAAATCATTAAAAATAAAATACTTGAACATGTACTAATTTGAAAGGTAGATTTCTGCTTAGTTGTTAACATAAGCATCAAAATGGATTTTTGAACATATCAAGCAGGCATTCCTTTATCGATATCAACTAATGATTACTTAACGTAGTTCCTTTTTATTCCATGAAAGGTTTGACACGTCCACAGAATTAAAAATATTTTCCGCATCTTTTATTAAATTATCACAACTGAATCTCTCACCGTTTATCACATTCGTTATCCACCAACTAATTATACCCTGGTGTTACAAAGAAACCCAACTTTTAGCGTCGTTGAATAAATCTTTCGGCTGATTTACAACAAAAATTTGCAGTACCTTACGGGACATGGATGTTACAAGTTACATCACAAAAAATAGGATGAGCTTTTTAATCGAGAAATACATCGTTACGGCTGCTGAATACCCTGAAATAACTACTCGCTATGTACAATAGATTGACGTCAAACTTATAGCTATCAAATAAACTTCAAATATGAAAGATTGAACTGAGATGAGTTTTTGTAGAAAATTGGTTGGTGGTAAAGATGATTTTGTGCACGATCTCGGTGTTATGCCTATCATTTTAGACAGTTAGTTAAAAATTCAAAAGCATATTGAATTTCAAGGTAATATTTTCCCTCAGTTACTTGAGACCCCACAAGGTTACCCCAGGTTTTATTAGGAAAATTATTAGGATTCCCTTTTGTTCTTCTCTACCACTTTCATAAAGCCTCCTAACCTTACTAATAAGATATTTCCAAATCTCTGATCCCTTGTGTTATTACTCTTATTTCAATCTCCATCAATTATAACCATTCTACGCTCATCTCTGAATTCTAAATATCAATTTACTTTCTCCCCGAGAGCCTCATCTCCATCTTTCATTCTTCCATTACGGTAAGCAGCCCACACCATAATTTTCTTTTTCTTTTTTGTCACCCCAGAAGTTTACCCCCAGTAAGACATGACTGCGATCTATTACGAGTAGCAACAGTGAACTCTAGTAGTATTTGCTAACCAACATGAATAAACCTCCCGCAATTGCTCCTCTATCTCTGTGGTACACTCTGCACTCCTTCTTTTAATCAAGATTCATGCATTCCCGAAATAAAATAAAAATGACGCCCTTAGCTTATTTTTAAATCCAATTTTACACAGCTAATGACAGTCTTGAACGGTTGTTATCAGTATTTTCTGACGCTTAGAAATTTGTAGATCAATGTCATCCTGTAAGAAAGACTAGGCAAATTTACTCAGTCTTCTTTTCGCTACTGCCATTCAATTGAAATCGTTTATTTCAAGACTCATTTACTTTCGCCACCACCCAGCGCTAAACGGTATTATCCTAAGCAGATCTATAATTTGTTCCTTTCATCTCTAAAATTATTAATCATTTAATTCACCAGCTTTAAAATACTGTACGTTATTTTAGAGACGCGGTTTTCTTTGCTCTGTGATGCCTGGAAGTCTGGATTGCGCCTTGTAATTGCAACATACTAATCGAATAGATTGTCCTAGAATTTGCAATGTGAGAAAAGAATTGAGAACTGAAGGAAAGAATTGAGGCAATTCATTTACACAATCTCAAGAATTCCCATCGCCACTCAAAAAAACCAGCGACAGTACCATTTTTCTCTTCAACCATCACCTTGAAGCTGCTTCAGCTTTCTTCCGAGAACAATGTTAATAATAAACGCGCTTAAGCGTAATAAGCGTGCTCTGGGCAGTAACAAAGGCTTGCCGAGTGCCGGCTCGCCTGGGGAATAATTCAGCTGCATTCTTTTGTTTGGAAGTCTCGACAAAAGCCCGCTGTGCGGCGCTACTCGTCGCGTCTTCGTTAGTGTGACGAGAGCCCGCCCAGGTAGCGCGCGCAGCGACAATGGAGCCACTATCGCTCACGCGTCGCACGTCGCCTGTCTGCTGCCGGAAGAGGAGACAGCAGCCGCCAGCGGCTCGCAACAGATAGCGCCCGTCGTGCTAATGAAGTGTTCGGACGGTGACATGCAGAGTTAACTGTCAGCTCCGCGTCAACACATTGTCGGATAATTTCAGCTCTTAATAGAATGTTGGAAATGAAACTCAGTGCGAAAAACTGGAGAGTTAATCAACCAAGCCCAGGCATGTGATGAATTTAATTTATGTAGTATCTGTAAAGAAGTCCATTAATAAAATATCTTCCTCTGCATAATAGTGAAATAACTAACCGCAACATTAGTACAAGAAATAGTAACTATGTACCTGCAAAAAAGAACACACTCTTCAGTTTCACAATGAAAGCACGAGTTGTAGAATTTCTTCTCTGAAACACTAGGCAGTTGTTTGGTGTCAGTACAAAAGAATTTCTTGCCTTTAGCCGACTGCTGCGCTTTTATTCAAGATTGGCTATCCACTGTTGGCATTCGACCGACACATACTCGAGATTGAAGTGCACAAGTGTTATTTTTTTTTTATTACTGTTATTCTATTAAAAGCATATTACGCTTTCAGAAACTATTTTCTGTAGGACAAGTGAATGAAACTTTTTTGTCGTAATTCTGTCTGTATTTTTAGGGCATGCAGGATCTCTTGAATACAACCAAATCTAATGCTTTGACATTAATATAAACGCTTGGCCACAGCAGTTTTATAGTATTTCACTTGACGGAGCAGCAGAAAACTGTTCAGAACATCTATGCACTTAAAAAAAAACGAAGAATTATTTCAACAAAGCAAAGCAGAATAAATGATGATCACCTTAAACATCAGTTATAAAGCTGCACTGTATGGTATGCTGTTTTGGTATTAGTGTCACTCCACAGTAATCAGCATATAACTTTGGTAGTAGATTACGACAAGTTTTGAATGCAATTAATAATTTGAATAATGAAAAAAAGTCACTAACTGTCTTCATTTCCTTCGACTGTGGTAATACATTCTTATAACTCTCCGTTAATTTATTAAATATTAATACTTGTCTTAATACTCATCTTTTATTGAATTTCTAGTTGATTAGACACGTAAAAACAAAAAACTCGATCGCTGACACGCCTTTAAAAGTAATCCAATCCTTCCGTTCTCCCGCCAATCTGTAAAGTGGGATAAAGTGATTAAATGGATGATTTTCATTAAATGAATGTCATAAACGGAAACAAAACTATTCAGTTCACCTTGCGTACACCTGGGTCATTGACAGAGGGTTGTATACAAAGGTGCCTATCAGTAGAGATGCAGCAGTTTTTACCTCGACAGTCTTACGAGAGAACCATTCAAATATTCGCGTACATTATTACCGTGCGCCCAAAACTTCTAGTTTAAATAGTAGCGAATTAATAAGTTTCTCAGTGGTATCGGTATGGTACGTGGTATTTTAATATTAAGAAATAATCACCACCAGTGTTCATAAAATTCAGTCGAGGTCTACGGCATAAACAAATTCACGTAGTTCATAGTTCTTTCACACTGCCGCCATTGGCTTTTATTCTGAACGTTTCTGAAAACAATGGGTAATTAGATAAATAATTTCCTCAGGAAAATTGTTTCTTATTTAACACAAGTATTTAATGTTTTCTTTAAAACAAAGGAACCATCATATATTACATTCGAATAAAAATATCAGAAGCTTGCAAGCTACTACAAGTGTTTTCACCTAAAAAATACTTTCCTGGTACAGCTGTTTTAAACAGTTACTTCCAAATGTTTCTCACGTAGCAAAAAACATAGTGAAATTGATGAGTTAATAGTTCATTTCACCAACGCTCAACTATTTGAGAATGTTATCTCTTCTTTGTAAATCACTCAAAACTTCAAATTGGCTAGGTTATAAACTTAATTGTGAATTCCCCATTTATGTATAATATTTGTGTAGTTTTTGCATTCTCGTTGTGATCTAGACGATCAGCTTGTCTTTAATTTTTCGTCCAGTGACATTCCTTGAACTGTTCCACACTTATACATTTACATTTAGAAATAAGAATGTTAATTTTTGTGTCCTGAATTTTATAGTGCATTCCACTTCCGTCTTCTAAGCAAAACTATGACGCATCTTGAGGTTTTTTTTTTGCTAACAATAACTTTCTTGAGAAGGCGTTTAGTTATAGAGAATCTTCCAAGAAGCTGTGTATTTTGCTCGGAACGTCGGTACTTTAGTCTTCCGGTCCATATTTCTAAACTATACATTTTCTGCATTCTGTATTCAATAAAGGGTTCCTTCAAGACCGTCGACTTTACAATTGAAATACAACAAGCAGTAGCTGTAACACATCTCAAGTCAGAGTTACTGCGTTTCTTGATTAAATAATCTTTGTAGTTCGGGAATTATTGTAGCTTTTGTTGTTTCGCATAGCAATTAATATTTAACTCAAATAGTTCGTGCATTCAACCGAGAGTGGTGGTTTAACGGTTAGCGTTCTGGCCTCGCATTCGGGAGGACGGTGGTTCGAATCCCCGTCCGGGCATCCAGATTTGGGTTTTCCGTGGTTTCCCCAAATCACTCCAGGTGAATGCCGGGTTGCTTCCTTCAAAAAGCCATGGCCGAATTCCTTCCCATTCCATGGCCCCACTCCTTTCCCGTCTCTAAAGACCTCGCTGTTAAGAGACGTTAAGCAATTAAAAAAAAAAATCGTGCATTCGGGAGGACTTGGGTTCGAATCCACATCCCTTCCCCCACCAGCCATCGAGATTTCGATTTCCCAACATCACGAGAATACCGAGATAATGACCTCGACGCTAACGAGACGTAAAGCTATCAGAAAAAAAGCAGATTGTTAGTTACTGTACTTTGGTTTTATCCGCTAAATTTACGCTTTTAAAAATTAAAAAAGTCAACTATATTACTTGCCATTCTCACACAATTTTTTCCCCCGAATCATCTGTGATCAATGTCACTGGTTCTTTTTCTATGGTTACTTATGAATCTAATATTCTATTGAAGACATAAAATCAAAAAAAAGTCGTCATCTATGACATTGCATGAATCTTTGTACTTAGGTTATTATTTCATATAAGATCAGCTACTAAGGCCACATCCATTCCATTACCTCTTTTTAGTGGCTCTTATTGTGATTTTTTGTTTCACAGGACCGCTTCTAATGGTCCGGAGTTGAAAAATTGTGAATATTACTGGCTCATTCTTCATAGGATTCATTCTCATGTTCAGGTGATAGTTAACTATAATGACCGATGAGATAGTTGATATCCACGGTATACTGATCTGAAAATAGTTTGGAGATTCGGGAATGACCAGCGATATATAAAGATAACCTCAATTAATATTGCCTGTACACCTTGAAACGTTTCAACTGGGTATTCGAATATTGCATAGCTATACTTACTCTATTAATTTTTTTGTTAAATTATTAATAATCATACATTAATTAAAAGTTGGGTGCCGTAGGGTTATTACCAAAATTAACAAGGTAAGAACAAACATTTACAACAATTATGCACAGATTTCATGAAACTGAAGGAATAGACCGGGATAATACTGTCTTAATGAATTAAACATAGATTAATTCATAACCGAGATTATCTCACATTTTATTTATTAGAAAACATAAACGCAAATTAAGTATTTATTTATAGCAAAAATGAAACAATTAAACAATCTTTTAGCAGGTTATAATGATAACGAATGTATAGAAAAATCAGACTATTGTGTGACATTAGTCAACAGGAATATTACTGAGTTATATTTCATCTTGCGAAGGACAGTGGAGGAGGGTACTAAATTACCGTATCACCTGGGCGGCCGGTAGATGATGAGTTGTTCTGCAATCCCGGAACAGCTCGCTCTCTGCGAGGATCTGCCACTGTGCAGCGCTTCAGAGAATATGCGAGTCCAATTGTCCGCTACTGCGTCGGGCAGCATGTACCATATGATCACATCGTACCACATCATAAGCAAACACCAGAATTATTAGTGCACTCAATGCAATAGTTAACACCAGAGTTTCTATTACATGAACAAATTTTCACAGAGCGACGAATCACTTCAGAATTAACAGTGTTCTCCTTCCGTCGATCATCTAACAAAAAGTCTTGGAAAACCAATTGACTGGTATTCACCAATCCATGCTAACCGATGACGTGTCTCAGGAGGCAGAAAACGATAGTTTTTGTCCTCAAAAAGTAAAAATGATTCGTCTGGTTTCAAAAAACTGTGTATTGAAAAGTATACGACCTACCAAGACGACTGATGCATGAAAAGATACATAAACACAAAATTTAAAAGATCGCTTGGTGTCTGGCGGGCACGCTAGATGGCAGGAGTGGACAAGCAGGCGGAAAAGCAGGAGAAAACTTTTGGTATATTAGATAATATGCGAAGTGTTCTTCGGTTACGAATGTGTGGCGTGTATTCGTATCAAAATACGGAAAAGCTGCACCTTGTCACCATAGCATTTTATGTTCGTTTCGCCAGTTTCGTGACGCTGGTCGTCTGTGTAAACGGATTAGCACGGAGCGATCACGTGTCTCAGAGGAAACCGTGGAGCGCGCGTGACAGATCTATGTACGTAGTTTACAAAAATCAACCGTTCAACTGATTACTGACTCCTCCACTTTCATCCTACAACAGGATGGGGCTCCATCACATTTGAGTATAAATGCCAGTGACTTTCTGAACACAGAACTGCCACATCGCTGGATAGGGCATCTGGTCCTAGTGATGTTCCTCTGCTGTCATGGCCTTCTATGTTGCCAGATCTGGTCCCATGTGCTTCTTCTTACGGGAATATGTGACGTAAAAAGTTTATGTATCCCCAGTGCCAACAGCACTGCATTAATTGCAGGTACGGATCATTGCTGCTGTGACGGACATTGATAGAAACATGCTACCGAGTGTGGTGGGTAAACAGTTAACGTTCTGGCCTCGCATTCTGGAGGACGCAGGTTCGAATCTCAGTCCAGGCATCCAGATTTGTGTTTTCCATGGTTTCCCCAAATAGCTCCAGGCGAATGCCGGGATGCTTCCTTGAAAAAGGCCATGGCCGAATTCCTTTCCGTTCCTTCTTCCCAGTCCCATATCGCCTTTAATGACCTCGACTTCGACGAGGCGTAAAGCCATAATTAAAGAAAAAAAGAAAAAAACATGCTCTCGAATGTATGGACGGTACTGGATTACTGTTTTGATGTGTGCCGGGTGACTAAGGACGCACACATTGAACACTTATAAATTAAACCAGAATCTTGGGTGAGTTTATGTATCTTTTAGTGTATCACTATTATTTGTAGGTACTATAGTTTTCGATACACAGTATTCTGAAACTCGATTAATCATTTAGGCGAACCCTGTGTTAACCATTAGTTTGTTACCAGCAAACTACTGCCATATTATTATGTACAGACACTCGCTCATTTGTGATTCACAAACAGAAGCTTGTGATTAACTTCAAAGATTTCTGTAGCCTTTTCACTTACGCGAATTGAGTCACAGGTCTCAGAATCGACGATACACCAATTGTTCTTTCAAATTCGTAGCCTTCCCACGTGAATATGTGGTGTTTCAAACAAACTGCATTTGATCACCAGGTGCACGTAAATCCGTAGTTTCATTCAGCTGGCACGAATGCCGCCGTCATTTGACTGTCTGTTAGATAAATCCTATAATGGGCTTCCCTCTTGGTACGTGCCCAATGCTCATTGTTAGCAGCCTCTAATTCGGAGAACGATGTCTGACCGGTGAATAACTCGCTGTTTTTTAGGCGGCACTGTCCATCCTCGCGAGCTTATACTCTTACGAATATTATTAAAAATAGTTACTAGTAAATTCAGGAATGTTACCATTTTTTCTGTTTTTTTGCATATTATGTTCAACGCTGAATAGAGTATAACCGAAACATAACATTTTAAGTAGAACACTGTACATAAAACCTGCTGAAAACATTGTACCCAAACTAAAGCGTTTTCGATTGGCTCCTACACACAACAGATGATACCAGTTCTGAATTAGGATTACATCTATACGGACATCTATAAACGTATGCATGATGTGCGGTAGTTTGTTTTCTAAGTAATCCTGAAAGCATGTTTCTGAGGACTCAGATGTATGTGCGGAAATTTCGGAGAGAAACATGCAGTAAAAGACAGCTTAGTAAGCAAGACATGCGCTTTCTTTTGCCAGGTCAACTAATCTAACCTAGTCTAGTGAGAGAGAGAGCCTTTCTGAATTCTCATCCGTCTATCCAGATTTCAGTTTTCCATGGTTTCCCAGATTCATTACCAATCGATGGGTGGAATGGTTCTTCTAAAGAGCCATGCCTGAATACCCCTTGCCTTTTTCCGTCAGTCATGACCTCGACTTCGATAAGGCGTAAAGCTCTAAGCGAAAATAGACTAGGAGGTAATCTAGATACCATGCTACACATATAGGTATTTTGAGAAGTTGTTTACGTAATTAATAAACGTTGATACCAGTGAAACATTGTTCTTTAGAACATTGTTTTTAAGAGCAGTTGTGAAATCGTTGTTCATGGAATCTCTTCTAAATACTTCGGGAAGAAACTTAACATCAGTAAGTTACTGAAATCCCCACTTTAACTAAAGAATTGGTTTCGATCTATTTCGTTTCTTCATATAGAAATCTTAAGTCATCTGTCACAATGTCAACATCTACGAGATAAAGACAGCTATAAAGACACCACCACGCTCGGTAGCATGTTTCTTACTTCTTTAAAGAAAGGCTCGCTACACGTTCCCTATTATTAAATGGCGCGAGTTGTGCAGTTTCTAGTATCCTTGACGAAATTCCTGGCACACTAAACTAAGAGAAGGGTTACTGCGAAGTCTTTATTCGACAATGTCCTCTACCGCCCTAGACTACAGATCACAACATATACCGTGAAAAGAGAGTCCATCGCGATCCGTAATTGAATGGGTTCACTATCAACTGTCGTCATTTCGGCCGAACAGGAGCGACATCTGGTGATCTTAATAATATCTTAATATGTTGAAAACGAAAACACCATTTACAGTAGTGACCAGACAACGGTCGAGAACGGAAGAGTCTAGATTGTAGTGCGGTTCGTGTGCAATCGGAAGTTATGCCGTTCATGAACGGTGAGCGAGCCCACAGTTCCAACAACTGCTTATTGTATACCTAAACAACTAAAACATCTAATAATCGAGTTCTGATTCAACGAAGCGGTCGAAAAAGAAATATAAAAGACTATAAGCGTTTATCAGATCATCAAGGAACTGGGCTCTATTGTCGCGTCTACGGAGATACATAACATACCCGATGCAGCATGTCTCTGTCAATGAGAGCAAATGCATTGCTGATGCGAACCCGCAGGTCTGGCAGATCAACTGGTACTGGTGGCACGAGCACTGTCTCTTTTACAAAACCCCAAACAAAGAAGTCGCAGAGGGTTTCTAAGAGAAAGAAATTTACCATCATTCAGTAATATGCTACAAGTGGAACTATCTCTAGAGAATAATTGAGGAGTATGATCCGCAAATAGGGTTGATTACAAAAACATGGCTAGAGAGGACGGATTTAGACGTGTGGCCATTGGTAAGTCATGATATTAACAGCTCTCCCAGAAACCTAGTGCAGCCAGTACCAGTATGAAAATTCTTTTATGAACTTGGAGAAACTCTTGAGAAGGTTGCCTTAATAAATAAACTACTTCGAACCAATGTGAAGGAAGAAGAATGGTCGGCATTATTCAATCAGCTACCTCCTAAAAGTCTCGTGGGAGGGAATGTTAGTACCCTTCACTCAATGTGGCAAGATTGACAAGCAGACCAACAAGGAGAGGGGATCACTCTGATCATCACATCTTCCCAAATTGGGATGGCAACCATAATGTGGAGGAACTAAAGCAAAACGCGATTGAAGTGCTCAACACACGATGGACATGATGGCACAAAATATTCACAAATGGCTATAGGGTTAGGAAATAGGCATGTTTGGCCTATGCGGCCCCGGTCGGATATGTTGATAAAGTGTATAAATTAACGGCTCAGTTCTCGCCTGACCTATTTGCAATTCCAAAAGGACCCATTATATACAAATGAAAGCTCAAGGGAACTCACAGGTGCCTTGCAAGCAATCTTGGGAAAAACTAAAGGAAATGGCAAGAACTGTTAAAAACATCAGCCAAAGAATAGACGTAAGGATTCAATAGGTGATGAGTCATGTGTGAGATGGCTGACTGTGCAGCCAGAAGCCAACTATTTGCTACAGAAAAGATGAGCTTTCCGATTTCTTTCACAGACTTCAGGCACACCGCGTCATGATCAAGAATGACAGGGAAAAGAGCGAGACACCACCAACGTTAAAGGATTATGGCATCGGGCAATATCTAGAAACATTGAAAATAACTCATGAAATGATCAAAAGTAACAGAGTACGAAAGAGATTAGGAGATTAACTTGATGACTAGACTTCACACCTAACAAGTTCTACGAAAAAAAAAAAAAAATACTGGGGGTACTATACCCCGTAGATGATTCAGATGTAACTCGTTGGAGTAAATTTATTATTGTGTGTTGAGATGCAAACTATACTACGAGATAAAGAAAGAAAACATCTTAAAGAGAACTGACGTAACTTCCTTGATGATAATTCTATCATTCCTAAGCAAGAAAGCGGCCATCATAATCCATAAATATGTAACAAGGACCAACGTATAATCAAACGCCCAATCAACCTCAACCTCACTATTTAGTCTCTGAATCGATTAGCCCAAGGCTAAAATCCATTTAATAAAAAGACCATTTTTATTATGGTGGTAAAATTAAACAGTTTCATCGAATAGAATAGGCAGTGGGATATGTAGATCATCTTACAAAGAAATGGCTTCAGAGATAACGACGAGTTGATTTTTCCAATTCGGATTTTGTCTGTTTCAAAATGATATTGGAAGTGAAGTATTGTTTTGGAACAGGATTACATATGACATTATATACGCCCAAGGATAAATGGAAACGTTGGCTGTTTCGATTAATTCAAGAATTTTATGTGTTAAATGTATGGCAGCTTAGTATAACAATTTTCCCAGCATAACTCATGTAGAAGATAATGCGGTATGAATGCAACCTATTAACACACATATTTTAATTTTGTCTAAGGTTAAAACATTTACCAAGGAAAACGTTAGAGTTTTAGAAATATAATGTTATTGATCGTTCGTTTCACAGTGAAAGAGGTGTTTGTAAACTAATACGTTGTCAGCTCTGTAATTTATTTAACGTTACGAGAATAAGATTGCGTATTCTACTCCAGAAATGTTTAATGCCTTACCAGCCATTCGAATTAATATGTAAGTACCTTTGTATCCTTATACACTCCTATGTAATGACGATACACACAGAAGGAAGTGAATGCAGTTACGAAATTTGAGACCAATGTAGCGATTACTAATAATAATAATCCTGTAAAGTAAATTCGCGTGGTCTTGCGACCACATAATAGAGTTTCCATTTGTCGCGGCTGGACATCGTGGAATTTGTACTTACCACAGAACATCCTGGCGTAGCTCATACTATCACACACAACTCTAAAAAATGCATGGCCTCAGATGGATTTGAGCACCGAATCCTAGTTTTTAAAAGCAAACACCTTAACCACTGATCTATCATACCTCTCCATAATTCAGTAATAACTATTTATCCAGGTGTGCAGTATTAAGTAGCTTATTTTTTTCAATGTGAAGTATTATTTGCTCTCTTTACTACAGAGTTCCCGGGGGTCTCACCATTGACAGGGAAGTTTTTTTAATTGCATCTTCAGATAATTAGTTCTGTGTTGCATCTATCATCTCGTGCAGTTCCGGCATTCTCCATACTAGAGATCGTGTTACATATTCTAGCTTCATCATTAGTTACCATTTTCTCCTCTACGAACGTCTAATATAATCTCTTACTATCGACGTGTCCTGATGTCCAGCTATCCATTCTCCATCTTTCCATTATCATAACATATCTAAACCATTTGCTTCACTGTCTCAAACTTCAACATTTCTCTTCCCCCCCCCCCCCCCCAACCCTGTGCCTTTCAGGAACCTGACGCTCTGCTTATATATCTCTCTGCCCGCGCCTACATTCAGAATGATACGTCAGGACGGGTTGGCTATGCTGTATGAACGACAAGTTTCAGCCACTTTCACTTTGTCCCATCACCGGATTATTTTATTAATCAGACGAAAGAATTGCCTTCTGCCTCTTAAATTTTTTTGTTTCCTCAAATATTTTAACGCTGGTTTTAATGATTCTTAGATAGGTGAAACCATCATTTTAATCCTCTTCTCATAACTAATTACGTTCTATATCCGATTAGTGTTCCTGACCAATTCATTGATATCTAAATATGCCAAGATTTTAGACTCTTCAGGTTTCTGGTTCCATTGTACATCACTATTTTCACATTTTAGTAAAGCGCGAAAAGTTTGTAGGAACGCGATATCCTGTTATGTTAATTTATACATGGCGTATTTTAAGCGTTACTCTACTAGAATATGGAAAATATGCTTCAGCTTCCTACAAAATTATTATTTTTTAAAAACATAAGTAATTTTTTTGTTTATTTCTGTTACTTTTACTTTGTTAATAAATCATTGCATAAAAGTTTTCTTACGTTAACCAAAAGAAGTTTTACCACTTTTGGAATCTTGCAATTAAACTTTTAGTCACTGCAGCTTTTCTCTTTAATTTGGTACAATTTTTTTAACGTTAATTTCGTCATCATACAGCCAGATTGAACAGCTTAAAGTATGAAATAATTTTTCTACCAGCAATCTTGTCATTGCAGTGTTAATGGATATTACAGGAGCAGATAAACCCAAGACGACTACGGGATTTAATTAAAACCTTCTGTACCTAAATTCGAGCTCGTATCGGTAATACTGAATACCATCTACAACACTGTCGGGGCCTGGTTGAGTAGCGTTGTTTCGGTCCAGTAAGGTACGAATAGGGCGGATAAAGATCTATACACCTGCGTTATGTCTAATCTGTTTACGAATTTCAGCATATTTCCTGTAAACTCCTTGATGGCAGTGGGATGAATCCTACATTTTACCGCAAAAATATACGTTTCACATGCATAGAAACACAATAAAACTCAGTAACCCACACTATATTTGGTTGCTAGATACATGATAACAGACTAGAGCTTCTTTAGTATGTACAGAACGTAAAGTCACATAAAAAAATAATAAAGAGTCTGTTGCATGGAACACACTGCAGATGTGAGAACATTACCTCTCTTTCTTTTTCTACTGGTGCTCCGAATGCATTTGTAAGTGATATTCTTTCAAAGATTTATCTGCCGCAAGCACACTTTCGTTACTCAACACGTGCGATACCATCTATATTGAAATTGTTTTGTGAATTTATCACTTAGCTGTCACCAATAGAAAATATTCACATGCAGTAAACTTCACATCGTTATAACATACGGTATACAATATATATTCTGAAATAAACATTTTTTGCATCGTTTTACATGCAGTAAACTTCACATCGTTATAACATACGGTATACAATATATATTCTGAAATAAACATTTTTTGCATCGTTTCGAGAAACACTGAGGACTACTCGTAGTTCTACTGTGTTCCGGTAACATAACGTCGTCTGTCAGTTCAGACAAATACCAATTTTTTATAAAACCCACGTGCAGTAAACCGTATAAATTTTGAAGTTATCATTCTTTATGAAATTCTGAGGATTAATTATGAGGTAGTTTGTCTTAAAAACTCATAAATATATTTAGAATAAAAACGTTGTAACTGCCACTGAGATAAACAATCATGCTGTAGGGTACTGCGTTTTCAGTCAGCTGGCACATTGCGTGTCACTCCAGCGTGACATTCTGACGTCACAACCAGCGTGGCGCCTTGTGTGACACGGCGATAGAAGTTCACACTTTAACCAATTTTTCTATATATTTTTCGGATTTCTAGAGTGCCATCTCGTCTAAATGGTGCGATTTTTTTCGTTTACAGATGACGAGATACAAGTAGTAACGTAATTAAACAAAGCCATGTGCTACTATCTGGGGGGGCTGGTGGTTGCGCATCAGTTTGTTTGCGCAGGGTGTGGTGGGGGCAGGTAGGCAAGCCGCAACACGCGGTCCGGCAGCGGTAGTCCTGCGAGCAATGAGGCCGTGCATCGTCTCACACAAGATAGGGGTGAGTGCCAGGTACGAACAATAACCTATACGGGTATTAATTGGTCCCCAAAGGCTTTTAGACATCAGTATAGTTTCGTATCAAATCATACAATCAGAACACGTTTTGAGCGTCAAAAGTTCATTCACAATCAGTTCATCACTTTTCAGGAGATTTATTCGAAAACTGATAGTTGTATAGGCAGATACTCCGTGATTTAAAAGTCATAATCTCATCAGACCTTTATTAAATTTCCTGAAAAATTATTATTATTATTATTATTTTTGCTTTATATACTTCAATACTACTGTCACATAAACATGTAATGATCTGAAGTTTATTTAGGATAGTTTAAAGGAACTTTCGGAATGTAAAATTATCTGAATGAAGCTAAAATATAATCAGGTTAAAAATATCTGTACATCAACACAAATAGAATTCTACTATCGTTAGGTATCATACAGGCATTCTGCTGAAACCAATGAAAGCTGGTTCTGGCTCACACCCATATGTTTTTTTTCCGGACTTCAATTTACTAATTAATTAAAATTTGGTCTCTACTCAATTTGTATCCAAGACACCTGTAGCCACAGTCTTATGATCGAACTATATATATGAAATAACACCACCATATTCAATCAAAATTTTCATGGATTATGTTATTGTATGGAAAATTATTCCCTCTTAACACAATTGCAAGCGTAAATTACCAGGTGTGGAGCTCTCTAGTTCTTATATTCACATACACGAATGAATACAAATAATAGAATTACAATGAATAACCTGTATGAGTCCGCAGATACCGATAAAATAAGTAGGCAGAGCTACCAATTCTAATCAGTAACAGGCAACAGTGTGGTCCCGCCTCCCTACGCCCCTTTACCGGTAGACACTTGATAGTAGTTCGGAACCTAGGGAACCCCCTTGCTACGCCGGCATGCTACTGGTCATCCAGTCTGACCATGGCTATGTCGAAGAGTAATATTTATAATGTCAAACATGGTTTTTACAGCAATTAACTATTGTGCATTTTGATAGGCTTACCTGTAACTTTACACTGGCTTCCCATGTCATAAGCAGTCGAGTAATACTGTGTCGTATCAATTAAATCAACGTCCAACGAATTCTTTGATGTTGGAACAAATATGTTTGTAAATAACTATCTGTAAAAAATCTCGGAAGAACTACTTACATGCTTAATACTTCGTTTTTTACGGTGTAGCAGACACACTCAGACATCAGTAAACGATATTCCTTCTAATAATACAAATACACCTATTTACTGACAATTGAGGACAGTACAGTGTCCTAGAAAAACTATTCTCTTAATGAACAGGACACAAAATGTTTCATGATAAATGATTTTAGTTTCACAGTCACCCTGACTACTTTAATTATCTATGTATCTTTTTAAATTTTATCACTCTCCTGTAGTTGCAATAAAATCTTCCCCATATGGAACGGAGATAACTAAAAAAGGAGTAACATAGTAAACTATGTAATCAAATCTCCCAAGTACGAGTATATTCTTTGTGTTCTCCAACGAACCATAAAGCAAAGTTGGAATAAAGATCTGTAACAGGCAATCACCATGAAATTTCGTACATGTTTGTTGTCCTCGCGGGCGAAATCTTTGTTAAAATCCACAAATAAGAGTTTAGGAATATTTTTTATACATACAGCCATGTGACTGAGCGATATTGGTATGCAACCGTTATTATTAACTACAACTTGGAAGTAACGAATGAATAATATTCCTTCAACGAACCATCGTCGGCTGTTCACAGTTTGTGACAATCCATTGTACAAGTTTGTATCAAAATGCTAGAAAGTAAATGTTTATGGCATATTTGGCAAAGAGAACCAGAAGTGTAATACGTTCGCTGAGTGACACAGCTTTATTTTGTGGTGTAGTGGGCGTTTTTGTGACTTTACCTACAGTTTAACGCAGAAACCAAACCACGGACGTCGAGGCATTTCATATGTGAGCAAGGAAAAAACCATAGGGAATTGTCAGACAAGATCCAGAATTTTCATGGCAAGCGCGTTATATACGTGCTGAAATTGTTTTACGTAAGAAATATTGCTAAGTGCAGTAATACGCATGAAAAATTTTTTTCGCATCAAAATTTTTTTTTTGTTTTATTTAGTAATAAAATTTGGTAAACGTTAAATATGTGTTTATTCATTTAAATTAATAAATATTATTGCTTAACCTCAACCATTAATTTATTGACCTCAAAAATAAGTCTGCTGGTAACAGAAACATGTGATAAACCAAAAAAAGTCATTTGTTTTGAGTCAAATGTTTGGAAAATTAGAAGGCGTAAGGAAAAGTTTAACGCTGTAGGCAGCTTATATCGCCCAAAACATTGAGCTAAGTTGATAAAATAGATCTTCTTGAGAAATCTCATCACAAATGATGCAAAGACGATGGATTTTTCACAAGAACCAACATGAAGAAACTGCAAAAAAAAAAAAGTTTTTCTTATTTTGGCCACGGAACATTAAAAATAAACTATACGCCTTTTAACTGTTACTTAATAATACTTTTTATACCTTATTACATTATGTACTAATAAATATAGTCTCCATTGTAATTTTTTACTGTTCCCATCCATTATAAACATTCTGTTGTCTGTAAATGAATTAAAATTAGAAAACAGTTTCTAAAAAAATGCGTACATAACATTGGGGGATGATTTTTTACAGTAAATCTACGCACTGTATTCAGCAAACAATGAATATCTACTGCCGTATCGGATTACTATTAAATATTTTTCTCTACCATATTTCTGGCTTGGTATAATATTATCCAAAGTATGAGATATATAAATAAACTGATTTCTATATGCACTATTCTTTCTTGCAAAAGAACACAATTCACTGGATGAGGGAAACAAAAAATCATCGTATACAGATTTTGAACCTCAGAGTAAAATTGTGTATATATATTCATAATAAAACACGAAGCATTGAAATATACATATATAATAGTAGCTGTGCTACGAGAAATTTGAGATTCCTGCTGTTAATTCGCTTATAAACTATCAAAGAAATGGGAGCTTAGAAGGAGAAAGCAGGCGCATCTCATAACTTACCCATGATATAAGATACCACCGTGCAAATTTCATCCAAATCCGTTCTATACTTTTTGCGTGATACGTTCACAGATAAAAAAAAAAACAAAAAAAAAAAAAAAAATTTATTGTTTTGTGTACCGTTTCATCGGGAATTGTATAATTTATTTAATGAAAAGTCTTAACTCATCACGTATGATATCTCTGTGTGAGAATTTTCCTAAAATCCGTGCGTTAACTCTTGCGTGATGAGTGCACCGGTGAACAAAATCCTCGAAATTTACTGTTCAGGTCTCAAGTAACTAAGTTCTCAGATTAAGATGCGTGACATAATCTTGATTAGTTCTTGCATAATGCTTCCAAAGACAGACAAAATTTCAATGTTTACGGTTTTTGACTTCAGCATCATCGTAACTGGTAACGTATGCTATCACAGTTTGTAGTACTGTAGAAATAAATTCATTTGACTATGCATAATGTGTACACAACGTAAGAAATGCCAAAATTTACTGTTTTGTCCTTGAACTAACTATTCTTTGCGAGAGAAACAAATCGTATTATGGAGATGTCCGTAAATTGACTGTGTCTGTCTGATTGTCCAAGCATTACACAAAAACTATTTAGCCATCAATAAGTTACACAGTTAGACAAAATCTGTATTTTTAATTATTATTATTATTACTTCCTGTTTTTGTCGCCGCAGTTTGTATATTGCCTGTTATAAGTTATATTACAGATATTTTAAAAAAAAAAAGAAACTGGGGCAGTTAAGGTAGGATTTGTGGAATGATAAGGATGTTTGTGTTTAAAATCTTGCTTGAGGCTCTGTAACAAACCCCCGAATGCTTGAGATGACAAGGAGGAAGTGAAATATATATAAGAAGGATAATTTTAATAATTTTATAAGATGTATAACATGAAATCTATTCTCTCGTAGTATCCATAAACCTAACGCGTTATTCTGCCCGCTGAGCCGCTGTGAAGCGAGATGGTTTATACCAACTTTTTCTTCCTTCTTCAGTCTTGATTATTCTCGGACTACAAAGGATTGTAATACCAACAGCTCCCAATCTTGATTAGCCCAGGAGCAGAATGGACATTAGTAGCGTAAAAAGACGTTGCTGTCGTATGTTGTTCTCTCTGAAATATTACAAAGAGAGTGAATTCTTTATCAGGATGAAAAATAAATGTTCATTTTTAAAACAAAGACAAACATTTTCTCACATGGAAGAAAGAAACGATGTTGAGTTGTTGGAAGTATTTGGCGGAAATACAACTACAGCCATACAAACCAGAAAGAGACGACTGTTTTTGCACATCATTCTCACGACTCTTGTTGCTTTCAGTGATCGCTTTGTGCTGCAGAATTTTACAGCGTGCAGGCATCGGTCTTAAAGGCGATAAAACGCGACCACAGCAGAAGATGTAAAAAATCTAAGGTTACGAGTCTTCCACATCTCATACCAATTTACTTGTATCTTGTTCTTCATAATTTATTTTCTATCTTACAACTTGTAAACCAAGTGCATCTATTAAATCACTTCATTTCCTTATTATTATCTTTCTCTAAATTACGATAATATAGAAGTTAATGTGAATTTATAAAAATTTCTTTAAATATATTTATTACTAATGTTGCTGATGTTTGATGGCCTTTCATAATAAAGTTTTGAATTACACCACAAAATCTAAACAGAATTGCTACCTTGCTTCGGATAACTTAATAAAATTTGATACTGATTATCTGTGGTGAAAATATAACGTGAAATGCAAGAAACAGTGTAAATGAAACATTGTTTAACTTTATTTTCTTCGGGCTTCACGCATCTTTGACGTCGAAGTCAATGAAGGATGGGAGACTAGGAAGGAATTCGGCCATGGTCTTTTGAAGAAATCGTGATATCGGGAAACAACGGAAAAAACGAAATTTTGATGACCAGACAGGGAGTTTGAATCCGTATGGTAGGCAAGAATCTTATCGCTCTCCCACTTGGTTGAAAGAAATTTCGTTCTTAGCCGATAGTATCGTCGCGTGTAACTGTGAACTTCTCGTACCATCCTCGCATATTAGCTCTTTTTTTTTTTTTTGTTTTGGTTCTGCTGGTGACAGTAAGATATTACGCACATATTCTATGACAGGGAGAAACAGAAGCACTGAGAGAAACAAAGAAACGGTAAAGAAGATTAGTACAGCCTACATCACCACTAGGGAAGCGTTCAATAAAAAGATAACATATAATTGGAAACAAAGATCACACACTAAAAAGCAACACGAAAATGATACTATACGCGGCAGACACTATCATAAAGAGTAGGCACGGAATAAAAAACCTGGAAAAAAGGGGAGAAAAATCCTCAGGAAGATATTGGGTCCAAAGGTGAAAGACGGGAGTGAAGATCAAAAGGAGGAACTGTACTGGAACTTGAGAACGATACCAGGAGAAATCAAGCTTAAAAGAGCAAGATCCGTTAAGCGTGTGATATGGATAAAAGCACCAGAAAAGTATGGTAGTCAAAGCGGCAGGACAAGAGGAAAGACAGGAACAGAATGGGTGATTGAACTTTGAAGGGCAGGACTCAGATGGGTATCAAGGAGAAAGAACTGGAGAAATAATTACAATTCAACAAATATTATTATTATTATTATTATTGCAGCTATATCGATCCTTTTTTCAGGATGTAGCCTCTTTAAGCCTGATGAGCTATATATTAGAATTTAATTCTACATAGTTTTGCTGTATTTCTTTCCAGGCCGATCGATCCTGAGCCACCCTCTTCCAGTTTCACGCCTGTAACTCGACGTATATCCTTATCCCAGCGATCCGGGGGTCTTCCTCTTGCTCTTTTCAGGTTTCTCGGTATCCAATCCAGCACTATCGTAGTCCATCTTTCATCTCTTTGCGAGCAACATGACCGGCCCAGTGCCATTTTTGGGTCATGACTCTTTTTAAGATGTCTGTTACTTTAGTTATTGAACGGATGTGCACGGCCCTTTTCCTGTCTCTTCTTGTAAACCCTAGCATTGCTCTTTCCATACTTCGCTGGGCAGTTCTCAGTTTTTGCTTCGTGTGGCTATTTAGGGTCCAAGTCTGGCAGGCATATGTGAGGACCGGTAATACACATTGTTCAAATACCTGTTTCTTAAGATGTACTGGCATGTTCGATTTAAAAACTATGGAATTTCTTCCGTATGCTCTCCAGCCCAGCTTTATCCGTCTGTAGATCTCAGGCTTTGAGTCACCATTCATATTGATCAGTTGGCCAAGATAGATGTACTGATCTACGGACTCAATACCAGAATCTTTCATGTCTGCCTTTTCTTTATCTTTTTCTGCCCATTTGTTTTGCATGATTTTGCTTTTTGATATATTTATTTTAAGGCCTACTTCACTGCACGCTGCCTCTAGTTCATTTATCAGTTCTTTGAGCTCTTCCAGACTGTTTGAGAGTAAAACTATATCATCAGCGAATCTTAAGTTGTTGAGACTTCTTCCATTTATTCTCAAACCTCGGTTTTGCCATTGGATTTTTGACATTGCCAACTCTAGGGCTGATGTGAATAGCTTCTACTGGGAACTCTTTGGTGACTTCAGCCATGTTGACAAAGGCAGTGGAAGTGGTGTAGATGTTGTACAGTAAGTCGATATAGCCGGGATTCACTCCTTGTTCTAAAAGACAGAGAGGATTACTAGAGCAGGATAGAGAATCGCCAATGAGGGAGACAGGAGAACAGGGAACTTAAAATCTCAGAAGAAGGACTGGGAAGAGAAAGGGAGAACTCAAATCATAAATTAACTACCCACACTCCTATAGAGGCCGTAACAAATGTATACCTATGGGGGCCCCCTTCAGCCAGGATGACGTCGTGGTACAGCGGCTCATGTAGGGAATGTTACCGACCATGGACAAAGGTTGTTTTAATAAAGTACTGTGCATCCTAAGGGATCCAGTAAACATGTTGCGTTCTGACTCCTAGTTCTTTCACTCCATTCCAAGTATTATGATTTTTTGATTTATTTTTTATTCTAAGAATTAATAAAAAAAATTCTGCAATATCAGATTGACTGAAACGAAGCGCTACATTCAATATACCTGAAATCTGTTGTCTTGTTTGGCTTAATTTCTAATTTAATCGGAAACAATATAAAACACTGAAACCCGCCGTTCTTCGAGTCGTTCCTTGTGAAAAAAATCATCATGAATACCGATAATTGAAAACATATAAAACCGAGGCTATTACAGTCGGTTTAAGAGATAAATTTACTTTTCCAGCGGAAAAGAGTTTTGCTGTCGTTCGATGGGCCTGCACTTCGAGGGCTTCCGTAGCCCCAGGATTCGATTAATTGGATCAACAAGAGCATTCACATTCTTAATCCCGGCATTAGCGGAAGCCAGCCTATAATGTATCTATCGGTAACTTACAACCCACAAAATTAAAATGTTGCCAATATACTACTGGTAGTACATCATGTCTAGAATCTGGAAGCCTATTTAACGTATCCGAAAAGTAAAGTGTATTCGTGTGGTCCTAACGAACTAGTGATATGAGTTTCAAGTTACAGCACATTTCTCAATTGTCTCATTCAGTTATCAAAGCACAAGATTGGTTCCTTCCAAACTTTCTTTACAGTTCACAACCGGAGGCGTATGTGACATAATGCGATTTAAATGTGGCTTCTCTCGCCGGTTTTGGCCTTCGATGGCATCTTTCACTACCACAGTCATAAATTTATAATGGCGCTGTAGATGGATAATCATACGGTCTCTTATCGTTTGAATGTGATATGATTTATCAGCACTGTTAAAAATCTTTTCATTTGTCCAGCTGAATTTTGCATTATATGACAGCACCAGGTTTCCAAAACTTCAGTCATAAGAATTTTGTCAATATATTTGTGCTGGTGCATTTAGAGAATGTTCAACTCAATCTGAGTTGTGGAAAATGATACACGTCCAGTTATTAATGGCAGTAATCATTTGTCACCTGTTTATAACAAATGTTTTTTGTTAAATTCTATCATGTTTGGTGATCTTTCTCACCAAGAATATGAATTCAGACAGTTCTTCCAATGTCTGAGCCCTCTGTTTCAAAACCACACGCCAGCTCTTTCACTGTTGCATGGCTGCTGACGATTTCCTGCAACAGGTCCAGCTACTCTTCCTAGGTTTTCTCTTGTCTCCATTATGACAGCAATATTGTCTGAGAACTCAACATTTCGGCGTATTTTCCGTCATTCTATAAGACTATCTATCCCTCACATAATCCACAACTTTTTGTTCATATGCATTAAAGTTAGTAAATGATGTAAAACAACCTTGCCTTACGCTTTTCTTGATCTGTACTTCCACAATGATTCCTGTGTATCAGAACTACTATTTCGCCGCTGCTCAAATTGAATATTATCCTTCTGCTACAAATCTACTTCCTTTGGCACCTCAAACATCACCTCTCAAGTGACATCATCAAACAACTCCTTCAAATCCACAAAAGTTAAAAATATCGAATTGTCCTGCGTTGGTCAACAGTCCTTCGTTCCTGTGCCTCCGTTAAATCCAAACTGGTCTCATGAGAGAAAGTACTTAATTTTATATTCCATCCGCTTTTTTATGATTCTAGTAACGGTTTCAGAGCTACATAAAATGATGTTTAGAGTCCTGTACCGTAAATATGGACACTGCATTCTAAGGAACAGGAACCATTATACACTTATCAAAATCCTCTGGCACCTCTCCAAACTCGCACACAATCTTTCTTAGCCTCAACAGCTCCACCGGAATATCTTCAATGCCAACTGCCTTACTGTCATTCGGATCTTTGATGCTTTTTCAAATCCTCCTATCAGGATTGCGTCTCATTTTTCTTCATGGTCTATTTCTTTCTACATTTCAATTAGATTAGCTCTTAAAGTGCAGTCTTCATGCAATATTCCAATGTCCTCTTTCCATCTTCTTCTTATATCCTTCATATCAAACTATGCCTCATAATACCTCACCGTCTTGACACATTAAAAAAACTACTTTTGGTTGGTGCTTGTTGAATACTTCCCTGTATAAGCTACATCTGTTCTCCCAGTTATTGTCTCATGCTCTATTTTATCACAAATTTAATCTAAATAAGTTCTGTGCCTGTTTATTAAATTTCTTAGCCTCCAGTAATTTTGCTGTCCTATCTACTCCTATACGTTTTTAACTGAATTCTTTCATCTATAAGGCTAACGATATCATCATGTATTCATTTTTCTGTTCATTGGCAAGGTCTTTACAATAAACATTCCAGCTGTCTCAAGGATTTGTGTTTCATTTCATCCCATCCATCATTGCTTCCTGATGGTATTCTCCTGTTCTGTCTGACCCTCCTTTAAAAGATTTAAATGTTTTCAGTTTTTATCTTTGCCATCCATTTCTCCTTTATTTAACTTCAGTTGGTATTTTGTCATCACCAGATCACCACCATCAATATTCTTCCATCCTTTATCCAGTTTTCATTATTATTTCTCACCAGAATATAACTTATTTTTAAGTCTCCTCAAGTATATATTCTTCGTATGATATATTAAAAGTGTTCGTTACGAATAAATTGTTCTGCGTAGAATCTCTATCAACCTTTCACCTTTTTAATTTCTTTGCGTAATACAAAACTTCAAATCTTTTTCGTAATACAAAAGTTCTAACCACTCCACTATCCTCTCCTTCGCCAACACCTCACTCTAGTCTCCTAGTATTACGAGGTTTTCATCTCCTTTAACGGATCTAATTTTTTCTTTATATCTTCATACATTTTCACACAGTTTCTTTCCTATTTCTCATCTATAGGTATGTAAACTTAAACGACTGTAATGTTGTTTGTTTTTGTGACTAATTTTAGCAGCATATTTCTAGACTTATATTCCACATACATATTCATTGAATCTTCATTCCACTGATCGTATTAACGATTCTATAGCATCCAGGCCAGAAATCCCCAGGCGGCTGCAATGTTATTTCTGACCGCCTCATGACCATAAGTTAAGAGATCTTCGAGATCCATGGAAGAACATGGGGCACGGCAATAAAGTACACTAAGGGGGCAACATTTTGACTCGTGACACGGTGCTACTGGTACAAGGTATACAGAAATACCATAAATTTACTGTGGGTTGCGCTGACCTTACGTAGTGTTCCTTCATCATGTAGTGAGACACGTGCTCTTAATGCCGACCCGGACGAGAACACTGGCGCTGACATATTGGCTTCTTTCCTCTATATTTGCAGGGTTGTAACGTATCCCAGGGGCGCGCCAGTTTAATACAGGCTAAACTACGACTCATCCTTGAACAACGAACTACCTCACTGGTCCTGGGTCCCATCAGAGCGAGCCCTGACATCACTTTCGTTGAGCCACGCGATGTCCTTGTATATCAACCCCTCAAAGCCGATGAAACACAATCTGACGGGAGATGTGCGACCCAGAGGCCGCTTGGAGGTCTCCGACTACTGGAGATGTGCTGGTTGGATGCAGTTAGGGTGAGTAACGATCCTGATGCTGGGTCGTAGCACTTGGCCGTACTGCCGTTGAATGTTTCCTCTCTCCTGGAATCTTCTCCAAACCCTGAAATGTCGCCCCTGGCGCGGCTGTGGCTGGTCTCTAACCTGCTGATTACTCGACCACGCGTAATATCATCCCGATGTGCTCTCTGTGCATCCTGCTTTCCTGTGAGCCAAATGGGCAGCCCAAGAGGTCATAACCACTGCACCCAATACCTCAGCCTACAAGAACGTTTCCGGGCAGTGTCGTAATGAGCTGCCAGGTCTGTCACGTTTTGTGTGTTGTTCGGCTACATTATAGATTTAACGCAACGATTAGTCGTGGATCTCGAAGATCCTTAAACCTATGGACATGATTGGACTTGACCCATTCAAACTGTTTATATTGAATGCGTTATGCCCCCTTGTCTTCCATATCGTAATCTTTGAGAACTAGTCGTTATTAAACAGATTTCATGTCGTTCGTAATTCTGGGATGACAACCAGTTCCAAACTTGTATGACGTATTCATATCAAAACCACCGATATTGATTACTAAATTTTATTACCGTTGTTATGGAACGATATGAGGATCCCTACCTCCACTAATATCACTCTTTCCACGTCAACAGCCAGCACAGGAAAAGCCTGTAATCTTTTTCTACTTCTTATAAAATAGAAAATAAAAACAAATTTTAAACCTGTTCGGAAAATGGTACACAGAGATTTCTCAGTAAAGCTGTTTTATCGTCAAACTTAACATATCACAATTGATCACCATTAGTTTATCCAAGGACAACCGTATCCCCCACCCATTGCGTTTAGTAGAACTTGGCTATATTATACAGAATATTATACAGAATTTTATACAGAATAATAAACTAAAAGTTTGAGGACAATATATGGAGTCACTACATGGAACATAAAACATGTTGATTGTTACTCGGGTTACACACAAAAAATCTGTCATAGACAGTTCACGCGGCAGCAGTATACAGAATGCCTTCAGAAAGCATCAACAGAAACATATCTCACGTTATAAATAATCACAGCTATCCCATAAGACCACAGAAGCGTGCAGTGATTAGGCTCTTATTTCGCACATTTGCAATATTTCCCTTATGATGAAAATTTAACTTCCCATACATTTTCACACATTTTGATAAAAAAAAATTTCTATGTCGATAGATTTTAAAGACTAGAGATGGTATATCAAATTTTTTAAATTCACAAATCTTTAAAATGAAAAGAGGAAGATTGAATATATATATATATATATAAAATATATTTCATTAGTGCAAAAATCTTGAAACAGTTTATTTAATTATTTTACATAAAATCGAAATTACTTAGAATCAAGGGTAACTAAGCACGAGATGTGAAATGCGAGAGTTATCCGATGACAGGAACGTTTTATTTACTACCTGCAGTGACATCGGCCGGAACGGACTGCACGTTTAAGATCGACGCCAGTGTAGTCCTGTTAAAGTTGTATCAGATGATGTTGGTTGTATCGCTGAATGGAGATTTCAACATTAACCTTAAATTTCAATTTACTCGACTTTTTGCAACAGATTGACCAATTGTTGGGGTATTATACACGGGAAGGTACAACAGGTGCGCATTCAACTCAGTACTCTCTGCTGACTACGCTTGGTTTACCCTAACATCTTACGGGAAAGCAGTCTTAGTCTTCACATTGACCCTCAACACTACCCATAATACATTTACACAAAGTTTACAAGTTTCAAAGGGATGTGGTAACAAACACTTAATAACCATACATTAGGACGTCAGTACGTCATTGCTCAATACCTATGCCTAATAATTGAGTTTCTTTCTTCAGTCTGATAAGGACCAGTCGTTATGCATTCAAAAAACTACTTTCTTGTAGTATCGTGTTTGAATTTCTATGAACATAAACCTGTGCAAATGAGAATCTCTAAATTCACAGACACAAGAGCTTAGTTTTTCACTGTATATGAAATGGATCCTCATAAATAATTATACTCGGAATAATATATATCTCTGTAGAAGGAAAGTGGAAACCATCCCATTTAAATTTCGCGAGAGACTTCCTCCACGGGATCACCGGGTGTGGCGAACACCATCATCGTTTTAGATATATGGACCCAGTCATCATTCTGTAATATGGTACAGCCGTTGTAAATTCAAAGGGAGAAATTCCTCAAAATTAAATCGTTAAGAATCCTTATTGTTAAGCCACCTAACAACAAGAGTTACGTCATCCTTATCACTAACCACAACAACCATGGCAAGAAACAAAAACTAAGATTCTATTATTTTATTATTAATCAAACATGCAGTAAAAATAACGGTGTATTTATATATTCAGAGTTTAGCACAAGCGAAATAATTTATAAAAATTCCAACAAGTAATCGATAGATATGACAGAACCGATGTAGCTGAAAATCAAGTACATTTATCCATTACAGGAACTTCAGTGTTGCATGGTGGGAATCTTATGGATCATCTTAAGCTAAAGTCATCCACTGTTCGACGAGCAGTCTGGCACGGAGATCCGAAGTTACCACCGAGCGTGGTGGATGAGCAGTTAACGCTATGGCCTCGTATTCGGGAAGAGGCTGGTTCGAATCCTGTTGAGTTTTCAAGATTTGGGTTTCCCATGGTTTCCCCAAATCACTCTAGGCGAATGCCGGGATGCTTCCTTCAAAAGGCCATGGCCGATTTCCTTCCCGTTCCTTGTCCTCCCCAGTCCCTTCCCGCCACTAATGACCTTGGCGCGAAGTAAAGCCATAAGTAAATATATCTATATAAACTGCCAGCAAGTATTCCAATCCGAATCCTGTTGAGTTTATTTTTCCCCAAGCTCAAATCTACAACGCATTTGTGCTGATACTGATAATTCGAGAATGGTGAATTATACACCGTCTGGAATTAAGATTGTCGGCAGTCAGTTTCTGAGCCAAGCGTTAAGGTGGATTTTTGGATTATTAACAATTCTAGTCAAATGAGGTCTGACATAATGAATTGGTAGGTCAGTATTTTATATTTATATATATATAATTTTAAGTATTCCTACAAAAGACCCTTCTCTCTCGATGCCGAGCTGTGCGGCCGAATGTTGGTAGCAAATATAGAGTAGCTACGGTCTGTGATGCTTCTTAACAGTAGAGTGTAGTTTGGTGTATGCCACTGAACTATCACGCAACAAAGACTAGCGCGTCTGGAAATGCGGGGACTGAATGTTGAGAGGGAATGCGCTTTTAATAATGATAATAAAAAATCCTAAAATTTTTTTTTTCGTTGCGTATGAAACGAATAGTGGTAATGAACATTAATTTTAAGACCGGCAACTACAAGTAAAAAGTTCCCTAAAAATGGTTTTGGCACAAGTCAACACACTTTCTTAAATTACTGAATTAGTAAATAAAACTTAGAAAATTGGTTTCATTCCAGGAACTACCAATTTCAGAATAATGAAATCAGATTCATCACTAGTGTCTTTATCTATAATTATGTTTATATGTTAACATTTCGTTCTCTAAAGGCTATTACGAACCTTTAATTAGCATGTCTGTAGTAACCTTTTCAGATTACTAAAATTTTAAACAAAGAATCTTAGATACCACGTAACATTGAACAATACTGTTATTATTATTTGGAAATGGATCCTATAGGATCACGCTTTTATTCTCATCACGCGTTGTAATAAAGAATTTATTTTACATTTCCAGTGCTTAGTTTGGAAATAGGGATTGTAAGTTCCTGGAGTAATGGGGGCAGCTTAAGCATTACCATCTTTCTACGATTCGTGTAACTTACGTCTTCTGTGATATGTGTATTTTTTGTTTGTAAAATGTGTAGTTTATGAGGCAAGATTCGGAAAAGTTCCACAATTCACCTATCTGACTGCTGAAAACGGCCTAAAAACTGCAGTGTGAACAGCCTGAACTCGCACCTGCTCCCGTTGTATAGCCCGATCTAGTTTAGTGGTGCCTTAATGAGCGCGCAATTACACTGGGTCAACATCGCTCTATTCTTACACATACTACACGTATAAGACTAATAAATACTACCATCTATTAATTAAGCTACTGCCCTCTAACACTTGGAGAAAAAATGTTCAAGTTTTCTCATCGCCGGCATCCGTAGAAGAATAGGCTTCTTCTCTTGTACAGAAGCCACACTTACTGTTTCAGCATTTACTCCTAGTTGTTCGTAACAACAACTGCAACAACTGTGGTCTGTTCATAGTGTCCTTATTCATTCCTTTCAAGGTTTTTCTAAGCAGCCCACTGCCGGGGTCAAATCGAGGGGTTTACCCCGGGCAGTAACTTCAGGGGGGGGGGGGGCAAAATGATGTTCGAAGGGACGGTAAATGGCACATTCGCGTGGCGGTGACCTTTTTCTTTTAATTCTACTGCCTCGCCGGCAAACTTCAGCGGGGCGTAAAATCAAAGAATAGTTCCATACTGCGCCATTTTTTAAGGGGCGGCCATGGTTTCATCTCACGCAGCCCTTGCCAAATTGCCCATTTCTTCCGGGAGTTAGCTGTATTTCAGCACTTCTGTGTTTGTTTTTTCCACTGTGCTTCACACTGTACTACTTCAGTATATCATCCTAAGTTGCGCATTCAAAACGTAGAGGGTTAGACGTTCCTGTAGACCAGCAGGTGCAACGATCGATCACTCTCTGCTCACAGGCAGGTTTCATATTCTCCATGCAAGATGACGTACCGTAATGCATTAGTCGCCGGATAGAATCGAATATTTCATCCTCTTTGTTACGCAGAGTAGAACAATATATATATATATTCTCTTTCTCGTTTCTCTGCTGCAGTTTCCATTCATTTAGAATGTTGTTTCTTACATCGTTCTCGTTGTAATACTCTCAAACTAGAATCTCTACCAATTTTACCTTGCAGTTTCCGATGCTTTCCTTTTTCTTTATTTCCATTTCTAAGGGGCATAACCCCACAGTCCATCAGCAGTGTTAGCTCCGAATGCTTCGATCAGTAGCGAGAAGGAAGGTTCCTCGTTGCATCCTTCTGATGTTTCTTGCAAGTTTCCCCAATTTTAGCTTATGCGCCCATGCAATAGCTTCGTAACTTGGAGCAGGTGTGGTAATAGCGTGTTGATTCAGACTGATCAGCAGTGGAGTTAAAAACGTCATGATGCGCCCTAAAGCCCGAACAACAGCAAAAACCTCGTATGTCGCTAATTATTTCGTTCCTTGTTGCAGTTTTATTCGACGTAAATAATCATGCTCATTCGGAATAACTCCTAAATATCTTACCGAATGGATTTTTCTAGCAAAATTTTCTTCGAGTTTTACAGTAGGGTTCCTTCCCGTATTAATCAGAATTTATTTTATTTTTGTTGTTGCTAACCGTTTTTTTTATTGGTATACATAACAATCTACTACTTGCAACACTTTCTTAGTGTTTATATCCATCGCTCTTGGATTATTTCCTCCAGCCAACAGCAGTGTCTGTGAAAGCTACGACTCCTTCAAGATCTACCAGACCCATTAGGCTGGTAGAAAAGGTTCAATCGTGCAATATATAATAAGCAAGTCTGTCAGATATAACGTCACCTGTCACGCCACGACGTCACTCTATAACGTCGAGCAATGACGTCACGCTTTACGTCATTTTTCTTGGCTGTGTACGTTATTTAATAACATTTCTAAGCATCCGCGAATAAATTAATCGATAGAACAATGATAAAAACTATGTATTGCGTTTAAATCGTCATATCAATCATTAGATGCTTATATTTACTTATTATTCTTTCGATAAGTATTCCTTAAATTCTTTGTCCATAGATATGTAAGATAAAAGATTGAATTTTCGAACATCAATGTTATCGAAAGCTTTGATTAGATTGTAGTCAGAATTTCAACTGGCATTTGACGCTACAGCAGAGGGCATGAATAGTACTGTTTTTTGTTTGTGTTTTTTTTTTCAAAATAATTTAAACTGTGCCCTATTATTGAAATTCTTGAATCTTTTGAACGGAAATAGTTACACACTGATCGCAAATTGTGCAGCCTAAAAACAATTAGAACAACTATTACGTGGCATAATGTAAGATTATAAGATTTATTTAATTTTCTATGCTTTCACTGAGTAATATTACTGGGGCTATTATTTCCAAAACATGTAACTAAGTCAGCTATTCAAACGTAGTAATATCGGTCTGAATCACGGATAATAAAAAAGAAAGGCGTAAAATCCCTTGAAGATTTTTGATCAAATTTATATAGCAATGCAGTATTGTCACTAAAATGCGATACAGTACATGTATTCATATGCGTAAGATTGAAGTATTGTTATTCTGGCAGCAAGTTTAGATTAGTATGTGATTGGGTTGTAATGCAACCTGGACCCGGATGGAAACGGAGACTTTTTGTTACCGCGCAAGGCACGAGGAATTACATTGAATTTTATTTTATAACAATTCTAATTAGTTAAGCAATTGCTAAAAAATTAATTGACAGAACACTTAAAAAAATATGTATTTCTTTTAAATTGGAATATTAATTATCAGGTTTTTACTGAAATCATTAAATAGTTTGAATGAAAGGGGTTCCAAATTGATCGCGAATTATGTGGCCTAAACCACAATTAAATATTACGTGGCATAGCGTAAGTTTCTAAGTTTTAATTTTAGCATCCTTCATTTTAACTGGGGTAATTATTTCAGCCGATGTAAGCTGTGTCAGTCGTTAAAACATCGATCGTCATCACAAGTAATACGAAAGAAATGTGTAAGAACCTGTGATGATTTGGAATCAAGTTTATATAGCGATGAATGATGACACTGACATGCGATACAGGGAATGAATTAATTCGCGTGTGATTGAAGCTTTCATTTTCTAGCGGCAATTTTAACGGATATTTTGGTTAGGACCAAGTTGACAAGTAAAACTAATTCAGATGTTTCCCCCCCCCCCCTAGTTCTGATCCTGGATATGCCCTTGCGATAAATAACAATGAACTTTATTTTATAACAATGTATTTAGTTAAGCAACTGCAGAGAAATAAATTACCAAATCACTCCGTTAAACCCGTCATTTTTGACGGGCTTTGGGGCTAGTATGTCAATAAATATGCCAAACACATAAATTTAGCTTATTGTGCTAACTATACTCTAACTTTCATTTGTAATATTCTCTTTTGACTTACATTTCTTGAAGAAAACTGCTGCCGATTCATAGCTTTCAGCAATCGGAATTCATTAAACCTCATACAAAGGTATTTTAAACTGTTTCCAAGCTGGCTTAGTACATTGATTGATATATTTAGCTTTGATAGTAATGGGTCTTAATCTTCCTATTTACTTATAACGGTTATGGTTTCCAGCACTACGGTAGTCTTCCCTCCGCAAGAAATGCGTTCAGTAATTGAATGATTTCAGGGTCCGATGCTCTATGCTGCTCCATTGTCCATTTACGTTCAGCAACTGTTTAGTACTGTGGCCATGCCTCCGTGTCCTCTTTACTTTTCACTTATACACGGTCGATTTAATCGTGTCAGGTGGGTTAATTCTATCGCCTTATGATCAAAGTTACATGCCAAATCTGCTACGGCTATTATTTGGAAAAATCTTTTCAATTAATTTTGATATTTTTTAATCAAATAAGTCCTACATTATTATGCTGTTTTACTCACGACCTTCAGAATCATAAACTTCATCACATCATGCTCTTGCGTTAGATATTGCCAAACTTATCAGAAACGCACAAATCAGAAACTTTAACGGTTGACTGGTTTTAAATGTGTAGGGATTTAAAGATTTGTTGAGAACGTGTGGATGTAATTCCAGGATAGTCTCTTGAAACAAAAAACCTTTTTCTACAGGAGGAGAGATTTTGCACCCACTGCGTGCATCACTCTCCTGTTGCACACTTCAATTTTCCTCATTTTGTACAGGTATTCATGTTTTTTTTAGTAAAAAAATGTTAGCAATCACAAGTGAGTAGTTTCTTCGGCACAGCCAACATTCTATTTTTTTATTATTATTTTTTTTTTTATTGGCATCTGGTTTCCAGAACCATGCAGCCAGCAAAAATACATATAGTTATTACAATGAGTTACACGCCTTGTTAAATTACATCTACCACCATCTTTTATGATTTATAAACGTACATCTGGGTACCAAGTTTAGTTTACATGTTTAAAGTTATTACAAAAATTCCTATTACAAACAGTGAAACTTACAACACAAATATTTACATTAGCATAACCATGTTTATCACACCTTATAAGCTGTTGTAGCTAACAGATCTCGTGTCACACTGTCCTTCATACTGGTCTCTGCCTACACATCTACAAATCACATTTAGAGTACTCCTTTATGATTTTGGACATGGGGTTAGGATGTTTTAGATCTCACACGTATGCCGTGAATTCTGCATAGCAGACATCTCGGAGAAGTATTTTGCTGTTTAGACAGACAGTATACTGGTCACCATCCCTTAGGATCGGGCGGATTTATATTTTTATGTTGTTACTCACTATAAACGTCACAATGGCCTTGTACACTCTTCGGTCCTCCGTGCCCAAAATGTTCAAGGTGTTTGTCGGGAGGCTAACACCTAGCTGTTGCAGATCTTCCAGCAGTCTGGTGGACTGCTGCCAGTGCCTTTTGCATGCAAATAACATATGATTTATATCCCCCTCGCTCGTCTCATCACAGCCGCAAAGAGGAGATGCTATTAGGTTTATTCTATATAGATGTTTTCGGAAGCTACCGTGGACAATTTTATCCTAGCTATAATGCTCATGGTTTTTCTTGTTACGTGCCATGTTTGGTACCACTGTTTGGAAGGGATCGTTGGGTGTAGGTATCCGTAGTGTTTGCCTTTGTTTTCTATGGATTTTCTCCATATATTGTTCCATTTATCTCTTGTGTTGCGTCTGATTGTAGATATGATGTCTGTAGCTGGTGCCAGGGGGTGGTTTCTTCCTGATTTTGTTGCTGTTTTGGCTGCTGTATCTGCCAGTTCATTTCCTGGTATACCTGTGTGTGCTTTGATCCAGATCAGGTATACCTGTTTTTGGGCGCTCTGTAGGTGCTGTATCTGTTCCATGATTTTGTAGCCTAGTATATTTCTCCCGTTGCCATCATGTAGATTGTTAAGTGATTCGATCGCGCTTCTTGAGTCAGACCAGATGATAATCTTCGTTTGCGGTGTATCTTGCGCATATTGTACTGCCTTTAGGATGGGCTTCTTTCGGAAGTTTATACATGCCAACATTTGAGGTTTGTGTTACTACATATGCACACCCCACGCCCTCTTCAGTCTTGGAGCCGTCCGTGTATATGTGACATATATCATTGTCTGCATCCGTGTCGTCAGCTATCAAGGGTCTATTCTGCTCTGAGTTTTCCCCAAATGGTATATTCATTTCATTATTGGGTTTCATGGTGGTTGTATCGTAGTTAACTTGGAAGCACGGGAGTTTCGATAGGGTATATATCGTGTTTTGATATTGTTTTACTTCAGAGTACGCTGTGGCTAGCAGAGGTGTCCGTTTCCGTTTCCAAAAGTGTAATGTTTTGCAGTTTCTTTCTAATGTTGTTATTGCTTTATCAGAGAACTGTTGGGCGTTTGTAGTTGTCTTAGCACGAATTTTGCGCTTATATATTCCCTTCGTATTTCCAGTGGCGGTTCCAGGGCCTCTACTAATAGGGCGTTTGTAGGCGTTGAAGACATCGCCCCAGTGCACAGGCGTAACGCCTTGTACTGGACTTTGTCTAGTTGTTGGGTTAAGCTGTTTGATGCGCCTCCATAACATATGCATCCGTAGTCAAGGTGTGGTTGGACTAGCGTTCGGTACAGTAATATGCTTGTTTGTGGGTCTGTCCCCCACCAATATCCGGTAGTGACCCTCATTACATTGATGGCTTTCTCACATTTCTTTAGAATATGCTTTATGTGTTGTGCCCAAGTCAGTTTTGAGTCTATTATTAGTCCTAAGTATTTTACGTTCCTTTTGTATGGTATTTTGTGGGGACCTATGTTGACTGAAGTTATATGTGGTAGTTTGTGACGCGTATATATACAGACTTCTGATTTTTCGGGGGCAATCGTCATTCCATTTTCCCTCAACCATTTTTCAAGGTTTATCAGCGTTGTGGATAGAGCTCCCTTGGCCTCTAGTATTGTATTTCCAATTGCATATATACATAGATCATCAGCATATTGTAGTATATATGTGTTTTCTGCTAGTATCTGTGCTAAGTCTGATGTGTATATGTTGAATAGTAGCGGGGATAGTGTAGAGCCTTGCGGTAGACCGCTGCTAGTCTCTCTTGGTCCAACTCTGCCTGTTTTACTATTAATGATCAAGGTTCTGTTTTGTAGTAGTGCACATATGTTTCCTATGAACCTGTCTGGGAACCTTATGCGTTTTAGCTTATCTGCCAATACTGGGATGCTGACGTTATCGTAGGCACTAGATAGATCAATATATACGGCATACAGGTATCCATTCCTACTCTGGCAATTTTGTATGTCTGTTACCAGTTGTGCCAATAACTCATTGGTTCCTTTACCTTTCCGGAAACCCAACTGGTGTTCTGGTAACAAGTTGTTGTTTTCGATGTACCACGCCATCCTGTGTTTGACCATTTTTTCTAGGATCTTAAGGGGACACGGTAGAAGGGTTATTGGTCGATAGGAGGCTGCATCTTCGGAGTCCTTTCCTGGTTTTAGCAGGGGTATTATCCTGCCAGTTTTTAGTTCAGGGGTATATCTTCCTTCTTGCCATACCTTGTTTAACATGCTTAGTAGAATGGATTTTCCAGAGGTAGGTAGGTGTTTTATCATTGAGTATGAAATATTATCAGGTCCGGGGGCTGTATTGCTGCAGTTTAATAGTGTCCTTTCCAAATCGATCATGTCAAATGGTTTGAGTATAGGGTGCTCCTCATCCATACTTGGTTGCAGCCATATGTGATTGTGTGCTGCCGGAGGGGTCAGTCTGGCGAGTATTCCTTCTGCGATTTCTGGCTTAATCTCTGTGGGACGTTGGTGGTCGTCAACAGCATGGCGAAAGCTCTTCACCCGTTTCCATATCTGTGTCAGCGGTGTGTTTTTATTCAAGGTTTCACAGAACTTTCTCCAACCTTGCCTCTTCTTCTCTTTTAATAATCTCTTCGTGCGTGCCTGTATTTTCATAAGGGTAATATAGTTATCTTCTGTGCAGCACCTTTTGTAGTTTTTTAAGGCCTCTTTCCTTTCTTGCACCAAGTGACTGCAATCGTTGTCCCACCACGGGGGGGGGGGGGGGTTATACGTGGGTTTTGCTTCCTTGGTTTGTTTATCGGGATCGCTTCTGTTGCGGCTCTCTCTATAGTTTTAAGGATATAATTATAGTTTTCACTTCCATTATCTGATTTACTATCCTCTTCTATATATGCATTTACTGTTTCCCGATAGTTTATCCAATTAGCCTTAGCCAGATTCCATTTATATGTTGGGGATGGGGCGCTATCTTTTGGATTGCGGCATCTCGATCTCAACAGGATGGGGAGATGGTCCGACCCCAATGGTTCATCGAGGACTTCCCAGTTGTAGAGGTGTGCAAGCGCAGGTGAAGAAATAGTAATATCCACAGCGGATTTGTTTTCCGTTGGCTTGATAATCCGGGTTTCCGAACAATCATTTAAAATTATCAAGTTTTCCTCTTCTATTGCCTCCATGAGGATTCGGCCCATACGATCTGAGTTACTACTTACCCAAGCTGTGTTATGGCCATTAAAATCACCCATGATAATATATGGTTGTGGGAGTTGTCTTAATAGCCGTATAAGTTGTTGTTTTGATACAGTTGTATTAGGTGCTCTGTATACTGCTGCAACTGTTATATAGGTGTGGCCGCTCTTAATGCTAGCTGCGCAGGCCTCAAGGGCTGTATTACTATTGATTAGCTTAATGGTCCTGTATTCTAAGCATTTTTTAATTATGAGCGCTGCCCCACCGTATCCATGTATCCTGTCACATCTGATTACATTGTAGCCTTTAACTGTTAGTTTATCTTCTGGCTTTAGCCAGGTTTCCACTACTGTCCCAATAGCTACATCGTGCATATTTAGAGCCCGCTCGAAACTTTCTTTATTAGATCGTAAGGACCTTGCGTTCCAATACAGCATGTTATTAATTTGTGTAGCCATTTTTGTTGGATCAAATTTTCTCTATTTGCGTGGGTGGCTCGAATGTTACACTGTAGAATGTTATTGGGCTTGGCCATAATGGCGATCAACTATTGAGTTACTGATCAGATTACTGATGTTTTCCCTTAACGCATCTATTGGTATTGGGTTTCCTCCAAGTTGGGTGTTCTGTACCAGGGAGATGACACAGTGAAGTATTATATCTATTATGTGGTATCTGCCCAGTGGGCTTGGGGTAGCACCTGGTTCATCTACAGGATTGGATTTGCTAGCTGGTATTGGATCCAATGGTCTTTGGTTTGGTATTAGGAGTTGTTGGTAGCCCTTCCAGTTATCACTATGTCTCGGTGTAGGTATCTGTTGGGTTCGGGCAGTTTTAATGTGGCTTCCGGGTAGGATCATGGGGTCCCGTCTGAATGGTGGGTTTGTATTTTGATATGTCTTAAAGTTGTCCAGTTGCGCTGGGGTGTCCTGTGGAAATGGGAGCGTACCCTGGTTGTTAGGTAATATCGGGAACTCGGCGATGTCTCTTGTGTCAGGTGGTGAGGCAGCCGCAGCCCTAGCGTATTGTCTGTTATCTAAAGAGGCTAGTGCCTCACGGTAGCTAATGTCTTGGTAGGCCATCCTACGTTTTATTTCCTTCTGTTTTATGAACTCCGGGCATGATTTATCAGTAGCCATATGGGGGCCTGCGCAGTATAAACATGAGGGTTGAGAGGTAATAGTGCAGGTGCTGCTATCGTGAGTACCGCCACAATATTTGCAGCGTTTTTGGCTACGGCATTGCTTGCTATTATGGCCATAGCGCAAACAGTTGAAGCACTGGAGAACAGACGATACATAAGGTTCTACCGGACGTCGGACTCAATGGATTTTCACATTGTCGGGCCTTTTTTGTGCTTCAAATGTAATAGAACAAACTGGTAGTGGTTTCTTTATAGTTGCGTTATTTTCTACTGTGTTTTTGTAAAACCTTCTTACTGAAATGACCTGAACTGGGCTGCAAATGACTGCTAAGATCTCTTCCTCTGTTAATGATGTCTCTATATTCCTATTGATCCCTTGTTTAGTGACCAGGTAGCTAGGGATATATGCTTCAAGTTTGTACCTGGGGAATACATTACTTTTCACCAGTGCATTAGCTGCCGCCGCACTGGATAGTTTAATTTTTACTCTATTTTGCCCTGCAGGGTAGATGTTAATGATATTATTAAAGGAGGTCCCACTTTCCAACCGGAGCATTTTCCCTAGTGCCATTGGATGTAACCTCCCCACATTTTTGTCAGTGCTTTCAACTATGATCACAAATGGGCCCTTAATATATATCTCATAGTTATTAGACACAAGCCTGGTAGGGGTTGATGTAGGGGCACCATTACTCACTTCGTTCATTGGCGTAGGCTGTTGGGCTGGTGTTGTTGACTCCTCCGCTCTGGCTGCGACAACTGACTGCGATTTGGAGACGCGTGACATTTTCTCCGTTTTTCCTGCAGGCTGCTGGTCGTCCTGGTTTCGGCACGGGCGTTTCGATGATCTGGATTCTTCTACGTACATATGAAGCTCGTCATCTGCTACGTTCACTGCCACTGTTTGAATAGCACTTCGTATCACTGAGGGTAACTCGTCGTCTCCATCTGATTGTGGAACTGGGTTCGCTGGGTTGTTCTGCTGCGTTCCGCCTTCAACATACTCCCCACTGTGCATGGCGATTACCGACGCAACCGCCGCTGATTAGGTAACGATTTACGTAATTAGAGGTTGCACTAGTGTACATATTCCGGTTGTCGACAGGTAAACTTATGTTGGTTAAGCGCACGGTTCGCGATAGTGTTAACTCGGCACACAAGGAAAGCTTCGCGTACCAGGAAAACCGACCGTACTGTACCGCTGCTCGAACGAGTCTGATGAGCCAACATTCTAATCACACAATTGTGACATTTTCATACTGTTGACTTCCACTTAAGAACCAAAGTAGCAAACATTTATGTTCTTCTTCATAAAGATTTTACGTTCTGGCAGGAATATTTGTGACCTTCCTTGCTTCAATGTTCCATTCTAGAAGACAAAGAATGCTGATAATCTCCATAATTCTATTAATATGGTCGCACTGATCATTCCACTAATCATTAGTTGTATTCTTTTATCTTAGCGGTTATTCTTCAAATATGGTCCGTATGGAAGATTTTCTACTTTAAGTTATATCCTTTCTAGCTTCTGCAAAAGGAAAAATTACTGTAATCCATCAGCCATCCCGTTAAACAAAAGTGCCTTTGTGAGGGGGCTTTAATAATCTCATTGCTTTTTCGCATTCTTTATACATTTCGGTGGGAAAAATCTCCGAGAGTCGATAGTCTTAGATATCCTCATAACGCCCTCTGTCGAATGTTGCTTGATCATTTCCTATCTCACACTATCAGTGTGAAGGTCTTCACTCGATTATTTCCGTTTTCTTTACTTCTGCGCCACTGTCCCTTCGTCTTTTATTAGTAGGCCTGTGCCTTTTTTCTTATCGAATGTAGAATATCTTCTTAATCATCCTTGCACTTGTCCAGTTATTGCAATGTAGTGTTGTGATTTCTCTGGCATGTCGCTGAGCCTGATGCCTCCCGAGGAGGAGAGTTGCCATCTGTCTCCAAAGTGTACACATGTTACGTGTACGCTAAGTGTAATTTTGCTGGTGTAATGGCCGTTACGCGAGTTTCAGGACTCGAGCCCTGTGCCGCAGCACCTCCTCCATCCATTGTGCGGCGCGGCGTCTGAGCACACTAAACCACACTGGCGGGTATCAGGACTCGAGCTCTGTACCTCCTCGATCCAGTGTGCGGCGTCTGGGTACACTAAGACACACTGGCGGGTATCAGGACTCGAGCTCTGTTCCTCCTCCATTCAGTTTGTGGCGTCTGAGAACACTAAGCCACACTGGCGGGTATCAGGACTCGAGCCCTGTACCGAAGCACATCCTCCATCCAGTGTGCGACGTCTGAGCACACTAAGCCACACTAGCGGGTATCAGGACTCGAGCCCTGTACCGCAGCACCTCCTCCATCCAGTGTGCGACGTCTGAGAACACTAAGCCACACTGGCGGGTATCAGGACCCGAGACTGTACCGAAGCACATCCTCCATCCAGTGTGCGACGTCTGAGCACACTAAGCCACACTGGCGGGTATCAGGACTCGAGCCCTGTACCGAAGCACCTCCTCCATCCAGTGTGCGGCGTCTGAGTCACACTGCCGGGTATCAGGACTCGAACCCTGTACCGCAGCACCTCCTCCAGCCAGTGTGCGACGTCGGAGCACACTAAGCCACACTGGCGGGTATGAGGACTCGAGCCCTGTACCGCAGCACCTCCTCCAGCCAGTGTGCGGCGTCTGAGCACACTAAGCCACACTGGCGGGTATGGGGACTCGAGCCCTGTACCGCAGCACCTCCTCCGTCCAGTGTGCGGCGTCTGAGCACACTGGCGGGTATCAGGACTCGAGCTCTGTACCGCAGCACCTCCTCCATCCAGTGTGCGGCGTCTGAGAACACTAAGCCACACTGGCGGGTATCAGGACTCGAGCTCTGTACCGCAGCACCTCCTCCATCCAGTGTGCGGCGTCTGAACGCACTAAGCCACACTAGCGGGTATCAGGACTCGAGCTCTGTACCGCAGCACCTCCTTCATCCAGTGTGCGGTGCTGAGCGCACTAAGCCTCACTGGAGGGTATCAGGACTCGAGCTCTGTACCGCAGCACCTCCTCCATCCAGTGTGCGGTGTCTGAACACACTATACCACACTGACGGTTATCAAATGAGAAATATGGCTCCTAAATATTTTTGAAAGGACAATCGAGTCCATAACCTAAACTGTTAATACTGCTTTGAAGTAACACTTGTAATGTGAGTCAGTAGTTCTCTGATGCACATCAACACGTAAGAGTGAAAGAGATTTGTATTAATCTTGTCATTCCGTGCATTTAGTTACTACCAAGAAATGTTTTGACACTTTTTCTTGGAAGTCAAAATGTGCTTGCAATTTTTGTATAATCATTTTCGTAATTTAATATTAAATTCCTTCAAATAACGTTCATTCACTTTGCCTTTAGGGTCAACTTTGACTTTTATACAGAATCATTTGTCATATTCGGCTTTACTTATAGCTCCCTCACTGTTTCAGCTGTACGCATAATTTCCTCTTCTATTTTACCAGACGGAAGGTCTTGAAAAATTATTTCCCGTTATTCATGGCTTAGCACGTAGACTTGCAGCCCATTTTGTTTCAACGTCTTGCCCTCGTAATGTATGATGGTCAAGCATAGGAAATTTGCGACCGCAGATTTTGCAACTCAGTGTTGTATTTATTTTAAATTAAACAGCAGACTGTTTGTCTTGGAATCACGTGAAAACTACAGAAGGGATTTTGATAGGGTTTTCACATTTACGAGGGTAAATGAAAATCTGTTCTTAACTACAGACCTTTTTGCATTTAATCTGTCATAACTTGAAAACTACAGAACCAATCTTGGTGTTTTCATTGTTTGAGAGATTAAGGTGAGTTTATATTCTCGCTTTAAATGGATTGAGGTTGGAGTAAAAAATTAATATCAAGTCAAAACATATAATGGTGCTTTCTGTGAGTATTGTACATCCAACCACTGAGCTCGAAATATGGTCGTAATACTTTTTATTGTTTATGGTTTTTGGCGTTGTCTACGTCTAGGTCATTAAAGGCAGGAAAGGTCTAGGTTAAGGAACGCGAAGGAATTCAGCCATGGTGTTTTGAAAGAAGAATCCCGGAATTCAGCTGAAGTGATTTGGAGAAACCATGGAAAACATAAATCTGGATGCCAGGTCGGGGATTCGAACCTGTGCCTTCCCGAATGCGAGGCCAAAGCGTAGCTGCACATCAACAACCCTCGGAGGTATTGTTCTAGTAGGAACAAGTACCAACAAGACAGCAAAATTTTTTAGTATGCTCATTAAATCCAGTTACAAATCGATTCTGTCCACTGAATTCACCTGATTAAGTTTTGCGGTAGGGATAACTGACTACCTAAAGACTAGGACATAGGCTGTCAGCAATTTACCTGACCATGCCTTAGCGAAATTACAATACTGTACCCGGTGACAGGCGACGGTTTAACATTGCAGATTGATATTCCGCCAGATCACTGTAAACAATCCTATGGGGTTGCTTAAAGATATTAAATCTGTAATTGCAAAAATTTCTGCCAAGGTATGGATCAAACAAACTTGTGTTTGGAGAATCAAAGGCAATATCATGCAATAATAAATAGACTGGTGTCCAAAATTAAAGCAACAAACGAAGGATTTTCAAGGTTGTATTTATTTTGCCACAAAACAGTATAAACAATGTAATGAATACAGAACGTAAAAAACTGCAACATGCATAACGATAGTCAAAAATGTTCTTCGTTTTTTCCACCTTAACGGATTTGCATACAAATTCCAAAAACTGATTAATGTGCTCAGTATGGGGTGTGACCACCTTCGGCAGCAATACAGGTCTGACAACGGCGGGGCATGCTGTTAATGATGTCATCAATCCCATGTAGAAGCAATAACGCCCATTCTCCGTACCCACACCATTAGGGATCCTCATTGATATCGGTCTCTTTCTCTAATTTTTTGGTCCCGAAATCATGTTCCATGTTTCCTCCAGATGCGAATGTGTCGAGACTCACTCTCCAGATCAAATTGGGACTCATTTGTGAAAAGAACTTTGGCCCACTGTCCGATCGTCCAGTTGGCATATTGACGATTCTTGTGGGAAGATGCTTCAGGGGTACCCATGCAGCAGGTCTCCGATAGTAAAGGCCATTTTGCCACATCCTTCTGTACTCTGTTTGCCTTGATACAACTGTTCCAGTGGATGCTGCGAGGTCAGATGACAGTTGTCGAGCAGTACTGTCATGCCCTTACAGCCAAATAAAGGCCTTCTGTTTCTGATGTCTCGTGTGTCGGCCCTGCCCTGGTCTTCGGGATACAGTTTCGGTCTCTATAAACTGTCGCCACATCCAAGAAACAACAGAACGATTCACATTAAGCCATTGGGCTACATCAGTTTGAGATTTTCCTGCTTTCATTCTTAGTATGGCCCTTCACCGCAGAGAGTCTGATAAGCATCTTCTCTGTGCCATACTGCACCGTCTGTGAATGTGTACACAGCGATTGTGGATGTAGGACTATCCAGCAAACACTACTTCGTTTCATAGGTATCCTGACGTCATGGTGGGCATGGTTGTACGATGACCAGAATGCCATATTTTGTGTAGAACATGATTGTACAGACATTTGTTGACAGTTTGTATGATTATATCGTGAAATAGACACAGGACGGAGAAACAGTGGTTTGTTGTTTTGTTCCTTTCTAATTGGTATCACTTATCGCAGGAGAGTAAAATATGATAATACCTTGAGCAATTATTTATTTTTTCTGCATTCGCTGGCAGCTTACCATTGGGTTGGAAGAATGACAATCGACAAACATGTAGAAGTGGCCTAAATTGTGGGCAGCACTAACACAACCTGCGGCGCCGCAATTTGTTCATGAATTCTTATATTCCGCAACCATAACAATCTAAAGAATAAAATATTTTGATTTTTCACCTAGTTCTAGAAATTCTAACTAACAAAAATTAGTTATGCATATAGTTTCTTGTGTCTTTGGCGATGGTATTCATTTGGTCCCGCTAGTAACATAACAAAAACACCCATTGAGCATGTCTAGGGTCTAGTTCCTTGTTGTTGTTGTTGACGGTTATTTTTTTATTTTATTTTTTTTATTTATTTATTTATTTTTTATTATTATTATTATTATTATTATTATTATTATTATTTTTTTTTTTTTTTTTTTTTTTTTTTTTTTTTTTTTTTGTCCAAGCCGCATCTCAACATAACCAACTCAATTTTGATACAGTGTATCTCCAGAATTAAGCAAGATATCGAAAAATTGTATGTTTTACTTTCGATTTTTCTCATCGAGTTGCATAAGAATCCATCATCAAACTGCGGCGCGCGGTTATCGAGGAATGGTGATATGTGCCAGGTAGATAGCTTCCCTCCAGTGAAATTAATAGGTAGCATAGGAAAAACGTGTAACTTCTGACCTGAAACTTGTGACTGTCTTTCTGTATATTTATTCTACCAGTTATTAAAGGAGTTTACAATTGCATTTATTTTGAAATTGAAGTACCAGTGCACAAAAAACTTGCTGTAGAAGTCAATATAAATAGGCTGGTGAAAAAAATTTCTGTTGCTTCTTTCTCCGCCAGTCTAGTTTGTACGCTTAACATGTTAGAGCAGTTTCTATGTACTGGGCTGTAGCCCTCACGGTATATTTTGTGTTTGGCTGACAGGCCCGCAACAAGCCAGCGGACGGCGGCGGCCACGTCAACCAGAAGGGGTCGGCAGGCGCGAAGGCGCCCCCGGGGGCGGGCTCCAAGGCGGGGGCAGGCACCAAGACGGGCTCCGGCGCCAAGCCCGCAGTCAAGCCGCCGTCCGCCCAGAAGGGGCAGGTGAAGCAGGCGCCCACCAAGCAGCCCGCCGCCACCGCCGTCTCCGTCACCGCAGCCGCCGTCAAGCCCGTCCCCCCCACCGCCAAGAAGAACAAGAAGGGACAGCGCCACCAGCAGCACGACCTCATCGTCACCATCAACCTCGTGAGTCACTAACAGCTTCCATTTCAGACAACGACAAAACTGGAATTTCTTAGGACATCCCGAACGGGTAACCACTACTATCGTATCAAGGGTTTAATATCCATCTTGACTTATTTCCTCTAACTACACGTTGACTTTGACTGCAAATTATACCTTCATAGAAACAACCTATTCTTTTTTTTCCTTTTCTATGATTCTTTATCCCCTTCTAGTAGAGAATTGTGGGTCCTCTTTTATGTCTTAAAAGGAGGTAAAACGTTGGTTAATCGAGTGTGGTAGCTGAGCGATAAAGCTCTGGCCTCGTATTCGGGAGGACACCGGTTCGAATCCCGATCCGTCCAACCTGATTCGAATTTCCCAAGGTTTCCTCAAATTATTCTAGGTGAATGCAGGAATAGTTTCTTTAAAGGCTATCGTCGAATCCTTTCCCTGTCCTTGGAGTCAGTTGATTCCCGCCTCTAGTGACGTCGACAAGGCCTCAAGAAATAAAAAAAGTTTCCTCTACCTTATTTTACTAAACACTCTCATTTCACGTAGAAAGAAATGTACTCATCTTTCTCTACCATTACGTTAGCTATATCTTTCAGTTGATACTATTCACTTTCGTACACTTATTTATGTTACAGTTGTGCATTTACTGAACTGTACTTCTAAATACTTCTTTGTATTACATCATCATTACTCTTGTCGCGAGCATTTAAAATTCTTTAGGAACTATTTCCATCTTGTTCAGTTCACTTTAAGCCGTATTTCCAATAACTTAACTCTTCGACAACTCCACATCGACTGTTCGTGCTTAAATCTTGGACGGTTCTTATTTAATCCTTGCCATCAAGTCACTCACGGCTCATAATTACCTTCAGAGCATTTTTACATTAATAATAATACAATTACATCTACAATCAGCCTTTTCCGCCTAATGACTCTTATAACTGGTTGCGTGCTAACGTTTCACACTCTTAGTCTACTTAACCCTCTGACAAGTAAGGAAACGCTTGTCTACATTTATTCCAGCTTCCACCACTTAACTCATCAACGTAATAGTAACATCTGATTCCAAAACTCGAATCATCTCCCCAATTTCTTTTTCTTATCTGAATCTCGGAATTGAAATAACGTCGCCTGGGAAGAAACAGGGACTGAGCAAATCGCACCCAGAAAAAATTTAAAAAATATATTACCTTTCGTTGCCTTAGTTCCAATATCTTTTCCTTTCACTTTCTCATCATAAATTTAGCCTTCGGCCCTTCCAAAGCTATTCACTGCAACCTTCTTAGTAATATATATATATATATATATATATATATATATATATATATATATATATATTTGTCGTCATCAGTCTTTTAACTGGTTTGATGCAATCCTCCATCCTTTCCTATCTTGTGCTAACCTCTTCATCTCTACATATCCCTTACAACCCACGTTCTCAATTATCTGCTTCATATATTCTAATCTCTGTCTTCCTCTACAGTTCTTACCTTCGACCGTTTCCTCCACCAGCAAATTAACCAATCCAGCATGTCTCAAAATATGACCTACCAGCCTGTCTCTTCTTTCTGTAAGCTTCTTCCACAAACTTCTTTCCTGACCCATCATTTCCAAAAGTCGTTCCTTTCGTACTTTGTCTGTCCATTTTTTTTTTTTTTTTTAGATTTTCAGAAAGCCTTTGACTCTGTGCCACACAACCGCCTTTTAGCGAAGCTTCGAGCGTACGGTATATCGGATCAGCTTTGTGAATGGATCAAGGATTTTCTAACTGGTCGGTCGCAGTATGTCGTCGTTGAAGGAGAAAGTTCTTCTAATCTAGATGTTACATCGGGGGTACCTCAAGGAAGTGTAATAGGACCACTTCTTTTCTTAATTTTTATAAACGATCTCGGAGACAAAGTGAAAAGCCTTTTTAGACTGTTTGCTGATGATTTGGTTATTTATAGGGAAGTTAGGAATTTGACCGATTGCTTAAAAATTCAGCGTGATCTGGATATTATTTTGGCATGGTGTGCTGAGTGGCAACTTACGCTAAATTGGAAAAAGTGCAAGACAATGAGCATAACTAACAAAAAGAATCCAATTGTTCAGAAATACGAGTTAAACAATTCAGTTATTGATATGATTGATTCTATGAAACATTTGGGAGTAACAGTACAAAGGAACATGAAATGGGACTTACACATTAATTCGTTAGTAGGTAGAGCTAATTCTAGGCTGCGATTCATAGGTCGAATCTTGAAAAATTGTAATGAACAAACAAAGGAGATAGCGTACAAATCTCTTGTGCGTCCACATTTGGACTATTGTTGTGCCATTTGGGATCCGTTTCGTAAGGGGTTGATCGAAAGTATAGAGAAAGTACAGAGAAGAGACGCTCGATTCGTGACCGATTGCTACAGTCCTTATGAAAGCGTCACAGAACTGATTAGTAGACTAGGCTGGAAGTCTTTGGTAGATAGACGACGCACGTTTCGTTTCAACTTATTGGTAAACATGTGTACTCCCACTTTCGTTCACGAATGTAGTGAAATACTTCGTCCACCAACCTATTTGAGTCGGAATGACAGGAAAGATAAGATTAGAGAAATAAACTGCTGCAATGATTCTTATATGAATTCTTTTTTCCCTCGTACCATTAGGGATTGGAATACACAACAAAGATATTAGCTTTGGTGCTGAGCACCCTCTGCCACCCACAATTTTGTGAATTGCAGAGTATATATGTAGATATATGTAGATGTATAATTTTCAGCATTCTTCTGTAGCACCACATTTCAAATGTTTCAATTTTCTTTCTTACTGATATTCCCAAAGTCCATGTTTCGCTACCAAAACAAAAAAGTGCTGTGCTCCACTCATAGAGTTTTAAAAAGTTCTATTTTATGAATAATTGTAAAGCCAATGCAATTTAAATTGTTGTTTTATTTTCCGAATGCATTTCGCTTCATTTGCGAAGCATCTTCAGTCGTTCTGTCTGTGGGTATTTATACATATAATTACATTTGTTCTATTTTACAATTTAAACATGAAAATTGTGGGTTACAGATTTAAGCTTACTTACATTTTGCTTTGGTCACATATGCTTATAATTGTACAGCCTCTTAGCACCAGTTATGTTTGTAACTGCAGTATATATTACACATGTTGGTTGCATTTTGTGATTATTTGCGTAGCACTGTAATACATTGAATTCTGATGTCTTATGTTTAGTTACTGTACATCGCTGATTAGCAGGTTTGTTTACCGTTTGTCTTCTGTTTCACTCAGTGGGTGGCGCGCTTTTAAATATGTGTTCGTGCTTAGTTTGGTGTAGGCCTATTATTATTATTGGCTGTGTCCTTTTTTGGTGTATGGTTGTGTTTATTATTTGGTTTTGAGTACTGTGTATAGTGTTGGGTCCGTCAGGTTCGCGTATTCGTTTATTATGTGGATTCAAAAAAACATAAACTTTACACTGTAAAAAGAAAAAGATGGAAAACTCTGCTTCCTAGACCTCGCCATAACCTCTCACAACAACCTTCTCCAATTCGAAATATATAGGAAACCCACCACAACAGATATGATAATAAGCTCTAATTCCAATCATCCACGAACACACAAGCAAGCAGTAATTAGACACATGCTCAACAGACTAAACAAAACACCACTAAACAAAGACAACTACACAACAGAACTTGACACCATCATACAAAAAGCCACAAAAAATGGATACAAAGAAACCAGAATACACCAATGAACAAAACCATCCAAAAGCAGATACTAAGAACAACGCAAAACACTATATCAAATCCACAACAAACAAATACAAACATCCACATGAATGCAACAGCAAATAACATAACACCCACACAAGCAAAAATAGAAAAATGGCACACATTAATGTACATAAATAAGAACACTCACAAAATAGCAAACATTCTGAAAAAGCAAGGACTCAGGATAGCATTTAGAACAGACAACTCACTATAGAAAAACATAAAAAATAACACACCAAACAACAAATTTCACAATTCAGGTATATATAGATTAACTTGCAATGCACAATATATAGGCCAAACGTGCAGGAAGATTGAAACCAGATATAAGGAACATTTAAGAGCACTAAAATACAATAACCACTCAACATTCGCAGAACACCTACTAGAACATAATCACCAGCCCACAAACATAGAGTCAGACATGCAAATACTAACCATTAATAACAGCAAACCAAAAATCCTAACATTTCAGGAAAACTACCACATCCACAAATCACTGGCACAAGAAAATAACATAATAAACGAATACACGAACCTGACGGACCCAACACTATACACAGTACTCAAAACCAAATAATAAACACAACCATACACCACAAACGGATACAGCCAATAATAATAATACACCAAACTAAGCACGAACACATATTTAAAAGCGCGCCACCCACTGAGTAAAACAGAATACAAACGGTAAACAAACCTGCTATTCAGCAATGTACAGTAACTAAACGTAAGACATCAGAATTCAATGTATTACAGTGCTACGCAAATAATCACAAAATGCAACCAACATGTGTAATATATACTGCAGTTACAAACATAACTGGTGCTAAGAGGCTGTACAATTATATGCATATGTGACCAAAGCAAAATGTAAGTAAGCTTAAATCTGTAACCCACAATTTTCATGTTTAAATTGTAAAATAGAACAAATGTAATTATATGTATAAATACCCACAGACAGCACCGCTGAAGATGCTTCGCAAATTAAGCGAAACGCGTTCGGAAAATAAAACAACAATTTAAATTGCATTGGCTTTACAATTATTCATAAAATTGATCCCATCGCAATTGAGGAAATTGCCCACAATATCCAGATGTTTTAAAAAGTTCTTTCTAATTCCTAGATCAATGTTTGAAACTAAAAGATTTCTCTTTTTTATGAAGGCTCTTTTTGCTACAGCTATTCTGCTTTTACCATCATTTCTGCTTCGGCCATCGGTTGTAATTTTGTTTCCCAAATAACAGAATTCACTTATTTCTCCAATTGCATTCGATCCTATTTTTATATTTAATCTGCTAGTATTTGTATCATTCCTGCTACATTTCATCACTTTAGTCTTGCTTTGATTTATATTCATACCAAAATCTTCCTTCAGTATTTTGTCCATGCCATTCAGTAATTTCTCAATATCCTCATGCCTTTCTGCTAACAAGACAAAGTCATCACCAAATCGTAGCATACTGTTTTCTTCTCCCTGAACGCTTATGCCACATGGAAGTTTTTCTTTTACTTTCTTTATTGCTTCCTCTACATACAAGTTGAATATTAACGGGGATAGACTACAGCCTTGTCTCACACCCTTTTTAACAGATGCTTGTCTCTCGTGATTCACTACTTTTATTACAGCCGCTTGATTCTTATTCAGTTTATAAAGTATACTTCTATCTCGATACTTCTTTAAGATTTTGAACATCTTGTCCCACCTAACATTATCAGAAGCTTTTCCTAAACCAAGAAATGCCATAAAAGTAACCTTATTTTTCTTGATCGGCCCTTCAATTATTAATATTAAAGACAGAATTGCTTCCGTTGTATCGCGATTTTTCCTAAACCCAAACTGATCTTCACCTACTATGTCTTCTACTACCCTTTCTCTATATTATTCTTGTAATTAATTTTGAAGCATCTGATGTTAGACAAATGGTGCGATAATTCTCACATTTGTCGGCTTGAGCTTTCTTCGGAAGTGTGAACATGATATTTTTATTAAAATCAGTTGGAATTTCTCCTGTTTCATAACTTTTGATATCAACTTGAATAATCTGTCAATTCTTTCTTCTCCTAGGGATTTAAGAAATTCTGCAGGGATCTCATCAATTCCAACTGCCTTATTTGCTTTTAAGCCATTCAGAGCTTTATTAAATTCTGTCCCCAAAACAGGATCTCCTAAGTCATCAATGTTGACATCGCCTTCCTTTTCTATTACGCTATTGTTCAAGTCGTCCCCATCATACATTTTTTCAATGTATTCCTTCCACCGGTTAGCTCTATCGTCTGAGCATAAAAGAGGTTTCCCATCGGCGGCTTTAATGTTCACACCACTTTTATTCATTTCTCCAAAATTCGGTTTGATCCTCCTATATGCAACATCTACTTTACCTATGACCATTTCCTTTTCTACTTCTTCACACTTTACTTCTAGCCATTTTTCTTTTGCTATTTTGCATTTCCTGTTTATTTGATTTATAAATTGCCTGTATTGCACTCTTCCTGCTTCATCCTGAGCATTTTTGTACCTTCTCCTCTGATCCATCAGGTCCAAAATTTCTTCTGTGATCCAAGGTTTTCGGGCAGTTTGTTCCCTAAAGCCTAATGTTACTTTGCCAAATTTAATTATTTCGGTTATTAATACATTCCATTCGTCCTCGGTTGAGCTTCTTTCAGAGTTATTTCTTAGACCTAAGTCTACCATTTCTGCAAATTTTTCTCTCGTACTAGATTGTTTCAGTTTATTCACTTCCAGTCTGTTCTGCTTATGCTGCTTCCTTATTCGCTTGAATTTCAGCCTCCACTCTATTACTATCAAATTATGGTCAGAGTCTATGTCTGCTCCTGGGTACGCTTTGCAGTCGAGAACTTAATTCCTCAATCTCTGTTTGATCATGATAGAATCTAGCTGATATCTGCCTGTATCCCCAGGACGTTTCAAGGTGTATATCCTTCTTGCATGGTTCTTAAACAGTATATTTGCCACTACCAGCTTGTACATTTCACAAAATTCTAGCAACCTGCTTCCTCGCTCATTTCTTTCTCCTAGACCAAAACTTCCTACAGTATTCCCCTCTTTTCCTTCTCCCACTATCGCATTCCAATCACCCATGATTATTAGATTTTCCTCTCCCTTCACATATTGGATTAATTCTTCAATTTCGGTGTATATTTTTTCTATTTCTTCGTCATCTTCCTGTGACGTTGTCATGTACACTTGTACTAACGTGGTTGGAGCGGGCTTAGTTTCTACCCTCATAAAAATAATCCTGTCACTAAACTGTTCATAATAACTCACCCGTTTCCCTACTCTCTTATTCATTACAAATCCTACACCAATGACTTAATTTACAGTTTGTGTGCTAATTATCCTGTGCTCCCCAGACCATTGATCCTGTGCGTCTTTCCATTTAATCTTACTAATCCCAACAACATCTAACTTAAGTTGTTCCATCTCTCTTTTTAGATTTTCTAGCATACCTGCCCTTTTCAGACTTCTAACATTCCACGCTCCGACTCTTAGAATGTTTCTATCCATTCTGATGACTCCTCCCTGAGCAGTTCCCACCCGGAGATCCGATTGGGGGACTATTTTACCTCCGGAATATTTTCCCCAGGAAGAAACCATCATGATATATGTAATTTGAGAGGATTACATGTCCTCGGGATACCCTTTGGGTCTTTAATGCAGTGGTTTCCCGTTGCCTTTTGCATCCCCGTGCCGTTGATCATTTCTGATTCATCCACCTTTAGGGGCCGTTTCCAACCCCAAGGGCAAGAGGGTGCCCTGGACCATTCCCCGCTCTTCCGCCCTCCTTTAGGAGGCCATTGGCAAGCAGTGAGTGACTCCTTATACCGGGAATCATTCAGTCGCCAGAGCCTCCTCCTTGCAAACAGCGTGCACCACGTGAAGGAGAGGTTGACATTTGGTTGGAAAAGGCAATTATAGTCTCTCCCAAACCCTTGAAGATGAATACTCCTCGATCCCCCATAAAACTCTTACATCGACGATTTTCGACCCCAATAGCTGAACACCGGTATAGCTGTTGGTTTCCAACCGCACATCTGAACACCACCGTAGTGTCTCCACCTGGACACCAATAAACCTGTAGTAATATGTGATGAACCTGGTCGGCAAGGTTCGATGAGAGGACTGAGCATAGAAGTCAATCTGAGATCGGATTGAAATATTTGTGGTGAAATGACTTCGTAAACACGTCATATGTACGACTATTTTCTATTACAACACAGCGTGAATACGAAGCTGTATAAAATATACATATTATTTAAGTTATAATGGTTGCTGAAGACTGATTACAAAATAAGGTGCTAATGTGCTCGTTTCCGCAATCCTGCTATGATATACTTAAATACTGGGAATAGGATGGTTTTATTTTAACTGTGCGAGTATGATATTTACTGTAAAAACGCCAAGCGCGTCTGCAGCTGTGGCGATTGTGTAGCCCAGTTAACCCCAGCTATAGACAATTCAGCCAAACGCTTGTTCGGCCATCCAATCTGTTTCCCGAAATCACGTCAGGCGAATTCCGAAATGGTTTCAAATGAAGGTCGTGGTTGAATTCCTTCCTTTTCTATGTATCCAATACTCTTCCGGCTCTAATGATTTTGACATCGATGTCCTGTAAAGCCCTGCCCACAATTTCCTACTTTTCGTCCTTTATAAATGTAACGAACAATCTTTCTTTAAACCTTGTATCGTATTAGAAAAAAATCCATAGCCCTAGTCTTCACAGGTAAATAAATCCTTCGAACCGCTTACGTAGTACAGCAGCATCTACAGATCACTATCCGTAGATGTCAGAGAGTACTGAAACTGGCATGTGATTCACCTTTATATACACGGAAAATCACAGGTTACTAAACTATTTATAAAATAAAATTGATTTATCTACCAGTTAAAAGAAATTTTGTCTTCTCCGTGTCGCAATCTTCTAATTGTTTCTGTTCCGTAGTAATCGCTATATTTTCTTTAGTTGCCACTATTATTGATTTTAAGTTGATGCGTACTGTTCCATTTTGGGATTCATGACATGAAAGCGATGATATTAAATCTCATGTATATTTGTTTATTCTGAGATCTTTCCGAAACTTAACTTTCTTCATCAAGAATTGTTTTCAAAAGCCATATTTTCATTTATCGGTCCGCAAAAGGACCGTTAAAAGGTTTAGTTGATTTCATCTGGTCTCAAATTTTTGCGTCAAGAATACTTTGATACAGCTTCTTTGTCAGTATCACTCTTGTTATTGTGCAGCTCGTCTGATGGGATTAATGCCCTCTACGTCTCTGTGAATAGTGTGGCAGCCATCTGACAGATGGCACCATGCTCGCTCTGGCCAGCGTTGTTTTTAAATAGGTTGTTTGTCTGCTCACATAGACTGGCTGCCTCCTGTTTGCGTAACGTAACGGGAAAAAAGACAACGACAGTTTCTTGAACACCGAACAGAAAAGAATCGTGACGTACGCAACCCGTAAGTAACCAGCCAGTTTTTAATTCCGGATGGAAACTACACGACAAGCATACATATTTCTTTATTTACGAGAATGCTTTCAGTTATCTGATTTAAACACCTATTAATTATCTAATTTGTGTACCAATTTCTTGAGTGTACGTATCAAGTAAAGAATTTTTAAGCAGGAATTTCGAAAAATATCCGAAACACAATTTTATGAAACATTCAAAAAGAGATTTAATGGAATTAATTAAGAGTTTATAAAAATTAATTCGTGAGGGTTTGCTTCCTACGTTATCTCAGAAGACCTAGAAGTGCCGAGTTTGGAATGAAAAGTTTTCGATCCTCGCAATGTTGGCTAAAAAGGCATTGGTAGTAGGACTTGAATTCAGACCTAAGGGAATGGGAAGATTTTCTTTTGAAGGTCAGAGAGCCAGCGAGGGATAACGATCAATTTTCCTACTACAGTAAATAATAGTGAAACATCTAGACATCTAGTACTGCGAATAGGAAACATGAAGACTAGAAAGTCAGTGATTAAATCTTTGAAAAGGCTGGTTTATTTGATTAATGGTACAAAGCAACATGAAGTGGGATCAGCATATAACTTCAACCTTAGGTACAGCTTATTCCATATGTGATTGATATTTCGAATTTAGACAAATTGAAACATTTATACAAAGGAAATACCGTATAAAACTATTTTTCTTCCTCGTCTAGAATACTATTGGTCTGTTTGGGACCCCCACCGCAAGGAATTGATCAATATTATCCAGAAACTAAAAGAAAAGTAGTGCCTTTAGTGGGCACATGACCTTACAAAATTGCCACAAACTTAATACATACATTGGGGCTGCAATATTCGGGAGAGAGGCAATTTTAGTTTCCGCATGGAGTTACTGGCTGGCTTTGGAACGACTTCTTTTATTTAATACTTACTTTTCTACCACTAAATATTTGGGTCACAATGACATGATAGATAGGGCCAGGCAATAATCTTCCTCGCTGGTGCCTATATGTGTATTCTTTTTCCATCGTGCAGTTAGGGAAGAACACTCTCTGCCATCCACAGTTTCGTGAATTTCAGTTCGTAAATCTAGAAGATACTACTACTAGCTTCCATCAAATAACAATAAGAAGTAATAACCTTCCTTCATGGAAACTTAGTCGATATTCTTCCATCTATATTACGTTTATCATACTTACTAAGGAGAAAAACAAAACATCTAGACCAAGAAGAGTGCTTATTAGGGCTTTAGACATAGATAATAAACCTAATTGAGTCGAGATCCGACAACGCATAATCTTCTATTAAAATTTCGTGAGTGCTCTAAGTAATTGCTCAACTTGTCGCTTCGACAAATAACTGTCTCTTGTATACAGGCGTAAATAATCGAATAAAACCTCGAAACGCAACATTTTTTTTAATACTATTACTGTGGATTCTCGCCAAGTCTGGCATCGCAAGGCGCATGCGTAGTCCCGCTGAGGCAGTTGTCTACATTCAACACAGGAAACTCGTCAGAGGTAGGTGAGCATTGTGCCAAAACGTTCTTATTTTCGTAAACACTATTTTTGAATGTTGTTTCTCTTGTTATCATTTCAAATGAACATTAATAGCAAACAACATGCCTTTTACGTATTCGATTCATTCACGAAGTGTTCTAACATGACTAACTGCTAAAAGTACCAGATGAAATTAATGAGTAAATCGAACTTAATTAAATAGCTCAAACGAAGATTGCTTAGAAATTATGGCCGTCTTATAGTAGTACAATATAACTACTAAAATAATAATATCTGCTATTATTTCTATGCAGTCGATTATTTATGCTATTCTATTCAGAGCACTCTTGCGGAAATTGCTACAAAAGAGAAACATTGCGCGTGACTCTGATCCGGTAGCTCAGGCGGCATTATTATTGAATTTAATTAAGGACTAATGGAAACAGTCAGTGATTGTCCTAGTGTTAAGACAGCGTTTTGAAATTAAAAGAGGGAACCTATTCGTCAGATGTGTAACATAATCGTTGACCATATCATCTGTGAAATAGATACATCATTTTTATATAAATTATCCCACAACTCACAAAGGATGCAAAACATAATTTATAGTCTCTTTAGCTCCCTGACTCCCTGTCGGTCGACTGGGATTTTTGCTGGAGAGCTCTGTAAGATGCTTGATAACAGACGTGATCCTTGCAGGAAATCGCCAATTAAACTTGTGATTGATTCATGCCTTCCAGGTAACCATCTTGGCAAAGAAGTCGTTTGAAAGTTATTAAATCGCGAAGAGTCGATATCACTCATGGTCGGTTCAGCTGCAGGACGTTGGGCTTACTACGTCCACTTGACACACCGTTGTTCCAATCTTAGGTTTTTTCTTCTGGAGGCAGCAGCAAGAGGCTATTGTCAGAGTTGTGTGCAAAGAAGCATGTGTTTGGAGCGCTCTTTAATTCCAGCAACAGCAATGTCAGAGTTGTTTCACTTTTTTTTCCATGATAACGCTTTGTTTACTGTTGATTACTACAAACAGGTAACGTATTATCAATGATTTTGTATTTTATAACTGATTTTTCCATGTAAACAACCTTTGCTACGATTAAAAGCCTTTGAATTGAATTTTTTGCTGATTTCATTCAATTTTGTCAGAATTACGGACACTCATGGATTTTATTTATTTATCTGTACATTCAGATGGTTCGTTCTCTAAGATCTACAACTAACCGTTATTCCTTAATACTGTAATAAAATTTATTTGATTTGATCATCAACTAGAGCACATTCAAACAGTTTATGTTCAGGTGTTCCTGGAGATCCGCACGTGCATAGATCATTCTCTGTCCTATTGATCCTATGGAGATATGTTTCATACGGTCCATGACCAGTAAGGAAATGTATTAACCCTCGGGATGGATTGAAGTGCTTCATACGTATCCTCTCTCTGATGTCAGGAAGAATTTCAAATACTCTCCTTCCTGTTTCCGAATTGTTCCACTTCTGCTGCCATTCATTCAAAATACAATTTTTGATGTCTACCTTCTTGGAAGCCACTTGACCCAGGATTTCTGTTATCTTGTCTAAGTTCCCATTTCGTAGCCATTAACATGCTGCTCTTTTTCTTATTTCCAGATCTAAAAGACATATTCCGAGAATGACTGTAAGTGCATCAGTTGGGGTATTTACAAATGCGCCTGTAAGACGCAAGAGAATTCCTCGTTGCATTCGTCTGATATCCCTTGCAGGTTTAATCAATCTTAACCTATGTACCCATGTGCTTGCACCATAACTTGCAATAGTTGTGGTAATGGCACCATGATATAGCCTTATAATCGGCAGTGGCATTAGAAATCTTCTTTGCTCAGTGCTAGTATTTTATCCATTGCTGCGGTCGTTCTTTGGCATATATAATCAATGTGATCTTTAAAATTCCTATGTTCATCCAGAACAACCCCTAAATATCTTACTGTTTTGCGTCTTTTAATGGAATTTTCTCCAAGCTTCACAGTGGGGTTGCGTTTCAGTTTTCCTTTCATCAAAATGTATTGGGTTTTTGTTGGTGCTAGCTGGAGCTTAACTTGTTTACACCAGCATTCCATTACTTTCATTATTTGTTTGGTGTTTGTCTCGATCTCTCTTCTATTATTTAATCTAACTAGCAGCAAAATATCATCTGCGAAAGCAACGATTCCTTCAAGCTCTGCCAGACCCATAAGTCTGTTTAAGAACAGGTTCGAGAGCAATATCCCAGAATTCTGGGCCACATACTGAGCCTTGTGGACATCCTTTTGTGAGATGTTTTGTCAGTTGCTGACCAGAACTGTGAAGTGTTGCAGTTCTTCCGTGACAGTAGTCTTTCAAGCTCTCATACAACACTCGTGGCCATTCTAATTCCCTTAGTCGGGCGAACATACTCGGCCACCATAAATTATCAAAGGCGCCGGAAATGTCGATACATATGCCAATGACATATTTTTTTGTTTGTCGAGTTGACTATACGCTGAGCTTCATTTATTGTATCCTCTGTCGACCTGCCTTTCCGGAAGCCGAACTGCTGCTGATTTATACCCTTCAATAATCTGAATTCTTTAATTCTTTTACATAGTAATTTTTCTTGAATTTTCCCAAGTGTATTTAGTAGGCAAATTGGTCTGTAATGTAGGGTCCTTATCTTCTCCTTTCCTGATAATTTTTATGCTCGATGTTTTCCAACCATGGGGTATTCTTCCCTGCTATAGGCAGGCGTTCAGCAATTCGGTAAGGTAAGGAACTATTTGCTGACTTAGGACTTGCACCACTTCTGCTGTTATCCCATCAGGTCCTGGTGCTTTATTTCTCTTCAGCGTGCTTATGTGGGACTTACTTCCTCTTGAGCGAATGGTAGAACCACCATGTCATTTTCATATTCGTTATTCATTAGTTGTCTTGTGAGTTTGTGTTCCTCAGAATCGGACTCCTGCTGGTCGTCCGGCAAGAGCGTTTTCAGGAGAAGTTCTGCTGATTCCTGCCAACTGCTTGTCATACTTCCATCTCCTTTCCTGAGTATAGAAAAAATGGTAGGTGATTTTACCTTCTGCACAGCTAGCTTGTACGGAAGTCCCCATGGGTTCAATACCAAGTTTTTGCTTAGGTATGTCTGCCAGCTGGTTAGTCTAATATCCTGAAGCTTCTGATGGTACTCAGCTTTCGCTGATCTGTACTGATTCAATGTCCAGCTACGTTCAGCGGCAGTTTTAGCATGGTGGTAGTGCCTTCGAGTTCTCCTAACTTTTGTCCTTAACCTCTGAAGTGTATCATTCCACAGAATACATCTTTTATCATTGAGCTTTCTCTTTTGCTCTATTGATACCCTCATGGCATGTTGTATCGCATTCGTCAGTTCTATCGCCTTTAAGCAACATTATCTGACATGTCTGGCAGTTCTGGTATTTGAAAGGATCTTCTTAATAGGTTCCAGTCTGTTTTATAGGAATATGACCAACATTCTTCTGTCATATCTTGCTCTTGGGCATTGGATATGGAGAAATAGATGACGTTATGGTCTGACATTGTTAGATTTTGCCCAACCTTCCAGTTTTGGACTATTCGGAAAGCTTTCCCATTTACTAATGTTACATCTATGTTTGTTGCTGCACCAGCTCTATTTTGAAATGTGTAGGGATTAAATGGTTTATTCATAACTTCCAGATTCAGTTCGAAAATAGTCTGCTCTAATGATTTTCCTCGCTCATCCCTGATCTTACTATGCCAGAGGGGAGATTTAGCATTGGCATCCATTGTATATACTACTGGTCTGTTTCCCATTGCTTCTTCGATTTCTCTCATTTTTTTAAAGGTATTCATCTATTTCATCACCATGTTGAAAGTAGAGATTAGCAATCACAATTCTCTCACTATGTATTCTTATTTCAACGCAAGTAACGTTCTCATTACAAAACTGGGCAATTTTCGTGACTGTATAGTTCCTGTTAAGTACAACTATATCAGCCATTGGATGTTCACCTTCACATACTATTTGTGATGTCACAGGCATATGTGGTACCCTCCCGGCACTGGTGTACGGTTCTTGAAGACACAGGACGTCGAAATTCATTTCCTCTGCTAGTCTCTTAACTTCTAATAACAAGGCCTCAGTGCGCCTTCCATTAAGTTGTGCTACATTGACTCTGTATTTGTTCATGGGTGGTGTGTATGTATGTGACTCTTAGGCCATTGTTCCCTATAATCAATAGCAATGCGGCCATGTGTTATTACTAGTTGTCTGTACAAATCTTCGAGGTAAAATTCTTCTTCTCTTCTGTCAAACACTTGTAAAACGAGCTCCATAAGATGAACTTGTGAGTCTTGCCAGTCACATTGCCTTTTCGATAGGGTTGCATTTTTGCGATACATTCGTGTTAACTTTCGTGTTAATGTCCTTTGTCGATTGCTTCATTGATATTGCCTCCCCAATTCCATCGGTCTGGGTGCTAGCATTAACTCTTATGTCTTCTTTCAGTCCTTTCTTTTCCCAATATTCCCATGCCCTCAGCATGTCTCTTAGTCTTCTACTTGGAGGCTTGTCCTTTTTTCCTTTGATACCAGATGTAGAAATCCTCTGTGAGTTATCGCTTAAATCTCAAAATTTGTTGATAACTAGATCTGTTATGGTCTTATTGTCCATAATCTATTTAATTTATGGTTCTTTGAAGCAACATCTGGTATGTGGGACAGTCGTCCTTAGAAGAACAATTTACGCTTTTCCCTCGCTTCATACAAGGCCCGCAGATGGGAGGTTGTCCTTTTTTATCACATTCAGATCTATTATGATCCTCTTCGCCACAATGAGAGTATGTGGACTTTTCTTTGTTGCAGTGCTTACTAATGTGTCCTAAACCGTAACATTTAATGCACTTAGGTACTACCAGAAAGTCTTTAACGGCTATCGACTGGAAGCCCAAATATAGCCGCTGTTTGGCAATAATAATTTTTCTGAGCTGTGGTTCTACTTCCGCCACATGATGAACAGTGGCTTTTCACTTAGGGCCAGTTCTGAATTTTAAGACGAAGCCTTTCTCGTAATCAGTTTTACTTACTGTTCCCTCAAGGTTTTGGTAATAAACACAGTCTCGTATTTCCTCCTCTTTCATTCCAGTCGGTATGTCGTATAATATTATAAACGGACGCCTTTTCTTAGGTGGCTCACATTTAAGTTCCTCTTGTATTTTGCTGTAGTCCTCATGGTTTTGATCTTTATTTGATCTATTTTAGGGTCTAGAAGTTCTGTAAATTTCTTTTGAACCTCCCTTGCTCCTTTTTGGTTTTTTGATGAGATAAATACAGTGCCCGTCTGCTTCTTTAGAGCACTCTCAATCTGCGCCTTTGTTTTTGTGAGTATAGTATTGCTAGAAACTGCTTGAGCATATGTTTTTCCATGGTTTGAGATCACTATATTATTTTCCTTTCGCAGCCTTTCATTTTCGATTTGCAGTTGTGTCATTCTACCGATTAGCATTGCTGAGCCAGTGCCCATTGGGCTATCTTTTCCTTCAAGGCAGCCATTTTTATGTGCGTCAATTTCTGGTTTGGAAGTTCCTTATCGATGTAAAGTGATAGCTCTTTGAACCGTTTTTCAATATCCATGGCTACAATTAGATCTTCCAACTGCCCGATGTGTCCGTTGCTGAGCCACCACGGGATTCATTTGAGTAATTATATGCAGACATGGCTGTTGACAGGTGGGGATCAGAGAAAAGTTTAAGTGTTATATTTGCTTGATAGTAAACCGTGGACGGGATTCTTGGAGGTTGCGGTTGTATGCGGATGCGCCGTACTCACACTGTTATGGAGTTGCTAAATGGGCAGCGAAGACAGCTGGACTGCCTGCTGACGCCGCGCGGGTGGTGTGACGTTGCGACAGCAGCGCGTCACGACGGCCGTGGCTGGCAGACGAGGTCGTTGTCCCGCGTTGTACTGTTAAGCTCCACTCTTCACGGTTTACTCACTTTTCACTCAAATTGTTTAAAGATCACGGAACTATCACAATGGGCGAGTTCGCACCGAAAAATTTCTGTCCCGAGAAATACCAAGCACACCGTGCGCTCACACAAAATATAAGAACGACTTATTGTTCACACAGTTTTGATCTGAAACGCACAATTTTTGCTATTGCGTATTTCGGCACACTTAATTAACCGAAACTCGTGGATTACACGAATCTTTGCTATTATCGGGCAACCAGTAGTCTACTTAAAATTTAAGCCATTTATGACAGCCTTCCTTATTCGAAAAGCCATGAGTGCCTTTCGATTTTTATAATTATTTTTTTCATTATCTTAAATTCATATTATAATGTCGTTGACCTAATGCGGACTTGTGAGTGCCATACTCCTAAATCAACAATCCCCGTTTTTTATAACAAATATAAGAGTAAGCTAGGGTACAAAACAGGACAGTTAGATTTGAGACTAATATGATATTGGAGTTGGGTTGGTAATTATTAGGCAGCTGAAGACAATGGTCGCAGCACCGGCTCTAGGTTGTTTTTACAATGGAGAGAGGTTGTAAATTGGCACCCTTTAGTTAAAAGTTTATTTACCAAACATCACTTATTTAAACCTACAATCTTTATTAACAGAGATCCATTAATAATCATCATGAGATCAATTGAATGCAATCAATTCTTGTCAGTGGTTCTATCTTTATTCATAATCTAATTAATACAACAATGGGAAAATAAAAATAAAACAAGACGAACCGCTGAAATATTATTTTCTATGGGAGACACGCAAAATCATATCGCTTGGGACGCCTTTCGTCTGCGAAATGCAGCAATTCAACGTGGCATTAACTCAACAAGTCGTCGGAAAACACGTTTTCGTAGTAATGTGAACTAAAAGGTTAAAAATAATCTTTAAATATTAAGATTTTGTTTAACAGCGATAGAACGTCCCACAATTCAAGATAAATTAATTTTTTGATGAGATAATCTTAATATTTAAATATTATTTTTAACCTTTTAGTTCACATTACTACGAAACCGTGTTTATAGTATTTCAAACTACAATTTTATTTGAATTGAACATATCCTATTTTAGCTGCAGTAGCACAAGCTGCGCATTAATCCAAACTCCATCAAAGTCCAACAGTACACGTTTTTTAGAATCGCGCTCAACTAAAGAGGATAATAATTTGGCAAATTTGTCACTTTTCTGACATCACATCAGACTTAAACATATTCCATTTTACCCGCGCCACGGTGTACTGTACACTAATCAAAATCCGACCAGTATTTGGCGTGTATCGCGTTCAGCGTAAAGTTATCCTAATTTCTCATGTTCTCGACGTCATTATGCAACATAACCTGCGTGACGATGAGCTTTATATTAATCCAAACCTTATAAAAATCCAACCAGTAGTTTTTCGTGAATCGCGTTCAACCAAAAATGATAGTAATTTGCTAAATACGTCAGTTTTACGACATCATCTCAATATGAAACATGCCCTATTTTATCCGCGTCACCACCGTTTTAAATTAACTGATATCCCATAGAAATCCGACCAGTGCTTTTTTTTTTATATGAATCGCGTTCAGCGAAGTGTTATTTTAAATTATCACTTCACGGCGCCGCATTACATTGAAACATATCTTATGCTACTCGTGAGACCAAGGGCTATTCATTAATCCAAATCCCAACATTTTTTTTTTTAATTTGGCCTAATGTCTTGAATAGACCATGTAGTCAGCCTGGTAGTTTGTAGTTATCTTCAATTTATCAGTTTATGACGTCGCGTCAAATTGAAATATGCCATTTTTACCTCCGAGTCCATGGGCAGTACATTAAATAAAACTCCATCAAAATCCGGCCTGTAGTTTTTGTGTGAATCCCGTTGATCGAAATGCAGACTGACAGATAAACTGTTTTATTATAAATATATATTTGTACTTTCTTTTAACAACATAAGTGCAAATAATATCCACTGCAGTTATTTATTTGAAATTTCCTGGTTACCCAAGCTGCGCTGTGATGGCGGCGAATGTAATTAACTCTTCGAGCTTCATCGACTAGCCGAAGGTTACCGAACTATTCAAGTAACATCCAGTTGTCAGACGTCCAGTTCCAAGCAAAACGCATTTTGTTAAAGGGAATAAAATAAATGTTTTCTTGATTTTAATTCTGTTTTACTCATCTATTTTTAGAATTATCATGTTATTAACAATCTTCAAAACCGAATGCAAAAAATTATTTTTTCATTTAAAATAAAATATGCATCAAATTATGTCAGTTAATCGGGAAGAGCAACGTCATGCCTGTCTCTGTGCCCAACACTTCCGCTGACGCGCAATATAAGTTACTGGGTAAAAATTACATAACACGCGAAGTGACAAAGAAACAAACGATTTACAGTCAAAATAGGAAAAACGCATATAACGTGCTTATAACGTTCGCCCACGCTGTTGCCAAAGCCTGTGCTTACACGGAAAAAATTTATAGGTACGTCGAAAGCCGAACGGAATGTTGGGGCACAGTGTATATAGAAAACCCACACACACTGATCGTTATCTAAACGCCCTTAGTTTTCATCACCCATCTCAGAAGCGCGGCGTACTGAATACGTTGGTCCACAGGGCAAAGGCGGTATCCGACAATCAGCATCTACAAGAAGAGCTGCGACACTTAGAACGCGTGTTTAGGGCCAATGGTTATAGTTCCAAAGAAATTCAACATGTGATTATCGGAAGAAGAAACAAAAACAAAACGGATGACAGGGAACGAGAAACCCCACGTGCCTTTTTGCCCTTCTGCGGAGCGGTGACGTCAAAAATAGCCAGGCTGCTCAACAAGCAAGGCATCCGCTCCATCTTTCGGCCCCCGCCTAAGATCCGTCAGTTATTACGAACCCCGAAAGATTGTATAAATCTCCGGGCCCCTGGAGTGTATAAAATTCCTTGTGAGTGTGGCTCTTCCTATATAGGACAGACTTTGAGAACGATCGATGAAAGGCGCAAAGAGCATATAAGATACTTTAAGTTGGGGCAGAAAGAAAAATCGGCTATAGTAGAGCACGCCCTTGAAAACTGTCATGAGCCGTGCTTTGACAAGACGACACGCCTCTGCCATGCTAATAATTTTTGGGATAGTGTCGTGAAAGAGGCGATTGAAATCAGAGTTAACAACAATGTGATAAATCGGGATCAAGGACTTAACATAAGTCAAACATGGAGGCCAGTTATTAGACAATTACGAAACACACGGGAACGGACCATATTTGGGCATAACAACAACCGGAATATGACGTCACCAAGCAGACCCGCCCTCCGCGCGAGTTGCCCTCGTTTCCCGTCCGGTAGCCCTATATAAGAGACTACCGCTAGGCAGTTTCAGTTAGTTAAGCAGGGCTTGACAATGGGAGCAGTGCCGGCTCTCGAAACGTCGCCAGTCGACTTTTATTTGACGCGGCTAGAATCCCGAGAGTGTTATCTACGGAATTATTGTTATTTATTATAGCTGTAGCTATAAGTATGACGTGTTATGCGTATGATATTAATAGATTTAAGTTTTCAATTATGTCGACATTTCCAATGACTGCCAATTGTGTTTTTTGCCACTGAATTCTATAATTGAGAAAACTAGTTTCCTCGATTCCGGGATTGTGAAATTTCGGAATTCCTATTCTCATGCTCTGGTCGTTTCATACTAATATTTAGCCGACTTGGAATTAGGTCTCAATTTGTTGTTAAGATGAGATAAAACTAGTCCTTCATGCATAGCGTCGCGCCTTTGCCACCATGGCTGCCGTGCCACACACATGGAGGAAGGAAATATATGGAGACGACGCAAGAGACCTTCACCACGCATTGAAGTAAACCCGGGCGGAGGAACAGTGGTAGGGCGTGGCCGCTTCCATACAGACACGGGGAATATGTACAAAAACCTCAAAGGAACTCTAGGATAAACGTGACGCCGGAATCTGGCGATGGATTATTATGTAACTCGGTGAGACAAATAAAAAATGAAAAATAAATTTTTTGTTATCCTGCTTAGTTTTCGAGATATTCTGTCTCAAACGTGAAATGTTTTTGGTTGAAATTCAGAAGAAAAAATTGGTCAAAGTCAAATTTGACGACGGATTCTTATTTAAAAAGACGAGACAGATAAAAGATAAAAAATTAAGAATAAAAATTTTCGATATGTCGCCTAGTTCTCGAGATATACTGTATCAAAAGTGAGGTGTCTTGAGTTGAAATGCAGAAGAAAAATTTCGCGAAAGTCTAATTTAATGATCGATTCGTATGTAACACGACGAGACAAATCGAAAATAAAGAATAAAATTTTTCGATATCTTGCTTAGTTTTCGGGATATACTGGGATTGGGTTGACATGCGGCCTGGACTAAACATTAATTCTACCAAAGCCACAATGAATTACATGGTGGACATGCAGAATGGATATTTCAGTTGTTTTTACTACCACTTGTGGTTAGGTTGAAATGAGGCCTAGACCACAATAAAAATAGTTATTTTGTTACCATACATCGGAAGCTTAATTGGGAATAGCTGGAAGTGGAAGTTGTTTCCATCGCGATACACTTTTTGCAACTAACTTTGTTCTCGTGAAATTACTAACAGTAATAGATAAATTCTTTGTCCCTTATGGAGCAACAAAACCATTCTGGTACAGACTGCGTTTAGACCTAACCACAATCTCCATTAAATTGGAGCTACAGAATCAAACTATGTAGACTTACCCACACACTCGTATTTGAATCGCAAACTGTATTTGCGGTAACAACATCGTTTGCTTCATCAAGATTCCTAGATTGCATAGCATAATTTAACACATTTAATTTCATCATACATTGTCAGTATAAACTGCAGCGTGACGAAAGAAAGCGCAATACTAAATTAACTGAACCACGATGTAAAACACACCCCTTTAAATCACATTTAAAAAGTAATGCTAGTCTATTATGTGAAAAATAGCAAGGTATGCCGATTTTCTACACTACACCAACAAAAATTTGAGAACAAAGTCATCCCATGACTAAATATTTATAGATGGCAGCGAAGTTTGCAACTCCTACCGCCCACTTCAACAACGATAATTAGAATTCAACTTAGTCTACTTATGAAATGATATTCCAGGTTCTTTCCTCTCTTGCCAATTTGTGCAACCGTATGCAACACAAGATGGCATTATAAAACACTTATACACATTACAAAATGAAATAATCACAGCATCTAACAGCATGTGAACATCGCATTTGTTTGGAAGCGCAATATCGCCGCTGCCGCCCCTGCGCATGCGCAAGAGTTTAGAGCCTGCTTCACAGATTTAACTTCACTTCTCCTCCATATATTTCCTTCCTCCATGGCCACACACCCCTCTGTCATATCGGTTCTGGAATGTCAACGCACATAAAAAAAAACCTAATTGTTGGATAGTTAACGCAACTTCGTCATTTCTATGAGAGCTTTCTCTTCGTGTGGACTATTCAATAACTTATCGCGTATCAAGCTGAGCAGATGATTTTCCGACCTTTCATTGCGTCAAATTAAATTTTTTGTAAGGTCTCATTTGTGGAAGTCTATGAGCACGCTGCTCATCACTCTATTTAGAGTTTAGATGGTATCTACAGAATTCATAAATAACTAACAGTCATTTTAATTCCAATCCCTTCCTTCACACTACTAGAATTACCTTGCTTCACACCTACAACAATTTCATTTATTTCCTTTGTTTGAATTATTACCCAGCGGAAGCAGAATGGCTGACAAGGATCGACTGTATGACGAAGAGTTTCAGCGGCTACGCAGACTCGCTAGTCGCTACGAAGTGCGACAGATCTCCGTGAGTCTTCAGACGATCTTCTGTTAATAAACTACTTCCTACTCAGTTCTCATTTGTCGCTTGAAAAATCTACATCATTAATAACATACAGTGTAAATTTCAATTCAAATGATAATTTATCACTTAACAGTATAAAAAAAAAAACTTTTCCAGTTTCCTATCAACAACTAATGAAGAGATCATGTCCTGGGGTCTGTGTTGTGTCTTTACTGCATACTGTTCTTTGTTGTGAGGACATGATGGAGTTGCCTCTATGAAACAGTGCCCTGAATAAGCAAAATGACCCATTTTTATTTATTTTTTCTCTCATAGCTTGTGGAATCTTATCGCTTTTGTTTTTGTTGTTGTTTTTTTTTTTTTTTTTTTTTAACACATTTTACTGGTTCCCAATTTCCCTATAGCCATGAAAGGGAAGAAATATTAGGCCTACCACATTTACAAACAGTATTTGTTGTCGAAATATATGTAAACTGCCTCTGCTGAAACATTCTCATAGAATTTAAATTTATTTAGTACAAAAAAAAAAGCTTAGACAAAAAGCATTGATAACTTATACAATGATAAAGAGATTTAATAAATACAAGTATGCTTACATGTTTTAGGTATTATTTAACAAAATCTGCAGAAAATATGTCATACAAATTTTTGTAATTAAATGTTTAAGTGTCAATCATCATAAAATATATTATTCGTAATGCTGGACAGTGTTTTTATTTTCATGTTTATACAATCCTCTATAGAGTTTGTCCATTAATACTGAAATTCAATTAAGTAGAATCTTGTTATTTATACGTAGAACAAATAAAAGAGGAATACCCACCATATGAATGATTGTTACAGAAATGTTAACAAATATGTTCAATGGATTGAAGCTATTTAAGACAGCACCTTATATCATTTTTATATTGATTTTCACAGGCTGGTTTACTAACGGTAAGATTAGGATGTGAACCATTTCTGCAAGAAGCTGATATCAATAACATCTACCATATGATTTCTCAATAAATAAGTTGTTTTATTTCACACTGTGGTAAAATACCTGTAGCTTTAAATGATTAGAATGCTACCAATACAGTAAAAACTGCATGCTAATGAAACACTCTGTATTTTGAATAGGCTAGTTGATAAATGTTTGAGTAAGTGGTATTTGTTTAGGAACACTAATATTTTAAGGTGATAATTTATTTATGTGTTTTAGTAGAATCATTATACCAGAATAATAACAGTATGACACACATAACAACTCAAGCTTATTTTTCCAGCCTTTACATAGCTGAGTTAGTTGCATGTTACCAATTACAGTTTTCTGTATCAAATATTATATTTCCAACAGCAAATAAACTTTAGATCAGTGCATGATCTAGATTTTACTAACAAGTTTTTAAATAAATGACAATCCAACTACTAGATACTAGAATGCCATAGATTAGTCATTTTAGCCAATAAATTCTGTAACTATTCTGCAACCTTTGTGGATATATGTGTTCTTCTTCTAAGATTTGTTAGGTATCTTCTTTTATGCTCCATGTATTTGTTCACCAATCATTTCAATATATGTCCTTTCATTTCAGTCTGAGTATGGATTATCAGAAGATCAAGTAGCAGGTGAGCAGCCTCACATCTAGTTTCAATGTTAACTCTACAAATTTTCACAAGCCTTCATTTTTTCTCCTTCATTCATTCCTTCTTGCCAATTGGCATCCCCAACTGCTGATTTGTTTCAGCAATTTATTGGATATTATTTCTTAAAAAATTAATGATTTCAATAGTGATGGAAATCACAGGTAAAACAACAGTATTAGCGTCTGAAACTCTTATGTTTCGTTAACACATGATATAAAAACATTTTATAAAACCTTTATAAAATATATCATTTAAGCAACAATGTATTTTAAAATAATTTAAAAATTATAGAGGTTTTATTTTGTTTCAGGAATTTTTCTGAAACAATTTTTAGAAGGCTCTATACATTTTTTATTGTAATAATTTATTGCAGTATTTGTACCAAATAATTTTCAGTATTTATGCAAGTTAACACAAATTGTATAAATTTTTTAATGTCTGCAATTTATGTCCATATTTCTGAAAGTGCATTTTCAGTTAGGTAAAATAAATTTTTTGTACATGCTTTTACAGTTTATTAGGATAGTTAGAAACAAACATGTTCCATTCATGATCATATCTGAAAACTGAGAAGTTCTCTGGTTTTGAAAAATGTTGTAGTCATTTCTACATTACAGTAACATTACAGTAACAAAATAGGAGCAGCAAATTGAATAATTTTTTCCACACACGAATACAGCAATAATTTATCCGTATCTCAGTCCATATGGTAACAAAAACATACTAAGACATTAATATTTCTTTTTGTTAGTTGTGTGTAGAAAAGAATACTAATCCATCAACATTATTGTAAAAGGAATTGATATTTTAATTCATAAAATATGTTAGCTATGAAATGTATCTCAGATAAGCTTGCCAATCTTTTTTCCCAACTAGTCAGTTTTTCTCTCTAGTTCATTAGTAAAAAACAGTGGGCAATTGTATATTTAAAAAAATAATTTAAAAAATTTGAAATAATATTGTGGGTTAATATACTTACCAAAGTATAATTTTTGGGAGCATAGAAATTAAAACAAGGCTACATTTCGGTATTTACATAAAAAGCATCAAGTGGACTGGTAGTTCATTGATTCAGATGCTGGCCTTGATATGTGATCATCACAAGTTCAAATCAAGGTATTGCCAGACATTTTTATGGATTTGCTTTGTTCATACAAGAAACACTACAATGCTCTCCTTAAATTCAACTGTAAGTCAAGCCATACAGAGTTTGAATTTGCAGAAAGTCAAAACATAGTCACTTAGCGGTCGAATTATTATTTAGGGCGTTGTAGCTAGTAATACCATAAACATTTGATGTTTCATAGAAAATTTTTGCATGACTGCATGATTTCATTGACTGAAATGTGTAAGAAGGCTGAGAGTTGAGAAAAAGGTGAAGAACCTTGTGAAAGAGAATGAAACGTTGGCACTTGGTGAATTTCTGTGTGCACATATCAGATCTTCTTTTCTCTTAAGCACAACTAATGCTTAAAACAAAATATTTTAAATCATTATTTTTGCAATTCCTCATAAATCGTAATGAACACAATTTTGTGTTTTATATCTCAGGAAATGTGCTTTATCAAAATTTCATTCAAAATGTTATCCTTATGCCATACTCTAGGAGATGTGAATTATCATCATAATTTATGGTTTTATGAATTGGTTTTATGGTTGTTGGATGAATTGTATATTACCTGGGTCATTTAAATTTCCATATTATGTATATTCCAGTATTTTTATTAGAAAATTATCCCATTTGAAGAGTTTGTTTGAGTAACTGGTGGTCTGATCATAAATTACAGATTTGAGAGCATTTGAAATAATACGTAATAAGTTGGTAACCTGGTCCCTGCAATGAGGTTCTGATATGATTTTCTCTCATGCTCCTGTGTACTGGGTGGTATCATCAGCACATAATGGTCCATCCTCGGTACATCGGCGACATAGAGATTGAGCAGCACGCAGCCTCATGGGATGCCTACTGCAAAAATGATGATTTATAAATATAAGTATAACAGGACAGTCTTAAGGAAGGAAGGAAAAATGATCACAGGAAAAATTAATAAAATAATTCTTTTGCAAGCAGTATGATAAGAAGATAAAAGAATGGAAGTTACAGAGCACTGTCTAATGTGTATCTTGTGATAAGGATTGTAGCAGTTGACCCAGTCATTTATTTCATTCTCTTTTTTCATAAATAAGAAGTCATTTGAAATTTCTTTTTATCTTCACAGATCTCCTGCCATTACCTTTCATAAATAACGGATTTACTTTATCTACCATTTACATATTAAAATATATGATTATAATATGCTATGATTGATGGGTTAGTTTGAGCAAAATGGAGTGATGGAAAGGAGGAGAAGGATGATGTGTGTGAGAGAAAGAGAAGGAGGTGGAGAAAGATGAAGAAATGCATATACAGTAAACGGTGGCTGAGAGAAACTTATATAAAGTTAACCCGTACCCAATATATGTTTGTCTGCTACCAGGTCAATCAGACTTACAAGATTCACAATTCACGCTAGACAATATAGAAGGCAGAACAGTGTTTATGTAACTGGCATATGGCACTTTAAGTCTTAAATACGGCATGGCCTACAAAGGGTAAAATTTCTCCAATGGCATAGAGAGTGGTGGTTTGATTTATGTCGTAGGCTTCGTAACATGATCTGTTACAAGGGAATGAACTTCACTTTCTAGGTACAATGGATTTTCTTATATACTACAAATTTCCTAATTCAAGCCAATTTGTGAGGAATGCTAAGGTTGTTGGAAAAAACCTCAATGCTGTATAGTAATGGAGAAATTCACAACTTTATTCTCTAGGTCTGGTTCCCAATGTCCATGTCAGAGAAATACTGGGCAAATATTATATTGTGGTTGCCATGCAGGACAATCTGCATGCTGGAATGCATTTGAAGAGAGGTTTTCAATGATACACCAAAGATCAAGAGGTGACCACTCATTCAAACCCACATGCGCATATAGAGTTCAAGGCTCTTAATAGGTGAGGGGAAAAAAGGGGGCGGGTTGGTGCGATCAGAAGTCTACTTACACATAGGATCTTCCTTGCTGTCACCATCTTTTGAGTGTAAACAATAATGACATCTATGGCCTTGCCCTTACAAATAATGTATTAACCCATAAAAATGACATTTCAACACAATAACCACTATTTTAGCCATGAACATCTAGGCAAATCAATTAGAAATGTACACAGTTAACATTTATACATGAGATAAAAGGGGGATGTTATCCTTAATCCAGTAATCAAAGAAAAACTATACATATGCAACATTTAATCTACCCAAAGGATTCTGATAATTACAGGACCAGACTATCATGGGTGCCATATCTAGTACAAATTCTGATAAAAATATCAATAAAGAACTTGAATATAACTGATGCACAAGCAGTCAGGATGTGACAAAAGTTACTGCATTTAAGTTATTGTTTTCAGACAAAGATATTCCATGACTAGCTTAGCACAAAATGTCGGTGAGAGCATGAAATCTCTCACAATATGTCACTGTAAGAAAGAGAATAATGCGGAAGCTGTCAGAAATTTGCCTATGTTAATAGGCTCAGGGCTGCATTCTGAGTGAGGCACGAATCACAGTGGCCCTGTTATCACAAAGTTTGAATTACCAGCATGAAGTGTCATCACGAGTTCAGCGTCCTGGATTGACCTGGTATGGCAGTGTGGTGAGCAAGTAGAATTCAAAGCATCAAATGCTTCAACACAGCAGCCCACATAGGCAGTGTAAAACTCTCACTGCACTAACACTGTAGCATTCACACTCTGCAGGTGGAGTCTTCCTGTTCCTGGCACAGTCGCCTGGTCTGCCACTGTTAGAGTGCTCTGTGGTGGTGGTGGCAGCTCTCAGGACTCCATGTTGCCTGACAGTGAAGATTGCCTGGCAAGTGCTGTCTCATGGTCATAGCGGTTGTCTTCAACTTCCCTTCCATCTTTTATTAGAGCCGGCTTATTGTTCCCACTAGAATTAATTTTTTTTACATTTGACCAAAATTTCTTAGGGTTTTCAGTGAGTCTCTTAGAGAGAGAATTGGCATGAAAGTCATTAAAGGCCTCACTCATTGCATTCTTAACATGTCCCCATATCTCCTCTATATCTAAGTCAGTCCAATGCATCGTCCTTTTTGATCGTGCATGTATCTTCCTTTGCACATGGAAAGATATTGGTATAAGAGTTAGGAGTAATACGTGGAAGGGAAAAGATGACCATGAGCTGGTGCTTGATTTCAGGTGCAAGGGTGTGGAATTTTTTATTTTTTTTTGTGGGTTTCACAGTTTTGAGACATGATATGAGTGAGACTTCCTTATGCCAGTTGATATGTGCATACTGTGTTGCCTGATTCATGTGGCTCACATCATTGTTATCTATTATGAATGATCACAGACAGATAGACCACATTTTCAGTGTAGATGATGAAGCAGCAGCTGTACTGTCATTTAAAACTTCAATCAACTAAACAGCTAATATGCAGTTAGAGCTATAAGTACTTTTCATGAAAATTTAAGTCACTCGCAATTAAGTTGTTGAAAGTGGCCCCAACTAGTGATGCTTGATATACATCAATGTATCAAAAACATTGATATTTACTATTTGATGCATCAAATCAATTCGATGCATCGCTTACTCTTGGTGTTTAACGATTCATTGATGTATTTCATTCGATACATCGGAATAACAAAAAAAAATTGCGTTATTCCGATGCGATAGGATTAGTTTTAAAAAAAATCAAAAACAGTAAATTCTATTGCTATACATTATTTTTGCAACCTACAAAACCACATTTCATTTTTTATTTTGGCGTGGATAAAACAACAAAAAACTACAATTTACTTGAAATGTCTCGCCACTGTAGTGTGGACCTCAATGACCCAACATTCGCACAGACTTGTCTGTATAGTGTATGGCCTTTGCCTACTCTATGAGCTTACAAAAAGTAAACAAAATAATGTCAAACAGGTTGATTGGAATTGAAGCTACAACTAAAGAAATATCAGAGGATAAATATTAAACCAGTAATAAAATAGTCCCTTTAGTGCAATGCATGCTTTCAAAACGCAGAGCAATTGTGACTGATGAACCCTTAGTGATGGAAGTACATAAGCTCATCCTGAAAGAAACCAATAATGGGTGGGTGCTATCGCGACCTTATTCTGCCCATGGCTCAAATAACTACATTTTGAAGACATAATGGCTTGTGCAAATGCTGTTCAAAAGATCAAAGATATGATGAAGAGGGAGCTGGAAGGGAAGCGAACAGAATCTGATTCAGATAGTTCGGACTAAACACTGGAAGATTTCATTCTTTGGACCGATCGTAATGAACTAGTTCATCAAAACTGGAAGTCAAACAGGATCGAATATAGTGTTTCTGATGAGCTGTCTGTCTACTTGAGGACCCCGGCTGGCTAGCTTGATAAAAATCCATTAGAAGTATGGTACGATTATAAACAACAGATTCCAAAATTGTACAAAATGGCTTATTAATATTAAACTGTGGTAGCCAGTTCAGTACCATCAGTAAGAATTCGTTTGAAAGCTCCACAAGCTTTAAACCAACATGGTAACAGAATACCAGGAAAGTGGATTAATCAAATATTATTTATGCAAATTTTATGGAAGTGATAATGTGATTTCTAAATTCAAATTAGATTAGAATCCCCAATACTGCCTCTCTTTCTGCGTTTCCTCACTTTCCTTATATTCTATCTATATATTCAGATTTCTAATTTAGTAATCCCAGACATTCCAAACCTGCCTTTGTAAAAGAACAATTGAAAATATGATTCAAATAAATGTCTCATTTTTCTACTTTCCTAACATTGGACTCATTATTCTACTTTTCTAATCTTTATTAACTGATATATATATATATCTTATTCGATGCATTGAAAACATTGATGTTTTTATTCAATGCATCATGAAATATCGTTGCAAAGTTTCGATGCATCACATCAAAAAAAAACATCGATGTATTTGCTCCATGAACATCACTAGCCCCAGCACTGTTCATGTATGTTTTTACTTGAAATATATATCTCTAACCTCTAATGATCACCTCTTTTTAATTAGGTTATCCACTGTCATTCATCACTACCCAAGCGCTTTATGGTTTCACCAACCCTTTCCAGTTCTGCCCACAATATAGACTCTCCTTACTGAAGAAATGGCCTGTTGATTATAACTGATGACCTTCTTCTCTATTTTTAATTTTATAATATTACCAAGCATTTTTTCAATCATATAGAATTATATAGTACTAACTCCTGTCTTTTATTGATCCAAAACAACTGTCTCAATGTCATTTTTACAATTGTACAGTTGCATATCTGGATTATTAAATGTATAGCCTCAGCCTCACTTTCCTTTATTGCATTTATCCATGTGGGGAAGAACCAATGTGAAGCCAAAAAATTTAGCATTATTGTCATTATCTTTTCACTTAGCTCAACTGGACATAACACTACTGTTATCAGTATGTGAATTGATTTTATGATAATTTTCAAGCAGACATCAAGTAAACTTTTGCAGCCTTGTTAAAATTGTCTCAGTTGAACAACGTTTTCCCCACCTGTGTGTTAGGGACTAGCCGCATACCGGGGTGTGTATCGGCTTCTTCACCTAAACTGTTGCACCTTCATAATATTGATTATGTTTGATATTCAGAAACCGTGATTAACCTTCTGAAATCGCTAACTGCTCACTAGAATCGGCCGCCACTTACCTAAATAAACCCTAGGTAAGAAAGGTACTATTTTAGAAATGAAAAATTTTAAACTTCAGATCATGAAAGCAATGTATTCTTGAAAAAAGTTCCACATATTACATATATTGCAGTTAGCTAAGGCATCAGAGTAAATTCCAAGTAATGAAGCAAAACAGGACTGCCGAACTCCGAACAGAAAATTCACACTCTCCTACTAACTGTCCACATGTGTTGTTAAGTTCAAATTTCAAACATGGCCTCCCTGAAGGGATACATCATCACTTCCTCTTTCTAAGTCTTCCCATGATGCGCTCGATTCCAACA
>CM061920.1:91056966-91106976 GCA_031002005.1 Vandiemenella viatica
AAATGTAAACTTACATTATCATATTTAATATATTTCAGTGATAAGATGAGAATGAAAATAAGAAAATATGGGAAAAGCAGACACATCACTTACCAGAGATAAAGGCAGGTAAGCAGTAACAAACACACTCATCAGTATTTTGGTATGAAAGCTTAATCACTTATAAAGATAGGCAGGGCCGGCGTTGGGGGGTTGAGGGGGGGGGGGTAAGTGGGTCTAATATACATGGGGGGGGGGGTGCTGATCACTGGCTGTAGGGGCCTCCCGCTCGACAAGTTGTAGGTCTAAAAAAACTGACTTGCTAAGGGCGCCCCCCCCCCCCCAACTGGCTGGTTACCCCAGGCCCCAAAATCCTAGTGTGGGCCCTGAAGATTTGGAGTTGGTCATCAAGGATAGGGCAGGATAGCAATCATAGGTGTGGGAACACAATGTAGAGAGTAGATAACTATGAAAAACAGATCTATAAAACTAATATTGTTTTCCCCTTTTTTGATTACCTAATCCAATTTAGTTTTAACTTATTTCTATAAATATGACTATATGCCCCCATAGTCAATGATAGTACTTTCCACATAGTTATTGATTGTCTATTTTGTATTCTATGCCACATACAAACACCATTTCCACATTGTTCACAATGGCCGATTCTGAGAGTAGTCATGTTGTGTGTCTTGGAATTTGCATATCCAACATCTTTACTATATGTCTCAATATGTGATTGAAGTTTCATACCAAACTATAAGATAGCCTAGGAAAAATAACCCATCAATAATCACAGAAGAAGGCAGGAGATCCAGACAAACACAAACACACTGCACAATATTTTAGTTAATAACCTTACTCATGTAGGAGGTGAGACGTATGGCAAAGGAAACATGATTCTTACCTGCTACATGAGTAAGGTTTTTAACCAAAATACTCTGAAGTGTTTTGGCTTTTCTTGTATTCATCTGGCCCTTTTGCCTTCATCTGTGGTAAGTGATGGGCTATTTTCCCTATCCTGTCTTATTTTCAGTGGTTAATGGCAGTTTCACTGTCATCATTATTCATACCAAATTATTGTAAAATATGCTCATCAGTGTCCTCCCGCCTTCATCTCTTCACCATCCTTTCTTATTTTGGTACTTGTCCAAAGTGACCTTTCTGCTACACAATACCTATATTCCTGTAATAATAAATACATAACACACTTCATCCCACAGGTTCATATCACAGCCATGACACGTGGAAAATTATACCGTTTACTTGACATATTAGCTGTACCAGACCAAATATAAAGATAAATAACAAAATTTTTATTTTACTTGTTTAGCATCATTTCCTGAGAAAAAATTAACTCTTCCCCCTCCATTTTTATTAAAAAAAAGTATTTTTTTAAATATTTTTCTACAACCTATATACATTACTATATACCGAGGTGCATACATATGTTATGAAACTGTGTAAGTGAATTTACACCTTCCTTTGTTTTGATGATGTCTTGCACTTGGACCATTATATGAGAGAAACTAATGGCCAGCGTGTTTTTGATTATTCTAGCTTTTAGTACTGATGCAAATTCTTTGGTTCCCTCATGAGTTACTTCAGTTGCTGTTTCATACTGAATCTTCATACACAATATGAGCATGGAAATATAAAATTTTTGAATTAAATGCAAAGATTATTAAACTATAATTCATCGTAAATTTAAATTTCTGGCTGATATACGCTACAAAAGTCACAAATTATACCCCTACAAAATTTTTGCTTCAAAAATAATGTTTAAATATACCATTAAACTTTGAAGGAATTTTAATGACACTTGTCTATATTTATCTCAGTGGGAACTGTCACAGTATTTTAAAAATTAATGTTATTTTCAAATTTAAATAACTTACAAAATAAAAATGCATTGTTAGAAAATAAAGTATCCTCCTATAAATCCCTTAACAAAACAACTGCATTAAGATAACAAGATTATTTATTGTCTAGCTATCAACAATCATCTGAATATCAGTTAATACTACATTACTGAATAAATATACCTTAACATACATCCAGTGTTCTTATGTGTTCTTTTACACTGATTTTTCCAATATTATGAAGATAAACCAAAAACAGAAGCTTTGTTTTGCCAGAACAAAGTTTTTATTTATAACTGCAGTAGATGAATATATATACAAAAAAAACAACAAAAAAAAAACTGTAAACCCATTATTATCAAAGCAGCTAGGGAAAAAGGCCTAAATGTTAAACCATCGAATGTACTGGGTGATTGGTATGAGGAAGAGTAGCAAAATTTTACAAAACATTTAGAGACAAGTTTTTACTTGTGACAAATTTTCAAAGCAATGTTTCATTTGAAAATAAAGAAGTAAGCAGTGTTTCATTATAATGAGGTATTTTTAAAAAAATAATCTCTGGTGCCAAATACTAGTTAACAGTGAAACAAAAACTGTTTTACAATCTGATTAAAATAACTTTAGACTTGAGAACTGAGCACATATGTCAATCACAGCCCATGGTAAAATCTGACAACAGTACTCATAATTTTTAGTTTACTGTATACTTTCCTAAAACTGACTGGACAATCTGAGGCAGTTCAAACTTCTGTCAATGCACCATATTATCAAGTGATAAGTTATTTTAATTACATTCCAATATTTTGTAACCATTGTAGCAACTATGAATCACAAAATCCCAAATGGAATCATTTTGTGTACATTTTAAAAACATTCTTTACTCAAAATATTTGCTTTTTGTGACCAAAACTTGAACAGATTCCATTTTATCTTCAAAAACGCATATTAAAATTACGAGATTTAAAAAATACACAATAAAATAAATATGAGACTGAATAGGCTCATTCTCTTTCTGTTTTCGGTGAAGCTCTTTTCCTTATTTTTCAAAAAGTTTGATAGAAGAAAGTCTTTTACATTAAGCATTTATATTATTTGGCAGAAGCTGGAAACCAAAATGTTTTCTGAAGTCTCTGTACTATTTCATGTATGTGGAACCAAACCTATTATCATAAATAAGTTTTTGACATAAATTAAACAATCCATTGTAATGAATTTCTCCATATTTCTATTCCAAAGCCATTACCAATATTTGTTGAAAAAACATCCTTTGTTTGTAGGTGTTTGTGTAATAAAACACACTACTATATTATAATATAATCCTTATGATGATTCTTGCTGAAAGAATTTCAATTATATCTTTGTCATTCCTTCCTTTTAGTACAGATCTTCTGAAGATGTCAGGTGTAATATTTTTCCACCACACTAGTTCTTCGATGTGAGGATTGTGACAAATTCTGTAAGGAAACACATATATAATTAATAAGGAAATGTTAAACTCCCTTATACCTCAAAAATACACATCAATACTTTTTTTCTAAAGATATCATGAATAAAATGTAAATTCTCTAATAATGTGTAAGGGAAAAGGCTGCTATTCCGGGGTGAAGTATACGGCCTAGTACCTTAACTGAATGTCTACTTGAAATAAAATGTTCTCTGAATCTTCATCTATTCTTTTAAATTGACCATGTGCCTGCCTAGAATATTTAACTGTAAAACTTATTGGCTGCCACTAAGTTTATTTGAACCAAAAGCTTAGAAAAGGTTACTGTTCAAGGTTAAAACATTTGAAAAGTCCACTTGTTGAAAAATTTAAAGTTTATTCAAAATCACATTTGGAAAAACAGCATTTACAGTCAAATAGGCTATCGAATCAAATGTTTCCAAAAAATTGCAAATTATGAAGAGGAAGAAAACCGACCAAAACCCCTTTTGAAAATTTAAAAATCCCTATCATCGTCAGTCACTCGTCAGAAAATTTAACATGGTGGTACGTCAGCCATGCAGTCATTCAAAGTTCAACGATTTCCGGCTATTGCTTGGTCCAATCGTCACACACGAACCATACCTGCAATATTCGGATGTTAAACTATAGTGTTTTTTCAGTGAACACTTAGTATTACAAAGTGACAAAATTGGACATTTTTTCAAAGCACATTACTTTTGATGTTTAAAACAAATAATCAGTGTATCTTATTTCTCAAGTTTTAATAATTTTGTGATTAATGTACTACACATGTTCCTACATCTTTACAATAATAGTCATTTATGGGAGTGATTTTGAATGGAAACTGGATAAACAATATTTGCTAGGCAGATGATACAGTCATTTTTAGCAAACAGTCTTATAGATAGAGTATCTTAATGCAGCCACAAATACGGACTTGACATTAATATAAATACGACAAAAGTAATGGTCATTGGCAAAAAACGACAACTCCCAATGCTATATTATGACTAACCAGAAGATCATTGAATGTGTATCAAGGTATACGTATCTTGGCACTACAGTAAACAGCCAATGGGAACCATCTGATGAAATAAAGTCACGTATTGGTAAAGCCAGGGCTACTTTCAATAAAATGAATAACCTTTTTAAAAGTCGTAATTTATCAGTTACCACGAAGATGAGACTCCTGCGCTGCTATGTGTTCTCTGTCCTCCTGTATGGCGTTGAAACATGGACATTAACAGAAACTATCAGTAAAAGGCTAGAAGCTTTTGAAGTGTCGCTATATCGAAGAATGTTGAGAATACCATGGACAGACCACACCACAAATGCTGAAGTGCTCCGCAAAATGAAAAAAGACATGGAAATACTGACCACCATAAAAACACGAAAGCTTCAGTACCTTGGCCACATCATGAGGAATAATAGCTGTTATGTACTCCTGCTATCTGTTCTCCTGGGGAAAATACCAGGAAAGAGAAGTGCTGGTAGAAGAAGAACTTCTTGGTTAAAAAATCTAAGAATATGGACCTCCAAGACAACTATGGAGATAATACAAGCATCAATGAGCAGAGACGAGACAGCCAAGATGGTTGCCGACATCTGGAATGGATAGGGACCAGAAGAAGAAGAAGATTTTCTAATAGTAAATGAAAAATTTAAACAATTTTCAAACAATATTATGAATTTTAACATGTAATTTTTGGACTGCTATTAGATTATAGGAGTTTTAAATGGAACTCTTGGATTTATAATATCATTATTCATCTACAATGTTTAAATTTTTCACATCAAGTATGAAAATTTTTGATATGGTAGTATTAAAAGAGTGTTAATGAGATGGGCTTTTCATAACTTAAAGTCAGAAGAGATGATTTCTTTCCAAAACATAAAATTTACCTATTTTTGCTAGTTATCTTCAGGGGCGTAGCTATCGGAGAGCTAAGCGGTGCCATGGTAGAGCTTTTTTTTTTTTGTAGTTCTGGCCTGAGAGCCGAAAATATTTTTGTTTTGCACAGGGCCCTTGTTAACATAGCCACACCACTGGTTATCTTCTCAAATTTTGGGAGGGCATGTAGTATAGAAATATCTTCATAGAGCCCATAGAAGGAGATAATATAGGCAGAGGCGGCCCTAGCTAGTTTTTCAGGTGGTGCGAAATCACATTGTGGCGCCTCAAATGTGCAATCGCTTATTCGCGATTAAGGTGTCCATACAAACAGACTGAAGATAACTTACATTTTTTACACGCTACTAAAATTATAAATGTAAAAGTTAGTTTTCTTGGATATTTGCTACTGTTTCACGTCGAAATGGCTGGATAACTTAGGATAAAATTTGGAGTAATGTGTTCGCTACATACTTTTATCCAGATCGAAAAAGTAGTTTCCGTGGGATTCGAATACCTATATGAATGCGTTATGAATTCCAATTGAGCAAAGGCGAATTCAGTAAACAGTCTTTATATATTCACAGTAACTGAAACTTCAGAAAGATTAGTATAGGATAGCAATGGTATGAATGAGAAACAACAACAGTAAAAAAGAACACTATATCTTAGTAATTTTTATTTACGCCAGTATGGCGTACACAATGCTCACGTGTACCTATGTCAAATTTGCACAGTTTTTAATAAAAATGTTGAAAACAAACAAATGAGGAAATAAAATAACTAAAAGGCCTAGATTTCCAACTTCCTCGATTTTTCCCATAGGCAATATTATTTTCTATAGACAAAATTGCAATATCTGAAAGTCTGTCTTGAGTCCGAGATTACCGTAAATAAGTTTTGATAAGTTTTAATTTACTTAAATTTTGTTCTCCTTTAGTGACAGTTATGGATATGGTCAGAAAAATTATGTCTGCTGTCCACACATTCGGAAATATATCCTGCCAACCATTCTTTTTCTAAATTGATCTTTTATCGGTTCTGCTGATTCAAGCCCCAACAACAATAGTTTCAGTTAGAAAGTTCCTCAGCCAAATCACAACCCAATATGTCACACTTTTGTCCATTAGTTAAACTCATTTCTGAATCTGCACAGGATTATTCTGGTTATTACAATTCTGGAAATGTTTTGATAATGACACTATATCATTAAATTTAGATAGTTTTGAGAATTGAGTGACTAACGCATTCTCAATAGTACCGATTATATGGTAAAACACTTTCATTGTAAACAGTTCTTTGGGATCTGTTGCTATCTCATCTATGGCCTCGTACTCAAAATATCTCATTTTTTCTTTGGGATCTGACTGGCTTAATAAAAGGATATGATCCAGTCTGAGAACCAATTTCTCTAGTTGTTATCAGAGCAGACAAATAACCTCGGTACCCTCTCTAAAATTCCGAGCTATTTGTAGAGCATTTCATGAATCCACTTTCATCCTCGATACCCTTGCATATAATATTTACTTCAAACAATGTATTATACCAAGTCACCATTGTAACTATGAACTCAAATTGCTCCTAGATCTGATTCAGGGTCAAGGCCTCTGTTGCTACAAGTGAAAAAATCGTCTTCAGATGGGTGTTATGAACTGAAGAATAGTGATAACGTACTGCAGTGAGGTTAGAAACTCTATTCTTCGAATGAGTTTCGTAAATTATTTTGGCGATAGTCCTTCTAAATTCTTGACTAAAACTTCCCATTGCTTTGTTGATCGAGAGAATGAAAAAAATTCTTTAAAGAAATGCGGACAATGAAAACGATCTAATTGACGTTTTGGCGGCACCTGCTTTTACCAAAATTAATGACAGCTACATGGATTAAAAGTTGCTTAGGAAAATATTCGTTCAAAATTATGCTTTGGACACCTTTGTTTCCTCGTCATGTTGTATCCACTGTCATATCTTTTCCCTCGACAGTAATTAATATCCAAATCGAACTTTTGCAAAGTATCATTAATATACTGGCCATTGAGTCCAGCTCCCAGGTTCGAAGAGTTACTTACCGGCTTGTAATCAATGAAACACTCACTCACCTTGACTTCGTCTTCATTAGTGTCAACAAAGCAATGTTAAAGATATTATAATAATAATAATTCCGTGTGGATGTAATGACCTGGTGACCAGGTTTCTATTGGCTGCACATTCCACCCCTGTCATAGCCACCTTAAGCAAACCCGGTAATCTTACCGGGTACAGAGGGCCTACAGTTTTACATGGAATCCGAACCACGGAAGCATTCTGGAGTACTTCACATTACACAGCACGCTGTGACAGAGGTGAAGGTTGGGGTAGGGGAGAAGGTCCACATGTGGGTTGGCGCAAATTTTTTTGTCGGCAAACTTGCTTTCGAAAAACTCAAAACTTTTCAAGGAATGCCAACATTAATTTATCTCTTTCTTATTTACTCAGTAAATAAAATGGCTTCCACCTTATCTAAAAGTAAATGAACTGAGCTTCATGCAGGACACCTATGCTGTTCGATTTGTTTGTTTTATAATGGCTGCTGAGACCATACACTTGAAGTACCACATGGTCCAAAAATGGGCTACCATTTCTGATCCAATAACGGGATAGCTCTTGACTTTAAAACACGAAGATTTCAGCACTCTGGATCAATGACCAACTGCTCAAACTTCAACGTCCAAAAGGATTAATCCATTTGGTGTACCTTCGATCCCCACCATTGAAAAGAAAAGGCAATTGTGGATGCAAGTGTGCGCCAAGACTTGCATCATAATTGGATCTCCTTACAGCGAATGATTGAAGAAACGTGTGAAGTGTACAGCCTTGAACAGTTGTCAGACGATTGTGAAAGTGCAATCAATTGCCTCAGGAATAAAAAGTAAGTAATTCAAATTTGCCAAGCCAAAAGCCTATTGGGTAAGCTCAGCGAAGAGTTGGACTCGAAAGAAGACCATAGGGTCCCTCCTACTGATGATGACATTGACGGTGACAACAATAGCGATTTCTCTGGGGGATAAACATGGAGATGACAATGCAGCATGCAATTTCAGTGATGGACTCTTTTCAAATTATGTCAGATTCGATGTATGGATTGAGTTCTACAAGTGTGAAGGTTGGGTAGAGACTGAATGTGCTGGAATGGAAAATGAAATATGACTGTAGTCTGCAAGTAAAAAAAGGAAAAAAGAAAGAAAAAGGAGAGTGAGGAGATTGTAAAATGTCAAGTTAACAAAGTCTTTGAACAAAATTTGATGTTTTTTAGTTAATTAAGTGATAAATTTTACTTTTTATACAAGTAGCCCGTATTTGGACTCCCTCTTGAAAATCAGTCATTTTACATTTTTTTTAATCCTTTGATTTTGGAAAATTAAAACTGGTTATAGACGTTTTTAGCCTTCATATCACCTTCGTGATTGTTTATAGAAGCAAGTGACATCAAAATTATCCATATTGAATGACCAAGAAAATCACAAGGGTCAAAATAAAAGTGGTATCCCGTATCTGGACCTTCTCCTCTAAGTGCCCATCAAAATTCCCGCCGAGACAGGGATTCAAACCGGACACCTTTACATCTCCAGTCAGTTGCCTTAACAACTGAGCCATCAGACCACTCATATTAAAAATAATTATTCGACATGACTGACGAAGTTCAATTCAATATGACGGAAAAGTATTTAGATGCCTTAACCATAGTCAAAATTTTATTAAGAACTTCAATCGTTTTGAACACATATTCAAAAATAATAGACATTAGTCTCCTTATTAGCAATACGGCGAAGATGCTGCATCATCACAGTGTCATATTTTTCTAGCAGTTGCAATATATTCAGTTTGTTACCATTATTAGAAGTATTTAGTGTTTCAGATCCATAGCTTCCGCTGAACAAGAAATTATTGCATCTTAAAAACAATATTTTTTTACATCATTCATTCGAGGATCCGTCACGTGTTGAACTAGTTCTGATGACGACAATTCAGATGACATCTCAAATAAAAAAAATAAAATGAAATAATTGCAAGTAATTTTGAAGCCTTCTCAGTATCACCTCTCTCTCTCTTTTTTTTTTTTTTTTTTTTTTTTTACCTAAGTTCTAACAAAGGTTTAATCTTGTCTAATGCACATGCAAATCAGGGGGAGGGGCACTTACCCTGGGTGTCAAAATCATGGGTGATGACCTTTATTACCTCTAATGCCCTGAGCGACCCCGGAGAGTGCTAATTATGGGACAAGTTGTGGTTTCTTGAATGGAGTTACTCGAGCTGACTCATACTATAAATTAAGTGGAAGCTCTTATGTTTATAAATTCTGGATGATTAGTGAATTTAAAAACGTATGTGAGCATCAAGCTGGGCTACTATAGAATTTATTTTTCATTTTTTGCGAAGACGATCTCTCGCTGCATTTTCGGCACCCCACATATGATGGTGCTTGGTACGGTTGCACCGCTCACACCGCCCTGGGGCCACCCCTGAATATAGGTTTTGGTGTTGCAATCAAACTATATAACCAGAGACTTGATAGTCAGACTTTTTGAGCCAAAATTTGACATGTGCCAAGTTACAAAAAATTGAACCACCAAATTAAATCAAAATTTACATGGAAAAGAAAGGGAAAATACACCCAACACTCACCAAAGCTGAAGGGAGGAGGGCAGCAGCAACACAGCACAACACACAAACAAATAAAAAACAATATTTCGGGTGAAAAATTCCCTTTTTCAAGTTAACAGAAGTCTTGCGCAGGACCAGCCACCTATCCATGTAAATATTGCCTCGCGGCATTTCTTTCCTTTCATTGTTACCTAAATTAAATCAAAAGTTTTACTAACATTTCCATAGATACTTAAAACAAAACTAAGCATTTTGAGGCAATATTTTTGGGGTCAGACAATTTATTTATGACAACAAATCTGTTAAAAAGTTTTATTGACCATGTGGTTACAAGGAAGTAGATGACATAAGCGAGTAGCAAGGACAACTTGGGAGTAGAAAGAATTTTGGAGAGAATAATGGAAAAGCACTTATCTAAACAAATAAATGAAATTTAAGTAGCCCTATGACAATGCATTGTCAGCACTGAAATGAACTTCCTGACAAAAATTTGAGTAAGTTGGTAAACCCTAAGTATGTTTTTTTAGAGTAGTAAATAAACTTTACTTTCTAAATAAAACAGTTACAATTTTTAAAAGTCAGTCAAATGAAACATAAATTAAAACAATTAAAACACAATAACATTTTGAAAATAAATTAATTTTAAAGGATGAAACAACTGATTCTAAGCTTCATGCCTAAAACTGCTTCACTATTTGTCAAACATAATTAAGAAATAGGAATTTGTTGAAAGTGAGACATGAATAATTAAACAGGGCATGAAACTCTAAGAAGAGGATTGAAATACTCATGTAAAACTATAAATAAATAAGAAACAAATGCTTCTGAAATATCACAGCCTTCAACTTGAAGGAAAAACGAAGCTCTGAAAAATGACATCACGTAGTAGAAGTAGTATTTTATTTGCCCTCTAAATCATATACATTATACATAATTATTTCAGACACATCAGTTATAAATTGGATAATTATTTCAGTTAATATATTTCGAATATTCTTCTACAGAGTAAAAGGAGTGGTACTGAAGATATGATATCAACAATTTCTCAAAATGTTCCCCTTTTGATGTCGCTTTTATATTATGGGGTAATTTATTGAAAAACTTGATCCCTATGTGAAATGTTCCATTCTGAAACGTTTTTTTTTTTTTTTTCTTTTTTTTTTTTTTATGCATAAGATGCTACTCTAATTGTTTCTGTGTGTAATGTTCATGTACCTCATTATTGTTTATAGAGCTGCATCTTTACCTATCATGATATTTCTAAAAAACAGAATGGTTTCAAAGATGTAAATGCTTTGTAGTAGGAGAATATTCATATATTTAAATAAGGATTTACAAGAATCCCATGTTTTGAGGTTCGTCATTATTCTTACTGCTCTCTTCTGAATTTTGAAAGTACTTAGTGCATCTAATGATAAATCCCAGAATATAATTACATACTTTATTTGTGAATGAAAATGGGCAAAGTATGCCTTTTTTCAAAGATTGTTTACTAGTAGTTAATTTTAAAATACATGTTGCATAACAGGTTTGATTTAATTTAGAGTTCAAATATTGAATATGTCTATTCGATTTATGATCAGATTGAATCCATAAACCTAAAAACTTTGAATTTAACCTATTTGCCATAGTATGATTGTTCAAAATAATATTTGGGTTGGCAGGGTTCCAGTTTTGAACAGTATGGAAATTTACTGCAATGGTTTTATCACAATTTGTTATTAGATGGCTGTTTTTGGACCATGTAGACAGTTGTTTAGTGGTTTTATTAATACCTTGCTGAAGAACTTCTTGAGTTTCACCTTTTATTAAAAGTGGTGTGTCATCTGCAAAAAGAATATTACCATGTGTATGATGGAAATTTGCATTGGGGTTGGTGCAAAACCTTCTGTCTCAACTTTAACCATGATTGTGCAGGGGATAGTTTCAGTTCGTGCTTTGCTAAATTAATGAGGTCGCCACTTACCTTGATAAAACCCCAAAATAAGAAAGGTTACAGATAATAACAGTCACAAAGATATGCTGGTAGATAGACTCTATATATTCTTCAATTTTAAAATTGAGTTGGCATCAGACAATGTCCCCAAAGAAAAATTGCAAATTCAATTAACCAATTCGAGCCAGGCCAAACCCATAGTTCAAAGTTCAACTGACTGATACATGAAAGCACATAAAAGTTCATCACACTTCCCTAAAGTTTAACTTGTATGCCAACGACTGACACTTAACTTAGGCCGACACGCCACAGGGCGTAAAATGCTACTCCAAGCTACATACTAACGCTCTCACTTAATCTGACTGGCTGTCTGAGCAAGTGCCTACATCGCGCCACACAGTAGTATAGTAGTTCTCTAATTGTACCTGGCCGACTGAGTGAGGACGAGGAAAAATCTGGGCTGCTATTTATAGAAACGCCTGTGGGAAGGTAAAGACTTCTGGGTTCCCTCCGAAGTACCCTCATAAACTGATCAGATATCAGCTTCTCGAGCTTAAAGGCTGCATCAGACTCATGACCTTGATGACTTAAAATATTCCTATCACTCTGAAAGTTTGATTAGCTACATCTTCTAAAAAGCGTTAGTTTTAATCCTTATTAAAAAATTTGTAGGATCGATATTTTAGCCGTAAAATAATAATTTTTTGAGATTCAAAGACTTATTAATAACTTTGATAATTTTGCAGCTATGAAACTGAAATAACTTTCATTTTACTTTTCATGGACTGCTCTTTAATTTGCTATCAAAGGGGGCATGTTTACTATTTTCAAAAGACTAAAAAAGAACTCATCAACCAAAATTGAATTTAACTAATTAATAATTCTTAAACTATTAAAGCTATTGATTTGAAAGTGACTTTAAATAATTCTACATATTCAAAAATGCTCACTGAGCAATTCTGAAGTCGCTACTTGCTTTCTCCTATTAATTATTATTATTATTTTTATAAACTCCTCCAAGTGAATGCTTGAGGGCAATGCAACAGAAAACACTACCTTGTTCCGGTACTTTCTCAAAACTATAAAAACCTAATTTCTAGCTTGAATTAACTTAGTAACTGACATTAAAAATAATATACAATGCTGTTCTATTTAAGTTGTGTTCTGAGAACAATTTTGTTATGCAGTTACAAAATTTTCAGGTTACCTCATGCATGTCACTCAACATTTACACTTATGCCATTCATATACAGGGTGGTCCTAAAATATATGTCAAAAAGGTAGGTAGAAGGGACCTAAATAAGCATATTTCGGATAGGAATATGTGTGCGATAATGACACATTAAAGCACTAGTTTGTAAAGCAGCATAAATCAAAGGAAAATAAAAAGACAAGTAAAGACAAAAGAAAAGAATTTTTTTTAACAGTTTACAAGAGGTGCTTGAAAGAGCGGCCACCAACAGCGATACAAGATTCACAGTGATGACACATAGATCGGCGTACATTAGAAAAGACGTCAGGAATGTCGAGAACATGTAAAGCAGTGACAGACAAGCGGGCAACAAAATCTTCTTCAGATGTGACGGGACTCTCGTCCACCAGGCTTTTAATATTACCCCAAAAGAAAAAATCCAAGAACGTTAAATCAGGAGAATGCAGTGACCAGGGAACAGGACTGCCCCGTCCTATCCAATGCTGGCCATAGACAGCATCCAGTTGATTCCTGACATCTTGACTGAAGTGAGCTGGGGCTCCATTGTGCTGGAACCATATTCGTCTGCGAACAGCTGGAGGAATATCTACCAGAAGTTCAGGTAAAACCTCCTGTAGGAAGATGTTGTATGTATGGCCCGTTAAACGACTAGGTAGAATGTATGGTCCTACTAAGTTATTGTGTACAATGCCTGCCCAAACATTAATGGAAAACCTTTCTTGGTATGCATGTGCTTTTGTGCCATGTGGATTGCCATAAGCTCACAGGGGAGAATTATTGATGTTAAACATACCCAACCGCATAAAGGTAGCCTCATCAGTAAATAAAACATCTGCTGGGAAGGTTGGATTGGCTGCTGTCTGCTGTTGGTACCAACCAGCAAAGTTGAGACATGGAAGATAATCGTCAGGGATCATTGCTTGCACTCTCTGTAAATGATACATTCCGTCTTCATGTCAAGTCCTCAAAACACTTTGATGGCCCACACCTGAGGTGGTGGTACTACTACTAACAGATAATAATTATCCACAAGGATACAGTGGGAAGTGTGTGGGAACATGGTTAGAAGTTCAAGCCTTGTTTAAACATTGGTTTATTACAATTATTAATGATACTGCTGAAATTTACAGAAAATATTACAACTATAATATCAAGTACCATCAATTCTGGTCTTGCAAACGAAGATATTAGAAATTTGTTATCACCAAACGATACAATATTATGAACCAACCCTTGGTCTTGCAAACGAAAATATGAATAATCTTGTTATCACAAATGATATTATGGACCAAACCTTGGTTTTAGCAAACGAAGATATGAATAATCTGTTATTACAAAATTATATAATATTACGGACCAAACCTTGGTCTGCAACTTATATCTTGAACAACCCTTATAATTACAAACAATCCTACTTATACCAAATTATAGAAAATACCTGACTGACTCTTAATAATCTACTAGCCAAATACAAATTTTTATTTGAGCCACACTGCTAACGGCGAGGTAGAAGGCGACACACTGGTAGTAGCAATTAACAGAGAAAATGACTAATATAATGTCAAATAAAACTGGCCTCAATCTTGTAGATTAACGTATGAATAATCCTGTAATCACCGACAATTCCACATTGATCAATGACAGAAATAACAAGACCGGCTCGTTCCCATCTACTAGCATCTAACACTCTGCCAGTAGGACCAAACACAATTTATGGCTGAGGCAGACCGCTAACGACGAGGCGGAAGGCAACACTTGTGGTTGCAGTTGACGGCCACTACCTCCAATACCCTCCTAGGGCGAGAAGGCAGTTTACAGCTCGGAAGGTACCACCCGGGTCGATCGCCACGGTATTCCCGAAGCTTCGGCACAGCACTCTCGGTGAAGAGTTTCGGAGAATTCCCTCTCTGCAGATGGTCGAAGCATGGCTGCAAGGGACCCACCAATTCACCAGAAGTATAATCCACGGGCGGCCCGGTCAAACCATCAAGCTGAGTCACGGCCACTACGAGAAATACCAGGCATAACCAACCGACTGTTGACTGCCTCACTGACTGCTTCCTCCTTAGTCCCGCAACGCTACCACTCCAGAAAACATTAGCGGGATGCCGACCGCGTGCCTTCAACTGGTTCACTCCTTCCGTGACCCCACATATATACCGGTTATCGCTAGGAGCCCCAGCGCTCTCTGACGGGGAACACCAAAGACGAAACAATCGCGAGCGGAAGAGAAGGCAAAGATATAACAAGAGCCGAGCACGGCTCAACACCCAACAAACGTCCTACAGATCTTGAGCTTGTCGAAGGATTATCCTCTATTGTGTTTAGTATTCTGGTTTCCACTGCAGGAGTTCTGCGATATCTTAAATTGCCAACTCCACGCCTGGAAGCATAAAACGATCCACTTGTGCGTAACTCCCAATGAAGATGTTCGACAATCCGGCTGATTCCTATGCGGGAATCACTCCCTCTACATCCTCTGAGCAGCTAATCCATTTCCTTGTGCAGCCCCATACATGAAATACATGTCGGCAAGCTCCATATTGGTGAAACGATGGATGCTGTTTGAGATCCGTGCGGGAAATGATGAATCCAGCTAGCGAAGAGCTTTTATACACTGCAGTCATCAGTGCTCCCTACCAGCTCAAGGCAGCATTACCACCACACACACAATCCTATATGAAATATGCTTATTTAGGTCCGCTCTACCTACCTTCACATTTTTTAGATATATTTTAGGACCACTCTGTACAAAAGAAACAGGAGAGATCCAAGTATCAAACCCTGTAAAATACCATGTTTGATTCTTCTAATGCCTGATACATTCTCTCTGATTATTTCGCTTTCTGTGTCCTTACATTTTGAGGTGACAACCTGTTTCTTTTCATCAAGCTATGACTTGAACCATCATAAGCTATACTCCCGATACTATAATGATAAAGCTTAGATAGGATGATTTTTATGATCTATCACATCAAAAGCTTTAGACAAATCTAGAAATATACCAGTCACTTCCTCCTTTTTATCAATTATTTTTAATATACTTTTAATGCAAGCATAAATAGGTGCCTGGGTTGATTTCCCTGTTCTAAATCCATGTTGTGAATCAAATAATATATTGCTTATTAATGAAGCTTATTAACTTTTTATACATAATTTTCTCTAGCATTTTAGAGTCCCATATGGGATAGTAATATGCTGATAGTTATCTGGATTATCTGTTTCTCTTTTCTTAAGTATTGGAATAACTTTTGCTAGCTTTAGTATTTTTGGGAATGTACCAGATTGTAATGAACTGTTACATAAATGTGTTAGTGGTTGAATTATGTATCTAACACAATTCTTTAGGATTGTATTGATAATTCCATCAATTTCTGTGCAGAATTTATTCTTTAGTTCTTTTAAGGCAATGGCAATTTAATCTTCTTGCACACTATCAAAAAAGAAAGTAATCCAACACACGTTCTAATCTTATTATTCCCTATTTTTGAATTATATTTAAATTTTTAAAATAGTTTAATTTAATTTAATTGCAATGGAGCACACACTCCGGTGGCAATTTCCCTACACACCCTGCACCTACCTACATTTGCCCTCTACAAATTTCAACTTCAAATTCTTTTAACGTTTTCGGTAAGTTATTCCAATCCCTGACACCCTTACCTAAAAAAGAAAATCTTCCCACACCCTTGTGCCAGCTTGTGGTCATGGTCATCTTTTCCCTTCCATGAACTACTTTCCATACCTACTCCAATATCTTTCCATGCCTCATCGCCAGTATATGCCCTGTACACTCCCGTTACCCTCCTCATCCTCCTCCTGTCTTGCAATGAATCCCATTCCAGCTCCTTTATCGTATCTGTCACTGACTGCATTCTGCAATAATTTCCAGAAACAAATCTAGCAGCCCTTCTTTGCACCTTCTCCATTGGGAGATCATACTACAGTTTGTTTCTGAGAGGTTTTTTGAGACACTGAGGATGGAACTAATGATGTAGAGATGAAGTATCAAAGGGAGGAAATTATGTGGACGAAAGAGGAAGTAGAAGCTCTTATTAAGATAAGTGTGGAGATGTGACTTGTTTTTCTATGATTATGGGGGGGGGGGGACACACCAGAAAGAGAAGTAGTACCATTTTAGGGGGAATGCTTTATTATTTTTTTTCAGGGCCAGGAAGCAGAGACTTGCCTGCGAATCCCATTATTACTATTATTATTATTAATATTCACATTACCACCCTTTAGGCAGCACTCCAGAGATGGGATGACCACAAGTAAAATATACATAATATACATAACATTCAAGTAACACACAGGGCGACCATACACTTAGTGCATGACACATACATATAAAATAGGCTTCACCACCAAAGAGGATGGGCTGACCTTAATTTTTTTCCCCCAAAGGCGTCACTAATGTAGTTACATTATTAATTAACATACAATCCCACAAAAACAATTCTTGTAAAAATAGGCCAAGTCTCGTGTTAGTGCAGTGACAAAAAGTTATGAGATCTTCCTCTGAGCCAAGTCTACACTTTTCAGTGTATATTCACTTCACTTTATGAAACAGAATGGTTTCTCTCAGTATCATAGATCGTTTATTTAGGATAAAAAATCTGATGACTTGGCCATTATGCATGCCATGTTTTAGTTAACGCACACAAACTTATAAATACGTAAAGGCCAACATTTCCATCACTCTTTTTCGAATTTGACAAGTATATATATTATGCCCTCAATTTAAGTTCAAATTATGACATGCATAATGGCCAAGTCATCAGATTTTTTATCCTAAATAAACGATCTATGATACCGAGAGAAACCATTCTGTTTCATAAAGTGAAGTGAATATACACTGAAAAGTGTAGACTTGGCTCAGAGGAAGATCTCATAACTTTTTGTCGCTGCACTAACATGAGACTTGGCCTATTTTTACAGGAATTGTTTTTGTGGGATCTCATTTCTTTTTGTAAGTTTATCGCCCCAATCTCTGAAAACAATTGATGTGACCAGTAGCCGAGCAATGCAGATTGCCGCTGGCTTAACTACCACCATAAATAAATTACTAGTAACTTCCAAACTAAGCATAAGACCAAAGTAAAATTTAAGATGTCACTTAAAATTGCTTATCTCTTTGCATTAAAAAATTCTCAGCCATGTAGCTTAATCGGGAGAAAAGCAATTAAGCCGCAAATGTGTGCCAGAATTTTTCATATTTGGGATTGTAATTAAATAAATACGGGAGAAAACTCCAATATTAGACTTTTCTCATGATATTGGGGTGAAATCATATATGTGGTACCAAATTACTTGTTTCTGGGATGGCTGGAGGTACAGTGGAATTTTGATATTGGGGTGTCGTGGTCAAAATAAAATTTTGAATTTCAATAACTTCCAGAATAAGAAAGGCAAATAAGTAACATTTAACACATTAGTTGAACTTAGTAAGCTCACTCTACAATTGAAATCTGAAATCTGAAATATAAAGTTATTAGGGTAGGAAGCGATTTCACGTTAGGGGTAGGTAAGGGGTAGATATATGGAAATTTACGAGTTTGTTGGTATGTGAGTGAAATTTTATCCGTGTAGCAAATTTCAGCTTCCCACGGCTACGGGAAGAACCTTAGAGTTTTGATGATCATCAGTCAGTCAGTGAGTAAGTGAGTGAAAAAATCGCTGTAGTTTGCATCCTAACAACAACCGAACTAAGACCAGTATCAAAATAAAATGTAGTATGTTTGCTAAGATTGCTGATATCTATGCATAACAGAAATTTGAGACATGTAGCATAAATACGACCGAAGAAATTGAGGTTCAAAAATGGCTCGAATCGCTTCGAGAAAAGGGTAGGCAGTGCCGCTGTTGATTCGACGTGTCGGGTGCACTGCCGTGCACTCACATTATAAATACTTAAGTAGGTCTCTGTCTTTTTGTTACGTTTTGATGACTTAGTGGCTATACCAATAATGATGGAATTTGACAAGGAAATACTATGTATCTGTAGTAAGGACACCGGAAATATTCTTTTCGGTATGAATAACAGTTGCATTCACGAAATTTTTAGAACTTATCGAATGGTGACGTGTGTTTGTTTGTAATGTTACATCGGTTGCTCAAGCTGTGCTTCTCGCATGATTTGTTAGTGTATGATTTGTTATTAAATTTCGTTTAGAGACAAATCTCATTATTTAATATAGAGTCGATTCTCAGCACTGTACTATTATTTTGTGTCTGCTTGAAAGTTTCTGGCACCAGTTTATTTTGTCTTATTTTTTGACATGCCTTGCAGGTGTAAACCTAGCCTAAAGTGTAGTTCTATCAGAGTGCGAGCAGCTAAAGTTATTAGAACCCAAGAATTGGATGCTCATGCTAAAGAAAGAAGAAAAGACCAAGCTGAATTAAAGATGCCATTAGTTAAACAACCCCCCCCCCCCCCCACAGACACACACACACATCCCCGAACCCCCGCACCTTCTTTTGTTTTTCTGTTTTTAAATATGTTGGAAATTAATTCTCTTCATGAGACAGGTTCGATGGTTTGAGCATACTGATTCATCCAGAACAAAGTAATTAACCTGCAAATATGTACCGGAACGTTTCACGTTTGGGTTTCCATTGAATAAATACAAGGAAAATCAGCAATATCATTACCAACAATGCCCCAATCTCTGCAAACAATTAATGTGCGTCGTAGCCTAGCACTGAGCATTGTCGCTGGTTTAAATACCGCCTCAAATAAATAACAAGTAACTTACAAACTAACCATAGGAACAAAGTAAAATTTAAAGCTTTTGTTAAACTTGTTTGCCTTTATATAGTATAGAAATGTCAGGTTTATAGCTTAACCCGGAGCAAAGTAATTAAGCCGCAAATATGTGCCAGAATTTTTCATGTTGGGATTATAATTAAACTAGCTGATACCCGTGACTTTCTTAGGCATGGATTAAGAATTTCTTTGCCAGAATTGAATAGAGAAAGTTTTTGGTAACGAAGGATTGGTCCCAAACAACACCGTGTCGGCATAATATGACAGGAAAGCCATCACTATTTCATTCGACCGTCGAACCTATCTCTTGAAGAGAATCAATTCCCAACATATTTTAAAAAATAAAACAATAACAAACGAAGGTGGTGGGATGAGGGGGGGGGGGGTGTTAACTAAGGGAAGCTTTATTTCAGATTGGTCTTTTCTTCCTTCTTCTGCATGAGCATCCGATCCTTGGGTCCTAATAACTTTAGCTGCTCATGCTCTGCTAGAGCTACAACTTAGGCCAGTTTACGCCTGCAAGGCATGTCAAAAAAGAAGACAAAATAAACTGGTGTCAGAAACATTTAAGCAGACGGAAAGTAATAGGACAGAGAAAATCTGCTACTAAATAATACGTTTTTTTCCCTAAACGAAATTTATTAACAAACTATTCACTAAGATAATGCGCGAGAAGCACACCTTGAGCAACCGACCTAACATTACAGACTAACACACACATCCGTCTCTCCGTCACCATTCCATAAGTTCTCAAAATTTTGTGACTACAACTGTTAATCATACCGAAAAAAAATGTCCTGTACCCTGCCTACAGATTTTCTTGTCAAATTCAGTTAATACCGGTATAGGCATTTAGTCGTCATAATGTAACAAAAGACAGAGACTTACTTCCACATTTATAGTATTATTACTGCAGATCACACACACACTGACTGCGAATCACCCCTGAGTGGTCAATATAACGTAAAAAAGTGTAAACCTACAGCATTGCAAGACTACTTACGTTTTTCCTCACATTGCACCCCTAAATTTGTGATATCTACAGTTTAACATACAATCCGAATAACCGACGGACCAGGCGTGACTCTTACGATCAAAAACAATTTTTAAAAATCTTCGCCACCATTGGGATTTGACCCGGCAATACAAACATTAGTAGGCAAGCGCATTAACCAACGGGCCACCAGCCCACGATAGTGTATGGAACTACAGAGTCTTCACATCCTAAACGTCGGTCTATGTTCGTTTCGGTAATTTTTCAAATTTACGTGACAATATGACGAGAAATTGTTCAACCAAATATAGACAGTATTTTTCTCCATGTTTCAAAGGAAAGGTGTGCAAAGTTTCATCGAGATCGGATGAAAACTGTGGATTTGTATGAAGAATAAACAAACAAATATTCATCTTTTTATATATAGATAAATACGGGGAAAAACTCGAATATCAGATTTTTCTTATGATTTAGGGATGAAACCATATACGCGTACCAAATTACTTGTTTCTAGGATTACTGGAAATACAGTGAAATTTTGATGTCAGGGTGTTGTGCTGAAATAAAATTTTGAATTTCAATAACTTCAAAAGTAAGAAAAGGAAAGAAGTATAATTAAACACATTAGTTAAACATGTTAAGCTCACTCTACAATGAAAATCTGAGCTTTATAAAGTAATTAGGATAGAAAGCGATTTCACGTTAGGGGTAGGTAAGGGGGCAGGTATATGAAAATTTACAAGTTTCATACTTTTCTTATAATATGTGGGTAAAATTTTATCTGTGTACCAAATTTCAGCTTTCTACGGCTACTGGAAGTGCCTTAGAATTTTGATGATCATCAGTCAGTGAGTGAGTGAGTGAGTGACAAAATCTCTGAAGTTTGCATCCGGATAACATACGAACTAAGAACAGTAACATAATAAAACTACGTACGTTTGCTAAGATTGCTGATATCTATGCATAACAGAAATTTGAGACATGTAGCATAAATACGACCGAAGAAATGGAGGTTCAAAAATGGCCCTAATCGCTTCGAGATAAGGGTAGGCAGTGCCGCCTTTGACTCAACTTGGTGGGTGCACTGCCGTGCACCCAAATAAATAACATAGAAAACACTTATGTCAACATACTATTGCGATTGGCGCAGATATGACTGATTTTGTAACATGTGATGGAATATTAGAGATATGACATTGATGCTGATGTAGTTTTCAATTTTTTTTTTTGGTTGTTGAGGATTGAATTGAAGTTTGAATTGGAGTTTGTATTATCTTAAGTGTTTCAAATTTGAAGAGATATTTCAGAGAACAATTCAGCAAATGGAAGGAAGGCTCAAGTACAGAAGAGTCAAGGTGGGAAGAGTTCAAGGAGATAATAAGAAAGGGGGAAGAAAAATTTATTCCAAGGCAGAAAATAAAGAGAAGTAGAGAACCTATGTACTATAATAGGGAAGTGAGGAGGTTAAAGAGGTTGGTAAGAAAAGAGTTAAGAGACAGCAGGGTAGTAGGGAATATTTAAAACAACTAAACAAGGACTTAATAACAGCAAAGAAAATGGCTAAAGATGGATTTATGAAGAGTATTGTCAGCGCAAGAGGACCATTGCCTGATGTAACTAGAAATTTCTATGGCTATATCAGGAAACTGAGGGGAAGGGAGGGTGTAGAGACACTTATAGATAAGGATGGAGAAGAAGTTACTGATGATTTGAAAAAGGCAGAGATTTTAAGTAACTGGTTCAGTGAAAGCATTAGGGACAATGAATCAGAAACAGGAGGGAGTAATTTGGAGATCGAGCTTAACAACACAATTAGAAATGACGATAGTAAAAAATTTGATATTCATCCTGAGGAAATCATGAAGGAAATAAGAAAGCTGAAAAAACATAAAGGGGCTGGTGTAGATAATATTATTACAGATATTTTAAAGATAGCCGGATGTGGCATTGTACCTTATCCTGAAATATTATTTAAATTGAGTTTAATTTAATTTAATTTAATTTAATTGCAATGGAGCACAGGCTCCGGTGGCAATTTCCCTACACAGCTATCTTCCCCCTATCCTGCACCCACCTACATTTGCCCTCTACAAATTTTTTCTTTAAATTCCTTCAAAGTTTTCGGTAAATTATTCATCGTTTCTCTTGGTAACTCATTCCAATCCCTGACACCCTTACCTAAAAAAGAGAATCTTCCTACACTGGATACTTGCTGCTTACCACAGGACTGGAAAAGTGCAATAGTAGTACCGGTACATAAAGGAGGGGTGAGAAATAGAGTTGAGAATTACAGGACAATCAGTTTGACATCAGTGGTAGTTAAATTAATGGAAAGATTGATATGCAACCACATCAGAAATATATGTGAGCAACTTAAGTGGTTTTCAAGCAGGCAACATGGGTTCAGGCAAGGATATTCATGCGAATCTCAGTTGGTGGGATATATGCAAGATATTTCAGATGAAATGGACAAGGGAGGCCAAATTGATAGTGTAGCACTAGATCTGTCAAAGGCGTTTGACAGAGTAAGCCATAAAATGGTAGTAAATAAGGTAAAAACCATTGGAGTGGATGAGAATGTGATTTGCTGGGTAGAAGAATTTTTAAAAGGTAGAAAATAGAAAGTTAGGGTAGGAAAAGTAGTACCAAAAGAAGTGGAAGTAAAAATGGGTGTGCCACAGGGTAGCATATTGGGACCATTGCTATTCATTATTCTAATGAATAATTGTGTTGATTGTTTACTATCTGAAATTAGATTGTTTGCACATGACATAATGCTGTATAAAGGAATCAAAATGATAGAGGATTGTAAACAGTTGCAGGGTGATCTGGACAGGATATCTAGTTGGGTTGGTAAACATGGAATGAAGATAAATGCAAAGAAGAGTCAGCTTATTAGATACACAAATAAAACACAAAAGTTTAATTATGAATATAAGGTGGGGAAAGAATTGCTTGCTGAAGACTTGAAATGTAAATATCTTGGCATTAGTTTTGATAACAAGTTTAACTGGGCAGGACACATTGGAAAGGTAGTAGGAAAAGGTTTCAAAGTTCTGCACTTGTTGGAGAGAGTGATGAGGGGATGTACGAGAGAAGTAAAGGAATTGGGTAATAAAACTTTGGTCAGACCATTGCTCGAATATGGTAGTGTAGTATGGGACCCTCATTTTATGTATCAAATACAGGAGTTGGAGATGGTACAAAAAAGGGCTGCTAGATTTGTTTCTGGAAATTATCGCAGAATGCAATCAGTGATGGATATGATAAAGGAGCTGGAATGGGATTCATTGCAAGACAGGAGGAGGATGAGGAGGGTCATGGGAGTGTACAGAGCATATACTGGCGATGAGGCATGGAAAGATATTGCAATAGGTATGAAAAGTAGTGCATGGAAGGGAAAAGATGACCATTACCACAAGCTGGCACTCGATTTCAGGCACAAGGGTGTGGGAAGATTCTCTTTTTTAGGTAAGGGTGTCAGGGATTGGAATGAGTTACCAAGAGAAATGATGAATAATTTACCGAAAACGTTGAAAGAATTTAAAGATAAAATTTGTAGAGGGCAAATGTAGGTGGGTGCAGGATAGGGGGAAGATGGGTGTGTAGGGAAATTGCCAACGGAGCCTGTGCTCCATTGCAATTAAATAATAATAATAATAATTTTATGTACCATGAAGAGTTTTGAGGTTAGTGATACCTATTGTTTCATACACTGAAGAAGTTAAGAAAGATTTTGTAATGTGATGATGATTTACTTATACATTCGACACTTGTCTTACTAATATTAAAATTCATAACTATTTAACTATATTATATAATTTTGTATACATATTGTCTTATTTACCCAACTGAGGTTGAGGATTTTTTGTGCTTGAATGCACCATAGGCACTTCAGTATCTCTAATTAGATTTGAGAGGATTGGGATTTGTTTATACACCATATGACAAATGATGAGAGACATTTATAGCAGCTGCGAGCTGGCTATCCATATGCTACAGAATTTTGATAATGATACCCTATACTAAGAACCAGTATACTGGTTACTCGCTACTTCGTTGCCACCACTACTTTTATTTTGCTACCTTAACTTTACACAGCAGTATACTGCTGAATGGAAACGTCGTTTCCTCCTAATTTTCCCTTTTATTCCTTTAGCATGTTTACCTTTTATTCTTTGTAAAATATATTGTCAACTACTATCCTTCATGCTTACTATAATTATTGTAATAACTTTATTAGATTTATGTGACCCATCAACTTGGCTACAACCAAGTGTAACTTTGTATTTCTTTACCTTGGTATATTATATATATATATATATATATATTTTTAGGATATAAGGCTACCCTTTTACTTTTAGAATGCATTATATGTGTAATATGTTTGTTTAATTCTCCTTACTATTTGTGACAGTCTTCCTTTACTAAGGAACATCATTATTTAATACTATGTTTCATTTCCCCAGAATATGTGGGACAATTTCTGTATTTACTGTTAACATTGTACATTCACTTTTGTATTTTACTTTCATCTTTCTTTTATGTATATGTTAGTATATAAGAACAGTTTGGCCACCACTAATGCCCACTATTTTTCTGTTTTGTATGTTCGCAGACAAGCTGGCTGACCGAGATCCCCAGGCCTCTCAGGAACCAGGGATAATGGACAATACTCGGCTGACCCAGCTATAAGGCTATTGCTTTATATTCATTGCGAGCCTTACAGTCTGCTCCCGTAACAGGACTTGGGTTTTCACCCATTGTTAAGGAATTGTGTAATGTGAAATATGTGAAAAAGGGAAAAGTGGTAGTTTAAGGCCAAAACAAAAATAAAATAATATTTAATAAGAATGTTTAATAAAACGAAAGACTTTCCATGCAAGGAATTGGTTAACACTATTTGTTTATATTTACTAAAACACAACAATTTTGATTTTCTATATTTCTGAGATTTCACACTTTATTCTTTGTCTGAAAACAAGTTTGACATTTTCTTATGTTTATGGGTAATACCAATCTCAATGTAGTTCTTGTAATTTGTATTGGTAACCATTTATGGTTCATGTATTGATAATTTGTTTTATGTTTTGAATATTTTGTAATTGTTTATGCTACACATGTTAATATTTTGTGACAACTGGGTATTTCATATTTTGCTTTTTGATAATAATCTGTTTAACATTTACAATTTTTCATTAATATTGTTACTTTGAGAATGAATGTGATTTTGAGAATTTTTTGTTAATTTTGAGTGAAGAAGTCAAAGATTTTGATATTGTTAAAATAATATTCTTTGAGAATGAATGGTGGAGAGGAAGAACCGAACAGACAAGGGATAGTTCATTTCATTTGGGGATTTATATTTTTCTTTTCTATTTTCAAGATGATCAGTTAGTTTTCTCTTCAAGAAAATAACTTCACTCTTCCAGGGGCATGTAAGCACCTTAGAATTTTGGTAAATTCTAGTTCCTTAGCTTCAAGGATAAGGGAAGAAGTAAATTTACAGTAAACATATAGTTTCAATTTTGGGAAGCAGCGGTTATTCTCCTATCCAAATAATTATTACCGTACAACGAGCGAAGCGAGTCATTACACTTGGCGACAAATTTGTATTAAAGATTTATCTATGGTTGTTGAATGTTCTTTGTAAATAAATCTGTGACTTGTGTAAATGTAGATGCATCAGTTTTGTAATTATACAAAAAAATCCTGCTCCCTCCCTTAATAAATTATTTAAATAACTATATGATTTCAATGCTAAACTACGCAAAGCTTAATGACAATCAAAATGAAGGTACACTTTATATAATGGGAGAAATATGTTTCCACAAAACTGAAACAAACCAAAAATTCATGCAGGTTGGTAGTTTGATGAAGCCAAACACAAGAACCATAAAATATTTAGTAAAATGAGATGTCTTACTATGCAATTTAATCACATGGAATCTGCTTCAACAACACTGTCTGTTCTTCAAAGTTAATGGCTATGTCTCCAAGATCACCGAGCCTCTGATATTGACCATATTTTTCGGTGAAGTGACTCAACGAAAGCTGTTTTCATCACCATATGTTCATCTACATCTATCTACATCTACGTATATACTCTGCAATTCACAAAATTGTGGGTGGCAGAGGGTGCTCAGCACCAAAGCTAATCTCTTTGCTATGCATTCCAATCCCTAATGGTACGAGGGAAAAAAGAATTCATATAAGAATCATTGCGGCACCTTATTTCTCTAATCTTATCTATCCTGTCATTCCGGCTCAAATAGGTTGGTGGACGAAGTATTTCACTACACTCGTGAGTGAAAGTGGGAGTACGCATGTTTACCAATAAGTTTAAACGAATCGTGCGTCGTCTATCTACCAGAGACTCCCAGCCTAGTCTACTAATCAGTTCTGTGACGCTTTCATAAGGACTGTAGCAAGCGGTCACGAATCGAGCGGCTCTTCTCTGTACTTTCTCTATACTTTCGATCAACCCGTTACGAAACGGATCCCAAATGGCACAACAATAGTCCTAATGTGGACGCACAAGAGATTTGTACGCTATCTCCTTTGTTTGTTCATTACAATTTTTCAATATTCGACCTATGAATCGCAGCCTAGAATTAGCTCTACCTACCAACGAATTAATGTGTAAGTCCCATTTCATGTTCCTTTGTACTGTTCCTCCCAAATATTTCATAGAATCGACCATATCAATAACTGAATTGTTTAACTCGTATTTCTGAACAATTGGATTCTTTTTGTTAGTTATGCTCATTGTCTTGCACTTTTTACAATTTAGCATATGTTGCCACTCAGCGCACCATGCCAAAATAATATCCAGATCACGCTGAATTTCTAAGCAATCGGCCAAATTCCTTACTTCCCTATAAATAACCGCATCATCAGCAAGCAATCTAAAAAGGCTTTTCACTTTGTCTCCGAGATCATTTATAAAAATTAAAAAAGAAGTGGTCCTATTACACTTCCTTGAGGTACCCCCGATGTAACATCTAGACTAGAAGAACTTTCTCCTTCAACGACGACATACTGCGACCGACCAGTTAGAAAATCCTTTATCCATTCACAAAGCTGATCCGATATACCGTACGCTCGTAGCTTCGCTAAAAGGCGGTTGTGTGGCACAGAGTCAAAGGCTTTCTGAAAATCTAAAAAAATGGCATCTACTTGTGAACCTGCATCAATAACTTTCATTACGTCGTGTGTAAATAGGGCCAGCTGTGTTTCACATGATCCTTTCTTCCGAAATCCGTGTTGATTTGTTGTAAGCAAATTATTATCGTCTAGAAATTTCATAATGTTCGAGCATATAATATGCTCCATAACTCTACTACAAACAGATGTTATAGATATTGGACGATAGTTTCCAGAATCACTTCGATCACCTTTCTTGAAAATCGGAGTTACTTGCGCGATTTTCCAGTCTGAAGGTACTTTTCGCTCTTCTAATAATTTACTGAATATATCAGACAGAAATGGGCTGATTTCCGCCGCATATTCTGAAAATATTCTTACTGGAATTCCATCTGGGCCCGGTGCTTTCCCCCACTTCAGGAGCTCTAATTGCTTTATGATACCTGCAGTATCTGTCCGTAATGATTCCATCACCAACTCGACACGGCGTGGGAAAACGGGAACACTATCCTTATTTTCATCAGTAAATGAATTTTTGAATACAGTATTTAGTATGTTAGCTGTATCGCGGCTTTCATTAACCTCTGAACTTTCACGAATTAGTGCTGGTATATTGCTATTGGTACAATTGACTTTTCGTACATACGACCAGAATTTCTTTGGGTTTTCTGTGAGACTTTTAGAAAGAGAGTTGGAATGAAAATCGTTGAAGGCCTCACACATTACATTCTTAATATGTCCTCTTAACTCAGCTAAGGTTTCTAAATCACTGCGACACCCCTTCCTTCTTGAGCGTGCGTGTATCCTCCTTTGTTTTTTGAGTAATCTTTTGACTTCGCATGTGTACCACGGTGGATCATCCTCCCCATTTATTATCCGCTTCGGTATATGTATATCCATACCTTCCCTGACTATTCGTATTAATCGCTTCAATCATGGTGACATTATTCTCATTTAGTTAAGTGTATAAATTGCTGAATATGTGTATAAGCATGTTTTGCTTTATTTTAGCAATGTACCAAATGGAATTTTATATAGTACATTTCTGTATGCATTCCAGAACCTATAAAATTTATTGTAAGTAAATGTGGTTCTGGTTTCTAAGGTCTGTTGTGAGCATTATCAGCATTTTTGTGCGGCATTGTAGTATTGTTGTGTTGCTGCTAAGCTTGAGAAATCATTTGTTGGTTAATTGCGATCCGTTTGATCCCACATAATAAAATAATTTGTAGAGCTATATAAAGTTATTAGAGTAGAAAGCGATTTCACATTAGGGGTGGGTATATGGAAATTTACGAGTTTCAGACTTTTCTTAAAATAGGTAGGTGTGTACAAAATTTCAGTTTTCTCTGGCTATGGGAAGTGCCTTAGAGTTTTGATGATCATCAGTCAGTCAGCTAGTCAGTGAGTGAGTGAGTGACTAAATCACTGTAGTTTGCATCCGAATAACATCCGAACTAAGAACAGTAACAAAATAAAATTTAGTACATTTGTTAAGATTGCTGATAGCTATGTATAACAGGAATTTGAGACAAGTAGCATGAATATGACTGAAAAAATTGAGGTTCAAATATGGTCTGAATCGCTTCGAGAAAAGGTAGGCACTTCTGCCATTGACTCGACTAGGCGGGTGTACTGCCATGTACCAAAATTATAAAAAAGGTACAGATTTCTAAACTGAAGAGAGATTTCAGGGAATGTTTCAGCAAATTGAAGGAAGGCACATGTGATCAAAATGAGAAGAATTCAAGGGAATGATAAAAATGGGTGAAGAAATATACATTCCATAACAGAAAACAAAGAGATGTGCTGAACCTACATAATCTAACAAGAAGGAGAAACAGTTAAAAGATATTGATGAGAAGAGAATATAACAGAATTAAGAGACAACACAGCAGTAGGGAATACTTTTAGGATCTAAATAAGGAATTAATAATAGCAAATAAGGGGGATAAATATCAGTTTATTAAGAATATTATTGGTGAAGGAATCCCACTGGGAGATAGGCTTACATCTAGAAAATTCTATGTCTATGTTATAAAACTGAGGGGAAGGAAAGGTCTTAATACAGCTTAAGATAAGGATGGAGAAGAAATTATTGAGGATTTGAAAAAGGCAGAAATTTTAAGTAACTGGTTTGAAATTAATCCTGAGAATTTATGAAGGCACTAAGAAAGCTACAAAAAAAAAAAAAAAAAAAAATAGGGGGCTGGTGTAGATAATATTACTACCAATGTATTAAAGGTAACAGGACGTGGCATTGTTCCTTATCTCAAAATGTTATACTTGCTGGTTACCAGAGGATTGGAAATGTGCAATAGTTTGTAACATGACGCGCTGTCGCCACGTTAAAAGGTGCATTTTTATTATATATGTAATAATTAATATAAGGGTAATTTACATAAATCTTGGGCGACCACCTAAATAGATTTTTGTTGTAATTTTATAAAGTACGCAAGATTTCAAGTGAGGACTGTAATGAAATGGTGAACATACAGCGTATCTTGGTAAAGCGAACATTAAAGGATTATTGAGCTCTGTAGGCTTGAAGCTAATCTGGTGTTCCCGAACCTTGGCGACAAGAAGTCGCGGATTTGGTGTTTGCCAGACCACACACTCTGCTCCCTGGGGATTGGCGGTCAACAACGTCACTCACCTGGCGGGAAAAGCCTGCCGTCCGAAACCCGAATGTTCTCTCACCCCGGCGAACTTAGCCGAATATGTCCGACCTCTGTTAGATACTCTGGCCAAATCACATATCAGGGATATCACGTGACATTAGGTGCCGACCTGAAGATCCAATCCAAATGAGCGTATAACTTAAAATCCTGGCAATTTATGTTATATGTGAGCTTCGAGACTACAAAGGGGCGGAGCGAGAAGTTTCCTCGCGAGAGGGAAGAGCGATGAGTTTCACTTCGATCTTCGAGTCCAAGCTATGCGAGTCTAGTCTGAGGTTGACTTGGAAAGTTGGCTTCTCTCGTCAACTGCCGTTGTACGATTTCTGGCTGGCAGCTTGCCTTGCTGGAGCAAGCTTATCGCAGCAACACAGCCGGTAATGCGATGATGCGCATTGTCAGACCAGAGATGTCTATAGCCGACTTGTGAGATAATCTCACATATCGTGGGTCCGCTACAGTCACCGCAGACATCAGACGCAGGACTACAATGGTAATTTATTACGACCAAGCCATCTGATTGTGCATTCCGTGAAACAGAACCCGTAAGCGACTTTGAGAGGATAGGTCCATGTTCTCACTTTGTAATTGTAAAAACCCCTGAGCTAGCGGCATAATTTGCCAGAACTAGTTATTTTCGAATGATATATTGTTCATTCTGGCGCCCATGATTTTCTTTTTTTTTAACTGTAAAGTCATAGTATTATGATGCCTTTGTCTGAGGTCATCATAACTTGTATTTTTCATTGTTTCCAGTTGTCATTATTTCTTGCATTTTGATTCTGAGATACATTTAAAAGTAAATATACAATTGTTTGCTTGCTCATGACGGCTAATTGTACCTCTGAGCGTTGCTTTTATGATTTTGCCAATTTGTGTTAATGTTAATGATAAATCCGCTCAGACTTGTAATCGCCAATGATTAGAAAATAAATGTCATATTGTGACAATTTTTCCTTATTTCCAACTAACGTCGAGATTCTTGCAAAATTAATAAATTTTCACTCCTTCATAAAAATTAAAATTAAAAATCCACAATTATTAATCATAAAGGTATGAAAGATAATTGTAACGTAGTTTGCCGACCAAGGCACGCACTACATAATGTCGCCCAACGCTGGTGCCAGATGAGACATTACTACTAAATGTCTGCGAACTTGTTGGCACTAATTCAAATTAATACAATTTGGAGCCAAAATTCAGAGAGTTTCATGGAATGTTGCACATGGCTTTTGGCAGTTTTATCATTCTTGTAGTCAATAGATATTCATACAAGATTTTATTTTGATGTTTCACTTATATTTTAATGCATAAAGTTCATTTTGTTTCGATGCATAAAATTTATTTTGTTTCAACGCATTAAAAGGAAGTTGATTTGTGTATTTCAATTGAAATGCAATACACTCTGTATTGTACCGGTAACAATTTTGTGATCAGTTCAAAATTTTTAAATGAGTAACGCCAGTGTTGATTTCTTAATGCATGGTAGCTTCTAAGAAAATTAAAGACACGCATGTTTTGCCCATGTGTTTGAAAGTAAGTCTGCTTTCTTGGTGTTGTGTTGCATGATTCATCGTTGCTTTTTTCTTGCTGTATTTTGGAGGGGTATATGTATTTGTGTGTATTGAAATTCGCGGTATTTTGTTGTTAATGAATCTAGATTTCGTCATTGCACAACTGCGGTGTAAATTCATTGTTTGTGTGTTCATATGAAGCTGCGATCCCATACAGTAAAAGGTTTCGATATGGAAGATCAGTCTGATAGGCAAAAATCTCCCGAAATCATGAACGATCAGGTTCAGTTAACGGAACAAAGCGGAATATTGGCTGCAGGAGAGGGGAACGTAATTTCTGAAGTTCCGACCCACTCATATAGTTCGCAGTCTACTATGTCGCCGCAGGAAGAAAATATGGAAAATTTTCCGTCACCTGTCGGTGAAATGACACAGAATACGCCCGCACATTCAGAACAGAAGCAACAAATGACACAAATTCCTGTAGAATCACCACCCCTCTCATCACATCAAATGTTCAACATGTTAATGACTGCAATAGAGCAATCGAGCCAAAAAAATAGCCAGCAATTTCAACAACTAATACAGAAAATTAAGTCACAAACACAGGAATTAAGCCTGCAAATTAATTCACAAAAAGAGGAAAATAAGAGAAATGCTGAGTTGCTTAAGCAGAGATTTGATTCGCAAATTTGAACGGGAAATTATCCACCTTCCGTTCGGAGTCACAAAAACACACAGAGGTATCAACTGCCGCGATTACCGATGAATGGATCGAAACTGCACAAGTAGAGCCAACCCAAAACACAGACAAACAGCTGGCAAAAAGACTTGACGTGACCGACCTGTCCATTGAACAGATTCGAAACGAGAACGGCCAGAACCTTGAGCAAATTTCGGAATTTTTTCACGAGGTCAAAGACCATACTGAACAAAACCTCCGTAGCTCAGAGGTGACTGCCGTAGCAAGTTCGGTCGAGCTCGTTAAGATGGCACAAACCGAGTTAAAAATGTCACTGGACGAATTTCTGGAAGCCGAACGTGGTAATTTTAGTCCTCCACAAAATCCTCCGAATGAGGTATTACAGACTGCGAGTGAGTCGGTTGTTGAAGTCACCACTCAACTCTTAGTTAGTGAAATTGTCAGTTTGTACGCAAGAATCTCTGAAATCAAGAAACACAACAATTTCAGTTGTCTTGGATCCACAGTTAAGTGCAAACTGTCAGTAAAGCATAAAACATTTGTAGGGCAGGAGATGAAAGATGTACAGTACATGTCGTTCTTGAAAGCCAGACAAGCGTCGGCAAGTTTTTCAATCCTCGGAGAAATGCGAATTCAATCTCAGAATTCACAGCCTATCAACATCGCGTGGAGTTTTTCTGTCCCTAACTTTGTGTGGAACACTACACAATTTGTTCATTCCTTGCGGTCAGAAAAGACGCAATTGTCAGCTGGACCCGTTAGTAAGTGTTGTCGGTCGACGGACTCTGTACCTGTTCCAGGAATGTCATTAGCTGTCGGGCACAAACCGCCGAACGTCTGTGACCTTGTAGGCTCAAGCTTCTACGTCCTTCGAAATCCTGTTGTTGAAAGCGGTAAAGACGAATATTCGCGACGCAGAATTATTTTCCAGAGGAAGATCCATGGACGTCTCAAATTCGTCTTGTAGGCATTGTTCAACAAGTTGTGTAGCATGCCAAATTCAATGACGAAAAGGCTGACTATGAATTGACCGATTTGGATCATAAAAAAAAAATTAAATGTACAGTACACATTCTTTTAGGTTAGACGCCTTACCGAAATTAATCATGCTTGAAAAACGCCGATGCCAGTTCCGCTAGTCTAAACCGTCTGTTTTGCTGGAAAGATTAGATAAGCAATTAATAAAACAAAATTCAAGTTAGCAAATTTGCAATTACAGTTAAAACTACTTAGGATATTTCCATATTCGGAAATTTTTAATGCTTATTTCGTTATTCCGAATTTTATATTTTGTCCAAGTGAAATATTAATAGTCACTTTCGACTTTCACGCTGTTAATTGGACGTGATTTGATAAAAATCCTGAAATATTAAATGTTTTCCTGAGCCAGATAAATTGATGCGCACTCGCGGAAAATGAAGCGCCATTAGAAAGCACAATTTCTTGTCTTCGCAATCACAATTAATCTGACAGCGATACAAATATTGTGATATGCTTTCTAAGATGTATTCTGTGACATAAACGAAAAGGGTTTCAACATTTTGTGATGCATGAGTTCGATGTAACGTTTTACCTTAGGTAGTTGCATTATATCTTTTCTGGGCAGAGGTGTGCAGCGAGCGTAAAATCGCTTTGTCTGTGTTGATCGAAGATCGCAAGTTATCTCATCAACGTATTTTACTTCTTTGTTTTGTGTATCCGTCTAGGGTGGCGAACGTGCCGTATATAATGCCCTATGGAACACGAAACCTTGCCAGAAAGATTTGTTCAAATTTTGTTGGTCATCACAAAACAAATTAGGAATCATAAGTTGAAGGGTTATAGGTACACAGGAGAGTTTTCACAATACCTGGCTGTTATTTTGCTAACGATAGCGCGAGGTCAAAGTGCAATAAGTTAAAGGCGACTGCATTTGTAAAGGCTAAGGGGAAAAACTTTATTTAGGGGGTATAATCAATCAATAATTCAGCTAACTTTGCAAGTTAAAGTAATTATCTTTGATGCTGACTTCAATAAAAAGGGAATTTTGTATATGATAATTGCACAGATGGTGAAGACGTGAACATTAAGATTATTGGTGATATCGAAGTTTTTCATGCTATATTTCTGGCCGTATTCGGTGGCCAGAGTGATCTCGAAGAATTGTTATATGTTGACGGACAAACCGAGATCGGGCCTCATAACGTCCGGAACCTAAAGCCATTCCATATATCGTAACGGTATCGATAAAGCAGCGGGAAACTTTTCTGTGCCCGTTCAGGTCAAAAGACAAATATTTTGCTTCAGAAACAAAACTCTGGCGCATCAATGAAATCAGCTGGAGGGGTAGACAGACAATAATGTTGTGTAACCCAGGTACCTGGTTGTCAGCTGAGCCCATTAGCAAGGCTAAGGGATCCGCTAGCACAATGCGTCTTCCGAGAATTTTGTCAGGGAGCGCAGATGTTGGACGTAGGGACATCACTGAGTGCCTAACGTTTCACGTCTCGCATCAGCGTTTTATCGCATTCAATAAATATGCGATGAGCGTGTATTCCGAAAGGAATTATGCGATAAAAAGAATCCACGGACGCCTCGTTCTAGCGGTATTTTGCGTGTAAATTGTATAGTATTCCATAAATTAGATTAAAACTATTGTTGGACAGCATACATGTAGCTCAGAATTGTGTGCACTCAACGAAAATAATAATTGCAAGATTTATATTTTCTCTTTAGATAAATTCATAGTATTCTGCTAGCGTAAAATCTCAAAATTGCTTTGTATTGGCAAACGGAAAACCTGAGATCGAACCGTTCTGTGCACAAAGCTTACGACCTTTTTCATACAAGCTAAAGGAGCATGTGTGTATAAAAGGAAGATATTCGCTAACTGGGATGGATTTCGGCATAAAACGTGGAGTAGACGGACATGTTAAGAGGGTTATGATAACTCCTAAATAAAGAGAAAAATTTTATTCTTTGAATGTCGAGATAATCTCGAGTCATCAATGGACCCATTGTGAAGGAATCGTAATATTACTGAGGAATGATAGTTACGCTATTCATTATCCTTTCATTTTATGTGCGGAATGGTTACATATTTTGGGTCCGCTTGTATGCCAAAGATGCGGCAGCGACTTTGGTTGACGATGACGAAAGGTAACGTCAAACCGCATAATATGTATAAATGTCTCATAGGGGAATTGTAAATTTTATAGAAATTCCATTACATATACACATGAGCAAATACAGTTTCCTTTCGCCATGAAATTCGCAATCACTTCACAGACGGGACGTAAAAGTTAGAGATGTCGACACATGAGAGACTAATTAGGAGACCACCTAACATTCAACCAGTAAGGTTCATCATTTATGTAACACACGAAAACATGTACTTACATCGTTCATTCCACACCACGTTGAGTTATAAGTAAATGCCGCGTCATTCAAACCAAGATTACAGTTGGTGATATTTGACCATGAACACGAACACATCTTCTCTCTGAAATGCTTGTTGAATTAACCGTCGGTCATGACACAAATCACGTCACCGAATCCGACTAAACTATTCCGTTGTTTTGAGATTAAAACCGCGCAATGTAATGAGATATTTTACGCTCACCTCTAGCATCTATATGGATGTTTGTTGGAGGCAGAATTATTTTTATGCACATGAGTAAAACATCACGCTAAATTGTAAATACAATGTATAGTTCAACCACTTTCTGCATAAGTGTTCTGACAATGTTTTGTTTTATTAATGTGTTTCATTTTATTAATTTAATGATAAGATTTGATACAAGTTATTTTCAAGATTATTATTATTTAAACATGTATGTAAATAATTTCATTTCATTTATATTTTAGTATTGTGTTTAATATAACTTTGTATTTGGGAAGGCTACCTGAATTCACGTGCTTCTGTTTGTAAAGAATTGTAAAACGGCCGAAAGGACATATGCTCCCATTATATATTCACCTTACAAGGCAGGAATACCGATGGTTATTGGAATCACATTTAAAATTAATGTAATTGTAAAAATGGTTCAGTTTTTGTTGAGTCAATATGGAGATAGAATTAGGTAGTTAAAAATAAAATTATTCTATCATAATTTCATTTTTCACCAACGGACGGCCATATTGTAACATGACGCGCTGTCGCCACGTTAAAAGGTGCATTTTTATTATATATGTAATAATATAAGGGTAATTTACATAAATCTTGGGCGACCACCTAAATAGATTTTTATTGTAATTTTATAAAGTACGCAAGATTTCAAGTGAGGACTGTAATGAAATGGTGAACATACAGCGTATCTTGGTAAAGCGAACATTAAAGGATTATTGAGCTCTGTAGGCTTGAAGCTAATCTGGTGTTCCTGAACCTTGGCGACAAGAAGTCGCGGATTTGGTGTTTGCCAGACCACACACTCTGCTCCCTGGGGATGGTCGGTCAACAACGTCACTCACCTGGCGGGAAAAGCCTGCCATCCGAAACCCGAATGTTTTCTCACCCCGGCGAACTTAGCCGAATATGTCCGACCTCTGTTAGATACTCTGGCCAAATCACATATCAGGGATATCACGTGACATTAGGTGCCGACCTGAAGATCCAATCCAAATGAGCGTATAACTTAAAATCCTGGCAATTTATGTTATATGTGAGCTTCGAGACTACAAAGGGGCGGAGCGAGAAGTTTCCTCGCGAGAGGGAAGAGCGATGAGTTTCACTTCGATCTTCGAGTCCAAGCTATGCGAGTCTAGTCTGAGGTTGACTTGGAAAGTTGGCTTCTCTCGTCAACTGCCGTTGTACGATTTCTGGCTGGCAGCTTGCCTTGCTGGAGCAAGCTTATCGCAGCAACACAGCCGGTAATGCGATGATGCGCATTGTCAGACCAGAGATGTCTATAGCCGACTTGTGAGATAATCTCACATATCGTGGGTCCGCTACAGTCACCGCAGACATCAGACGCAGGACTACAATGGTAATTTATTACGACCAAGCCATCTGATTGTGCATTCCGTGAAACAGAACCCGTAAGCGACTTTGAGAGGATAGGTCCATGTTCTCACTTTGTAATTGTAAAAACCCCTGAGCTAGCGGCATAATTTGCCAGAACTAGTTATTTTCGAATGATATATTGTTCATTCTGGCGCCCATGATTTTCTTTTTTTTTTTTAACTGTAAAGTCATAGTATTATGATGCCTTTGTCTGAGGTCATCATAACTTGTATTTTTCATTGTTTCCAGTTGTCATTATTTCTTGCATTTTGATTCTGAGATACATTTAAAAGTAAATATACAATTGTTTGCTTGCTCATGACGGCTAATTGTACCTCTGAGCGTTGCTTTTATGATTTTGCCAATTTGTGTTAATGTTAATGATAAATCCGCTCAGACTTGTAATCGCCAATGATTAGAAAATAAATGTCATATTGTGACAATTTTTCCTTATTTCCAACTAACGTCGAGATTCTTGCAAAATTAATAAATTTTCACTCCTTCATAAAAATTAAAATTAAAAATCCACAATTATTAATCATAAAGGTATGAAAGATAATTGTAACGTAGTTTGCCGACCAAGGCACCCACCACAAGTTGTACTGTTACATAAAGGAGTGGTGAGAGGTAGCGTCAAAAATTACAGGATAATTTTTGGCTGGCTGTGCTGTTGTGACCTGATACCAGTTTAATGTCTGGCAAATTTTTAAAAATATACTGAGAAATTCTTAGTAATGACTTTTATTTTTACAAATCACTTAATAACTATTATAGTTGTAGTTTCACAATACAAGCAGATTGGTGACTGGACTACAGACTATGCATAAACTGAAATGGGTATCAGCAACAAATTACATTCATGGTTACAGATAATGAGAGAACCTGCAATCCCCCAATGTCATTTTACCATTAGAAAACTATATACACAGCCCTGGTTCTGTATTTTAACTTAATAGCTATCAGAAATTACTCTACAATAATACAAAATAATAGTAGGACTACAATTGTATTTTATTTTATTATTATTGTTGTTGTTGTGGATATCTCTCAGCATATTAGGCATAGAAAAATAATCTCCCAGGGCTTCTTTGGACTGCTTTCCCAAATAGATATTGGGGGAGGGGGGGAGGGGGTGTAATTGCCACTAGTAACAGTCTCAGAAATAAATAAACTCATGAAGCAATTAAAACCTACTAATTTTTATGGCTATGATAACATTTCAAGTAAATTATCAAAGAGATGTTCACATTTTATGATTCATATCTAATGATTTCTTAATGCAATATGTATTTCCAACCCGACTAAAAACATTATTTCAGAAAGGAGAAAATATACACTGATCAGCCAGAATATTATGTCCACCTATCTAATAAACAGTACGTCTGCCTTTGGCATGAATAACTACGGCGACACATCTCGACATGGAAGCAATGAGGCCTTGGTAGGTTGCTGGAGGTGGTTACAACCACATATGCACACACAAGTCACCTGAATCCTGTTAAGTCTGGGGAGGGGGGCGATGTTCAATCACATCCCAGATGTGTTCGATCAGGTACAGATCTGGTGAGTTGGTGGGGGCCAGCACATCAATTTCAACTTGCCACTGTGCTCCTCAAACCACTTCATCACATGCCTGGCCTTGTTATATGGCGCATTATGCCGTTGGGAAACACGGTCGTCATGAAGGAGTGTACGTGATATGCAACCAGTGTGCGATACTTATTGGCTATTATAATGCCTTGCATGAGCTACATTGGACCCATGGATGCCCACTTGAATGTTCCCCAAGCATAATTGAGCTGCCACCAGCTTGTCTCCATCTTGCAGTACAGATGTCAAAAAGCTGTACCCCTGGAAAACGATATTTATGCACCAATCGATATGTTAAAGAAGGTTTTGGGATTCATCAGACCATGCAAGTCTGCGTCTGCACCAATGTCCAGTGACAATGCTCACATGCCCATTTCAGCCATAGCTGCTGATGTTGTGGTGTTAACATTGGCGCATGCATGTGTTGTTGGATGCAGAGGCCCATGGCTAGGAGTGTTTGGTGCACTGTGTGTTCAGACATACTTGTTCTCTGTCCAGCATTAAAGTCAGATGTTAATTCTGCCACAGTTCACCACCTGTCCTGTTTTACCTGTCTGCCCAGCCTATGGCATCCAACATCTGTAATGAGGGGTGACTGCCCAACCCCTCAAAATTTGGACATATTTCACCTTGATTTCACCACTTGTTGAAGACACCTCACCACAGTACTCCTCAAACACCCAACAAGTCATGCAGTTTCCAAAATGCTCATGCTGAGCTTCTGGGCCATCACAATCTGCCCTTGGTGAAACTCAGATAGATCGCATGCCTTCCCCATTCTACAAATGTATAGCATGCTCAATGATACTACGTGCACCATGCATGTGTCTGACTAGCAGTCATTCCTTGTCAGGTGGTCATAATGTTCTGGCTGATCAGTGTATATACACAGTCCAGTCACATTAATGTGACCACCACCTACTTTCAATGTCAACGTGAAATAACCAATCACAGAAGGCAGGTGACGGCACATTACAGTGGAGTGTATATAAAGGATGTCCTAGGGCATCGGAAAGCATTTCAATCGTTGGCGTAATGCAGAAATGTAGCGATTTATCCGACATCCAAAACGGCATGATTATTGGCTTTCGGGCCAAGGGTGGAAGCATTTCGGAAATGGCTAATTTTGTGAACTGTTCACGTGCCACCATGGTGAAAGTATACCGTGCATGGCAAAATGGCAATATTCAAAATCAGTGGCGTTGAACATGTGGTGCACCACGGGCTATAGATGACAAAGGTGAACGAAGGCTACAGAGATGCATTCAAGCAAATAGACGTGCAACTGTTGAGCAACTGACCGCCCAGATGAACCAAGGGGCTACCTAGAGTGTATCCTCAACAACATTTCAGCGAATGGGCCTCTGCAGCAGACGCCTGGTTAATGCACCTATGCTGACTGCTGTTCATCGTCAACGAAGGCTGGAATTTGTACACCAGTACCGCAACTGGATGTCCACAGAGTGATGACAGGTGGCTTTTTCCAATGAATCAGATTTTATACTCCATCGGACAGATGGATGTTGGTGCATACAGCGTGAAACGTCTGAAAGCAAACACCCTGCAACAATTGCCAGAAGGTTCCAGGGTGGAGGAGGGAGCATTATGGTTTGGGGAATGTTTTCCTGGCATTCACTGGGTGAACACATCATTGTAGAAGGCACAATGGATCAGCACAAGTACGTATCTGTCCTTGCGGACCATGTCTACCCCTACATGTGAATAATTTTTCCTCAGAATGATGGCATCTACCAGCAGGACAATGCAAGGTGTAATACAGCTCGCAGTGTATGTGTGTGGTTCGAAGAGCACCGGGATGAGTTTACCTTACTCCCCTGGCCAGCAAACTCACCACATTTAAACCCAATCGAGAATCTGTGGGACCACCTCAATTGGGTTGTTCGCGCCATGGATACTCAACCGCGTAATCTAGTACAGCTGGCCATGGCACTGGAGTCGGCATTGCTCAACATCCCAGTGAAAACCTTCAGAAACCTAATTGACACTCTTCCTGCATGCCTCACAGCGGTCTGCTCTGCCAAAGGTGGTTATTCTGGGTTTTGAGAGGTGGTCACATTAATGTGAGTGGACTTTGTATATTTCTTTACTTCCAGGATTCTCTCTTTTTTTTAAGGTCATGTATTGTAGGGGGAATAAAATATGCTACACACTATAATATTCTCACTTCACAGAAAAGGTTCAGCCACAGAAATGGATTACATTCATTTTTAAAAAACACATTTGGGGAAATGAATAATAATTTGCACTCTGTAGTATTTCTTTTTTTGGATCTTGCAAAAGCATTTGTGTGTGTTAATCATGAATTATTATTATAATATTTTTTTTAGAAAATGGAATGCTATGGTATATATGGAATTGAACAGAATGATTAATTGTAATGGATCTAATGCCTCCTCCACATAATATTCCAATTTACTAATGTTTATTTTAAACTCCTTTAGCACATTTGGTAAATTATTAATCAGTTCACTTGATAATTTATTGCAGTCCCTGGAACTGCAGGTAAATGGTTTAATTCATGCAAGGAAAACACAATGCAAAATGTCTCCCTCTCTGATTCTAAAATCAGTAAAGATGCGTCGTTAGTCAGTAGGAAACTACAACATCACATTCCACAACTCCTCCTGATTTGACTATACAGGAATGATTTCCTGGAAACTTGTCCAGCAATGTTAAGAGCATTTTATTTGCTAACAACACTAACCGAACAGTAAAAAAAAAATATAATAATAATAATAATAATAATAATAAAAAATAATGTAACTTTATAATTTAATGAAAATGAAGTTCTTAGTCAAGTAGCAAGTGGTTTAAGGCAAACACATTAAAAATAAATTTTGAGAAAACATGATATATTAGGTTAAAACAAAAAGAAGATTCCAAAGCAGGATTTACACACAAAAAAAAAACAATAAAAATAACACAATCTTGGAAACAAAGAATATAAAATTCCTCGGCATTCAAATAGACGAGAAAATCAGTTGGCAACTACTGAAAGTTAAGTAGTGCCACTTTTACAGTAAGAACAATTTCTCTAGCAGCTGAATTAATGATACTATGTTCTCCTATTGTTTTCATTCAGTCATGTCATACAGCACAATTTTTTGGGGGAAACTCTTCAGAATGTTAAAAAGTTTTCATAGGACAAGAAAGAGTTATTAAGATGCTGTATAGGGTAAAAATTAAGAACTTCTTGCAAAAAGAATCTTTAAAATGTTCAATATTCACTCATGTGCTTTTTCATTGAACATTTTAACTTGTTTACATCAAATTTGCAGGTACACAATTTCAATACAAGGAAAAAAAAATTGTACAAAACTCAAACATCACTATCATTATCACAAAAAGAGGATTTCATTATTCTTGTACACATCTGTCTAGTAAACTTACTAACAGTGTTAAACAGTTTGTATGTAATAAAGATATACATATAAAGAAAAACTGAGGGACTATTTTATGGGCAACTCTTTCTACTCCATTCAAGAATTTGTACAAAAGTATTAATTGTATATGATATGCATTTTGCAAAATTCAGTTTTGAAAATTAATGTTTATTTTTACTTATTTATTATTTTTTTGTAATAAATAATACTTTTTTACTATTCATATTCTATTTGTGTATATAAACCATGGTATATCCCACATCCCAGAGGCCCTTCCTCAGCATGAATCTATGGAACAGCAGTACTAATTAAATAAATAAAGATTCAGATCTGTGAAGTTTAATACAAGAAATTAATCAAGGAAATTTTAAATTGGTTGGTTGGTGATGATGAGAGACGTCAGAAATGGGCAGCCTTTATATGAGGGATTGGAATGGGAATAGTACACGTTAGAGTCAGTAATTTTGTGTGCTCATGATACTTTGAGAAATGTGAAGAAGATGATAGCTGGAAAGGAAGATGTTGGCCATGATGGTAAAATTTGGAACAATGACTTTGTAAGTCATAGTGCATCTTTGAATTGAGAATTTTAGGGAGTGCTCATTAACTTCAAAACTTCTTGTAAAATTTTTCAACTTAAATTTTAAGTAGTGAATGACCTGAATATTGGTAATTGAATGAATGTGAATATATTTGCGAAACCTTCTCTTGCAATCTGAGGTCCAAATTTATTTAGAACTTTCTCTAACTTGACTGGTACCAGAGCATTTCTTTTAAAGAATTATTAAATGAAATTACTTTCTTGGCTCACAAAAGTTATTTGTTTTTGTGCTTTATTCTTTTTAAGAAATAATAAATCTCATGTCCTGAAGATTTGCTGACCCATTTCAAGGAATCAATATGACAGATTCCAAAAATTTTCATTTTAAATCTGTTGTTTATCTGCATTCAACAACCCAATCATTTTGATGGTCTTAGAGTCATAGTGTTGGCTAGAAAAATTACCAACAAATTATTAGAAAAAGCACCATCTCCTGTTTCTGCAGGACATACCTCCCATGGACTACACTTGACTGTTACAGGCAAGCTAATTCAGCTTACTGCCAATAGCATCAGGAAAGGACTGACAGGGATCTATTGCATACCAATCTTAATTCTTGGGATATCTCAATTTTAGACAAAATCCAAGAGTAGGAAGAGCTAGTTAAGAAATGAATATAACCATATTATTGTCAAAATCAAAGTCTGACAGTTTCAAATGGCTATTTCATCAAAATATTAAGGAAATTAAAAATAAGATGATTTGTTAATCTCTGTACAAGTGCTGTAAGTCTACCTATTTCACAACTGAAACCATCAATGGCAGGCATATATGCTTGAAATAACCCAAGACCATGTTTGGAGGGGACCAAAAAGTACTCGACTATTAGCACATCAAATGTACAACAGTTGGGCAAAAAGGGCCTCCATTATGGAAATGGGAGGATAAGTTTTGAAGAAACCCTGCAGCATCCAACCAGACCATGGCCTCATTGTGACTACGACAGTCTTAAATGACAAGTAGCAGTCACCAAGGCCAATTCCAGCAGCAAGTCATAGAAAATCTATATTCCAGCCAGTAGGTTGCGGACAGCACAGAGTGGAGCTGTGGAAGATATTACCTGAGCCTCAAGCTGGGAGACAATACTTGATTGCTCTTGGGATGGCATATCTTCAGTATCTCATTCAGATTGCTAGGTTGAGAATAGGCTTGTTTATCACTTGATTTTTTCATTTCATTTCATTTATTCACCATTTGATACATTTTCATGTATATTGGTTTCGTCATTTTAAATTTTTATACATAATGTGAACAATTTGGATATTCAACTATAAATGTAAGGCATATAGAAATATACATAAGATTTGTACAATTTATCTGTAACTACTAATTTAATAGACACAGGTGTTTTACATAATTTGACTACCGGTACTTTAAATAGTCTTCTATGGAGTAATAAGCATTTTTTACTAGATACATTTTTAGCCTTGTATTAAAAAGATCTGGGTTTTTTTCTCCCTTAATTTCTACTGGCAGTTTGTTATACAATTTCACTCCCTTGTGGAAAAAACTATTTAGAGTTTTACTTTTTAATTTCCTCTCTATGTGTAGATCATTTTTTGACCTTGTGGAATATGTATGGACGGAACTGTTTGTGGTGAAGTCTTGTAAGTTATTTTTTATATACATTATAGAATTGAAGATATAACAGGATGGAACAGTCAGGATGCCTAATTTTCTAAATACGTTCTTACAATGGGTTCTCCTTGAAGTTTTTGCTATTATCCTGACAGACCATTTTTGTAATTTGAAAATAGTATTTACATTTTGTTTGCTTGAAGCCCAGAAAATGATTCCATAGGATATTATGGAATGAATGTTTGCAAAGTATATTATTTTGAGGCAATCATCATTGCATACAGGAGCTAGAATTCTAAGTGCAAAACAGGTTGTGGATATTTTCTTTCCCAAAATTTGTACATGTTCATTCCAATTTAATTTGTGATCAATGGTAATTCCCAAAAACTTTGTATTTGCAACACACACAATGTGTTCATTGTTCAGTTTTAGGTCTATCTGTTGAACACTGCTAAGTGAACTGAATTTGATGCTGCTTGTCTTATTTATATTGAGGGTCAATTTATTATTTTGGGACCAGTTTAAGACTTCTATAAGAGCTGCATTTCCTTTAGCCTGGAGTTCATCGACTGAGGGATCACTGATGATGATGTTGCTGTCATCCGCAAATAAAATTTTATCCCCGTGACTGATACTGGATATAAAATCATTTACATAAATTAGAAATAATATGGGGCCTAGAATGCTTCCCTGTGGGACACCTATATTTACAGATCTTGGTTCAGACAGGAACTTACATAAAATATTTGAGTTTTCCGGGATAGCAGAGATTTCAACTTTTTGTATTCTGTTGGTTAAATATGACTGGAACCAGGATTTTGCACTACCCCTTACACCTATTGCTTCTAGTTTTTGCATGAGGATGTTGTGGTTGACAGTATCAAAGGCTTTTGAGAAGTCTAGGAATAGACTTGCTGCATGATCACCTCTGTCAAGAGCTTCAAGTACATTTTTTGTGAACTGTGCTATTGCTGATTTTGTTCCTTTTCCTGCCTGAAAACCAAACTGAGATTTGCTAAGGATATTATATTTGCTCATGAAGCTGGTTAACCTATCTTTCATAAAATTTTGGAGAAAGATGACAGTATAGAAATTGGGCGGTAATTTTCTACATGTTCATTACTTCCATTTTTTAAAATAGGTAGGACCTTTGCAAATTTTAGGTAGTCAGGAAATACACCAGTTGTGAAAGACTCATTTATTATGTGCGCTAATGGGGCTCGGAGGATATGTATACATTGCTTTATTAGAAACATGGGCACCTCATCCAATCCTGTTGATTTTTTATTTTTTAGTCTGAGGACTGTTTTTTCCACCTCCTCCTCTGTTACTGGGTTTAGGACCATAGAATTTACTGAGATATAACAATTTTTATATGTTTGATTATTTGAAAATTTAGTCTGAAGTTTTGCAGCTATGCTAGAGAAGTAATTGTTTACATAGTTTGCCTATTTCTGTTGGGTCGCTATCTGGCGTAGTGTCACAGATTTTTATTGGGCAGGAGTTTAGTTTCTTTTTGGTTTTCCCTGTTTCCCTTCTTACTACATCCCAAACAGCTTTTGATTTATTGCTTGAATTTATAATTTTCCTGTTATTGTAGTTTTTCTTGGCCTCTGCTAGGACTTTTCGATACACTTTTTTGTAAGTTCTACGATAAGCTAGGAAAGACTGGCTGGTGTGTTCATTACTTTTCATATACATTTTCCTGAGATTTTGGGATGAAATTTTTATCCCATTTGTAATCCACTTGTTTTTATTTTGATCAGAAGTTGCGAGTACTTTGGGGAACTTTTCTTCAAAATTTAATTTAAAAAAAGATGCAAATTTTTTGTATTTTTCATTTACATTTGGTTTGGTGTAAATCTCTTCCCATGGCTGGCCTGATAGGTCATCTAAGAATTCATAAACCTTGGCTTTTGGAAATCTACAGATGTACATTTTTGGCTTGAGTTGTTCATGAACTACCAGATTTAAATTTATAATTTGACAATGGTGGTCAGATAGACCTAGGTTTTCTACAGTTACATCACAATAATTTACATCCAGGTTTGTTAGGACATGATCAGTAATGGATTCAGAATTAAGTGTAATTCTAGTTGCATTTTCTACCAGGGAGGAAATACCATATGAATACAGAATACTTAACAAATTTATCGTACTATTATCTTTGATTTTAGTATTTATGTTTATATCACCACAAATTAAGATTTTAGTTTTCCTAGTATGCACTTTATCTAAGATCAACCTTAATTTTGTGAAGAATGTGGCAATATCTGAGTTTGGTGACCTATATATACATATGATTACAACTTTGGTAACTGAGTCTTCCACAGTAATCTCTATTGCACAAGCTTCAAAGTTTCTATCCTCGTTTAGGGACATAAGGTCAGTTCTATTTCTAAACTTTACACCAGATTTTATAAATATACAAGAACCACCACATTTTACTTTTGTTCGGCAGTAATAACTTGCCATTTCATAACCACCTAAATCAACATAATTAATTTCATTTGAATTACACCAGTGTTCTGTTAGACACAATACTAATGGTTTTTTTGAGGTCACTGATACATTTAGCTCATTTATTTTGTTACGAACACACTGAACATTTTGGTGAAGAACAGATATTTGAGTAGACAACTTTCTAGTTTTTTTCCACTTTTCCTTTGAGGCTAACTGGTGAGGTTTGTTTTGCACTTGTGGATCGCAGGTGCTTACCTGTGGACTTGAAATGACGTGGGTATCATTGTTCAGATCAGATGAGTTTTCCTCTTCTTTGGGTGGGTTGTGAGAATATCTCACTAAGGATGTTTGTGTTTTCCCAGGCTGAACCATAAAAAATTTTCATCTTTTGGTGTTGACACTTTCTGTCTAGTACTGGATCTTCTAGTTGCCACTTTTACTGTTGAGTCGTCTTGGGTTAGTACTGTGTGTCTATTAAGTTCCTCTTTAGTTTTCACTGCTTTTTGGGTTATTTTCACTGTGGAGCTTGAATATAATATCTGTGCATATGTTTCTTTAGGCTGCAGAATAGAGCATGTCATATTTTGAGGTAATGTCATTTTTGTTTGGCATACTTCTGTTGGTTCTTTTATCTCGATTTTTGAGTGCTGCGAATTTTTACATTTTGTTTTTATATGGTACAGTATCTGTTTGACTAAAGCTGCTTTGCCTTTTATGTTCCTATGCATCCCATGTTTAGTAAATTCTTCTCGATGGCAGTCTACATTTACGAATTCGACATTTGGATAGGCTTTACATATTTTTTGATACTTTGAACCATTTAAGAGGTTTGTTCAAAAAGTAAGGTGACTTGTTTAATTTCACCGCATACGTACAATAGATTTTTGTTTTTCTAATTTTGCTACACTCATCCACACATTTCTTCATAGTTTCAGCTATATAGCCTTCTTTGCATTGTTTGTGAGAGGCATAATTGTTAGAAGTGTTTTGTATGCTTGGCGATTTTCTGCTGTCAAAAAAAGTTGTTCAATGAGTTTCCATCAAAATTTGTGTAAAAAATGGAAATAAGTGCTCCAAAGCACTTTAAATGTTGACCGTGGCACATGAGTAAAAAAAATGTTTGTAAGTGGTACAAGCACATCCGAACATTTTGCAACACATCTCATTAAAATCCAAAAAGTATTTTGGTCAAAATAAGAAAAAGTAAAATTCATCACAGTTTCAAAAGATTTCGGGGAAATTTGGTATTTCCTGTTTCGTCACCTTAAGTAAACTTTCATTTTGGAAATTAATAATAAATTGGGGAAGGTAGATAGCAACTACACAGTAACATACCATATAGATAAAGTTACGCAAAATCTGTTATAAAAAGTTTCAGACTGTTAGATGCAATAGCTTAGGAGATATAGTTAGAAAATTGTGACAGTGCTAGTTTATACATTAAAAGAAAGAGACAGTCATATAGAATAGTTTGGAATTTACTTCAGCTTGATAACTCAAATACAGTAGAACTAAGAGAAAATACTTTGGAATGATAAGAAAATAATTTTTTATGGCGAAAGTATGACAGCTACAAAATTTTTCAGTAGGATTAGTTTTGACATTTAGAGCCTCGGCTACCTGCTTAAAAAATTCAGATTGATAGGAATTTCTTTTGTGATTGAAGATTTTGGATGTCACAATGGGAACGAGGAAGAATTTGCTTTCTCACACTCCAGGAAGCCACATCTATAAATAGAAGGTCCCGAGGCAAGCTTGGGGCAGTTCATGAAAATCAGTTTGGTAGACACCATGCCACTCTGTTGAGTGTCTGGGTGCGCAAGCTAGGCGGGCAGCAACAAGCAATACCATGATGTTGTGATTTCCCGTAGCCATCTTAAAATTTTCAGCTCGTGTGTGAAAGTGTTGCAAATCTTCATGTGACTGTAAGCAGTTCATGAGGTTGGCCTGACTTGGTTCAGTTAATAGTACTAGCAATCAGTTTTATGTTTGTGACTTAGTAAAATTTTCTGAAGAATATAGTGATGGTTTGGTTTTTCAATAGTAGCAGTGACTTCGATTTTGACATACTTTACTAATTGAGGTAATCCAATCTGGTGGTGACCAATCTTCAAGCACAAACTAATTATACAATAGCAACACATTACGGTTAAAGTTGAGATCGAAGCTGTTAAGTATGAATCTCAACCAAGCATTTCCTTTCACAATATCCAACACAGCCACAAAATCCAATGTGGTGAGCATGCAGCAGTCTTCGCAGTGATAGTGAAAGATTGTGTCAAATCCACCATACCAAACATTGGAGAAAGAAAGGACACTTCACAGTGACACATGACAAGAGTTGCAGTAGATTCATTAGCAGATGATATAATATTTAATTAAATTACGATGGAACACATGGTGGCAATTTCCCTACACACCCATCTTCTCCCTTTCCTGCACCTAACCATTATATAACAGCGTTTGGTGCAGAAACATCAAAAAGCTGACTGAAAAGGAACTAAACTCGCCAATTACAACATAGATGAAAAGATAAATGATTTTTTAAATGCATTGTTTCTAGATACATTGAAGCCTTTTTTCAATTTTTCTGAAATATTCTTAATTGTAAGTATGGAATTAT